>JBBELK010000801.1:0-290225 GCA_037783545.1 Henricia sp. BOLD:AAB3569 | reverse complement strand
TTATTTTATAAAACTATATCATCTCGGGTGGAATCATTGCATTGGACAGTTGGAACCACTTTTGTCTTCCATTTTGAATAATAAAAAAAATTCGATTAAATGATTGATTAAAATGTTGGGACATTGCAAATCCGGCGTACGGGCTTTGTCGTACAAATTGAAGAAATTTATTTAAATTACAAATATTTTAGGGTTGTCGGGGGAAAATCAGTTTTAAAACTATATAGGCCTACGACATAATTCGGCCCAGAATGACAGAGATGGGTCTTTGTATAGGCGCGTCTCAAGCCGCTTACCTGCCGGGATACCGTCGCTTTTTGACGCAGTATTTGCAGAAGAATATCAGGCCGATGACCAAAAATAGTCCTCCAGCTACCCCGACTACAAGGATGACGACGGTCAGATATGGGTTCGTCTTGAGGACGTTTGTTGGAGAATTATCCCCGCCCTGTATGAGGGAAAGGAAACAATTAAACATGTGGATGAAACATCTCTCTTTTTTTCTCGTATCCATGGTTTGATACTAATCTTACCATGATCCAAAGCTTTGAAACGCACAAGTTCGTGGACATTCATAATTCAAACTCTTTTCAACCTACGTAAACGCAACGATTAAAATGAGCACAAACTAGAAATCCGACATTTTACTACGCGTTTAGTGCTCACGCATAGCAAGCTCGATATATCCGTGTCGTGCAAACGCATATAGCGGATAGCGAGTCGCGTATGACGTCACAAGACCGCAGATACCTGTGATGTATCCGTCGCGCTATATCAGTATATGTGCGCTTGCGCTTGCGA
Organism: Henricia sp. BOLD:AAB3569; assembly: GCA_037783545.1. NCBI lineage: Eukaryota > Metazoa > Echinodermata > Asteroidea > Spinulosida > Echinasteridae > Henricia > Henricia sp. BOLD:AAB3569. Next base: position 289,424 of record JBBELK010000801.1, on the reverse strand, counting down.
AACATCTCTACTAATGCACGTTACAGTCGCGAATATGGAACTATTGCTCAGTAATTGGCGCACTAATATACCCGTCCTACCGTTAGTTGTTACGCGCGTTGAGATGGCCCGAGACCATCGCTCTTGTCTAGAGACGTTTGCGCATGCGTGTGACGAAATCCGCAATGACGCAATGGTTAAATTATCGTCACACAGCTCGGAATTAACTCGATTGATTTTCCGTCAAACACTTGACAATCGAGCCATGCACAGATCAGCCATTAACTTTGAACACGAACCCAAGAGACATAACAACTCAAATGGAGAGAGGATTCCCGTCACGGTGTTTCTCCTAAGCTAATTTAGTGCAATATTAATCGGAAATTGTAACCTAGAAATGCCCCTCATTCTTAGATTTATCACCCTAAGACCATTTGGAGTCACGCAATAAAATATGAAATATTTGCATATTTTCCGCAGATAGGAAAACTGTCTTTGTACTTTTCATTCTGAACTGCGCAAAATACATACACAACATCCGGTATGGTGCCTGATCACCCTTGAAATGAAACGACAAAACCAGGGATGAGAGAAAAATCGTAAGGGCCTTATCGGGATTCGAACCCGAGACCTCCGACTCACTACACTCTCAGAACGTTGGTTAAAAATTTTAACCAACTTGGTTAAAATTTTAACCAACCATGTATTACCAGGTGAACATCCCAACAGTTGGTTAAAACCTTAACCAACCCAGGTTGGTTAAATTTTAATACGTGGTTGGTTAAACTTTTTAACCAATTATTGGTTAATTTTATTTTAACCAATCTGTTGGTTAATGCTGAGTTGGGCAAATTTTAACCATGCAGTTGGTTATACCCGAATGGTTGGGCATTTTACTGAAATGCTGTTCACAGTAATTGGGCAATATTTTACCAACAGTTGGTTAATTTATTATGTTAAAAGTTTATAAAAAAGATATTTGGGTATAAAGGACACTAAATAAAGGCAAACACCACACGATGGACTTGACAGTTTTACATTTATTTTATTTTATTTATTTTGTGATATTTGATGTACATGTATGTACTTTAGCAGCAGGTGTAGGCCAAATATATACTGGTATTTGAAAGTATTTGGCTTCCTTCAAACATTTTCATTTTTAAATGTTTCACATCACACTGTGTTAACAATGAGTTCGAGAATGCTTGTGTGACGTTTAGCTCAGCTGCACTATATGAAGTCAGAGAGCGTACTTTTATTGTTGTGGTTTACACAGCCAAAGGAAGGTTAAATTCAGATTAGGAAATAACAATTTCCGAGTTGCAATTACAATTAATGGCAAGTTCGTTCTACAGTGTGAGTAAACAAAAAACTATTATACACTTTTAAAATTACTTTTTGTGTTTTAGTGTACCAATATTTATATGAGATGTTCTGACATGTATTTTGGATAGGTTCTCCTGTGCATGATCGCACATGAGGCAAATAAGGATGTCAGGTTAAACACGACTTGCGCCAACATCAGAATAGAAGAAAAAAAGAGACCACCAAGTTAATTATTTTCCGAAGAACCTGTTGCAAAATCTGGGACGGATGGCAGCTCTGCAATGGTTCAAATCCTTTTCATTTTCCTAGCCATACTGAATTGGCGCAAGTCGTGTTCCACCGACACCCTTATTTTCCTCATGTGCGGTCATGCATGAGACATAATTTAATTAAACTGCTACCAAAAGACACAGGAGAACTTATCCAAAATACATGTTGTCAAAACATCTCAAATAAATATTGATACACTAAAACACAACAAGTAATTTTAAAAGTGTATAGTTTTTTTTTTACACAACCTGTAGTTGTGTCGAAAAAGTGGTGAAAATCAGCTTTGATCAAAAAGACGTGGTTCACGCCGAAGCCTTGCTTAGCAGTAGCCTAGTCAGATCAACTGTGATGTGCATGATGAGTGGTTATGGCCTTGGCCTCTGCTGTCATAGTTGTTGTCGAGTAACAGTTGCTGCCAAGATGCCAAATCCGATCCGATCCGATCAGCCCATCCTGTGTGGATAAACAAAATGAAACAAGGACTATTAACATAGTAAGATCCAAAGGCGGTAGGCCTATATGTGACCCATCCATTCATACTACTATTAAACTGATAGCAACTAATAATCTTTCTGATGGATACCGGCGCATTACACATATTCATTATTATTATTAATAATGCACCTATCACTGCCCCCATCCCTCCCCCGCGCTACTCCACCCAGCGATGCCCCACCCCTTAGGTGGGGATTTGGTCCGACGATTTCCGTGCCCCTGCAGGGTGGGACTTAAACGCATGGCATGGAAATCTGCCCCACGGGTGGAGAATTTGTCATTCGAAACTACTCTTAGGTGGGGCAGCCCGGCGGGAGTGGTGGGAAAAAGTTACACGTACACATACAGGCCGTGCGTAGCTAGTATGGTGTACTGTACACATGTGATGTAGTTTGTGGCCCGCACTCGCTGCACACGGCGCGCTGCATGCAACGTGAAAGTAACGTTATACTCGTGACAACCCGCGCGTACGGGTAAAAAATAACACTTTGAAATCGGCTTAAATCTTCGAGAAAGGTTTCCAAAACCGACCGCTAGCAACCACTAAAATGTCCCCCACCATTCACCGATCGGACCAGACAATTAACGAGGCAAAACTTACCTTAAATTAGTCGTTTCGGCTCGAAAACACCACTACATTTTGAAAATTTGCCGTCAACTCATCCTCCATGACACGAGTCCTGTATACGTTTGTGTAGTAGTTTTACACGTACAAGGCACACACACACGAAACGAACGCGCGTGGGCATTTTGTCGCTCTTGCCTTCCTGCAGACAATCGAGTCACTAACCAATGGTAGCTTTCACTGGACACCACGTGACATGGTTGGGCGAATTTTTTAACCAACTTTCGCTTCGCGGGGGGTGTAAATTATAACCATAGTTGGTTAAAATACAGCCCTCTGATCTTATATTTTACACAACCCGCTGTTTACCCAACCAGAAAGCATAATATTTCTTAACCAACCCCTGGTTAAAGAAAAATTTACCCAACTCGGAGAATTTAACCAACATTGGGAGATTTTTAACCAACTGATTTTTAACCAGTGATATTTTAACCAGCGTTTTGAGAGTGTAGGAAGATGCCATAAGGCACAGTTGGTGTACTCCCTCAGGTTTTCCCTATGGACCCAATTCTTCTCTCGGTGTTGCATGGTGGTGCAACTGGGCAAAGTAACGAACACAACATCTGGTATGGTGCCTGATCATCATTGAAATGAAACGACCAAACTTGGGATGAGAGAAAAATCGTAAGGGCCTTACCGGGATTCAAACCCGAGACATTTGACTCACTAGGCATATTATTTTTAAATACACCTCTGGACAGGGTCGGATTACTTGTATAGCCCACTAAATTGTGACGCCACCGTCACCAGGGTAACTGGTTCTAAACATTCGCTGGTAATCTTAAACGTCCATTCGTAAAGCGCAGGGAAACGATTCTCTGGTTTTAGTGTATTCCATACTACAGGTGTGCAGTATGATTTTGTTTAAAGTTTCTTTGTTGACATTTATAAAGGAGCGTGTCCAGATCACATTTTTGTAATTTTGATACCATGTGATTTGTCATTTTTCTCATTACCATTTCTGAAATGTTGCGCTCTCAATCCGTATACATATGGGTCTTTCCACAGTAATGGGGTACATTTGAAAAATAACTCAATAATTCTATTCAGATGTCTTTAGTTTATCACAGAATTAAAGAAATGTCCTTGTTTTGTTCTCAGGAGATAACTTTTGTCCAAAAAGGTAAGAAATTGCTGCCACAACATGTATTTTTGAAAAGCTTGTGTACAAATTTTCCTATTACGTATGTAACGTGGACAGACCATTTTGTGACATTTTATTCCGTCTTTGTTAAATACGTAATAGGAACATTTGTGCACGGGGTTTTCACAAATGTATGTTGTAGGACTATCTTTCTTACTCCTTGGTGAAAAAGTTGTTTCCTCAGTTTACCTTGATAATATAAAGATAAAATTAAGACATTTGAAGTGAACTGGGACCTAAGATCTTGAATGTTACAGAAATGTATACCCCATTACTGTATATTTTCTCAATGATATCGTACAAAAACAACGATGTTCTGTCAACTAAATTTGGTTCCATAAAGCAGTGCAGTAATTATACACCAACCTTTTTGCTTCTCATCCAAATTGGAGATGGCAAACTTCCTGTTTTCTTCCCATGGATAGTATTTTGGGAGGTATTTTATATGATCGTTAGTATAAAACGAAATCCACTTTCAGGAAAAATCTGACCACCTCCTTTAAAGGAAATCTATTATCTATCGATTATATGCCACGGCGGATTCCTCTTTAAGGCGCAATTTCCCGGAATAAACGTTTCTTTTTAAATATTTTTCCTAAGTTGTGAAATATTATTTAAAAAAATATTCATCAACATGCACAATAAAAACTGGAGCATTCGATGTTAGTGAACTAAAATGGGTTAACTATTGACGTCATTTCTTCGCCTCCAAAAGTTACCATGACTAAACAATGAACAACCGGAATTCTCAATTTGACATTTTGTGTTTGTTTTATCTTTACGCGAGCTCTGGGACCCAGATACCGTTAAAATTAGCATTTTCTTTCCTTGACGCTTCTGTAAAAGACCTCGTTTATTGTAGACGCGTTGTTAAACTAATTAAATACCATTATTGACCAGTCAAGGTGCGTTATATAATAAACCTATTCACCATTGAATTGAAGTATGCCTTGTATACATGAAAACGTCCATTGAAACGTGTACACCACGCGATAAGGCTAGTTTTGTTTTCATACAATTCACCATGCGTTTGTGTGCTCGTACTTGTTTACTTCATTCCCACACACAGTGTACGTTTTGAACAAATCTGATTATACAATTTACCTCTGTTTATTACTCCTACGTCTCAGGAACGTTTGCTTGCCTAGGATTGTCAATTGGCGCATTTTTGTAAAATAATTAGATTATGATTTTTAAAATGTTTTTTTCAGAACTACTAACGACTAATGATATGACGTCACAGTGTGGTTATGTATGCGTTTCCCTATGTCCTATAGAATACTAAAAGTGAAATGTGTGTTGCCAAAATTACTGGGTCTACTCTAGTCTACACACTAACCGGTGAACTACACTGAGCAAAAATATAAACGCCCCATGTAAATTATTTATGTAACATGAAATAGGCGACCCTAATTGAGCTGATATTGTCTTATAATTGTACAAATTGGATATTCTAACGGACAGTAATCTGTAGCATATTGAACAACAAAATGAATTTTGTATGATTTAATATATTTTGCAACCCCTAAGGCTAGTAAAAGTTTCAAAGTGTCACATGGGGCGTTTATACTTTTGTTCAGTGTATACCGAGCAACAAAAGAAGTTTATCCATATTTTGATTGAAAAAAATTGATCAATCCGAGAGTGGGAATTTTCAGCAGACAGAAGCTTTGTGCAGTCATGCATAATGAAGCTGTTATGTGCATGTATGTGAATATTTTGATGTCAACTTATAGTCAGATAAAAAATCAAATTTTAATTAATCTGAAAATTTGAGTTCCTTCTGTTGCTATATTTTGATGCGCCTTATATAGCAAGAGGTAAAACTACTGACCTCTATACAATGGACTGGTAAGCAACTCACTGAACGAAGCAACCGTCCGCCATATTGCTCCAGGAAAGATAATGCCTTGTTTAGACTAGTTATACTGCTTTCACCATGAATACATATGTATTAAGTGGAATGCAAGCGATCGTATGGATCTGAGAGCAGTCTAGGCAAAGCATTGCCTCCATGGGGTAATATAGCGGATGCGTTGCTTCAATTCTCGCCAAGCCAAGAGCTATTGTACTCTCCACTGTATAGAGATCAGTGATGAATCTTTTACTTTTGAAGTCGTCGCTTACAGACGATCTTTTTTTTTCGTTTCTGTTTCCAGGTGTAACTGTCTCAACGACATCCCCAAGCCGTTTGGCAGTGCGATTCCACGGTATGGGTATTAGGTGCCTCCCGCTCTGAGCAGTTTGTAATGGAGATTTTAATCCCATAGACGTACACGGCGCTCCAAGTTGATCCGGTTTGTATATTTCAGCTGATTTTCCCTCTTTCCTTTCTTCGCACTTCGTACTATATACCTCTCCCCTTGCACCCCCGGAGCATTGTTCGTCTAATCTGCTCTAGAATTCGTTGGCTCGCGATAAACCTGCCGGCTGTAGAGGTTTAACCACAGTGAGTGTCTTATTAAAGATATAGATACAGTCACTGAAAAATCGCCATGAAAAATAAATTTCATTAAAAATTGATGTTTTTCCGGTTTGTGCAATTTATTAGTTATTGAATGAAATACTGGCCACAGAATTCCAAGGTAATTTATTTTGCTAAACGATGATATTTATGAATTTAGACCTTCCGAAAAAAATCTTAAATAGCACCCCTTTTCTTCCATAACGTTACTCGTCGATTTTTATCTCATTTAAAGTTGCACTTCCCGTGTTTGGGCCGATTTGGGCGTCAATTTTTTTTTTAAAGTTAAATAGGTATTTTTCTAGAATAGAAAACGTTATCAGCTTTCATTTGGTACCAAGAACGTAAAAATCCGTCAAGGATTAATGCCAGTCGATTAAAAACAAGAAATGATTAAATGGCTGGTTGGTCAATTAATCGACAGGGTTATGACGTAAATGTACATGTGCGCGTACATGTGTACATTGTACACATACTATGTACATATGAGCGTACGCGCACATGTACAACATGTGAAGCACGTTTCAACAAAAAGGCTTGTATCTCCAATTCCCGACGTCGGAAATTGAAGTTTTTGATATTTTTCGTTACAGAGACACGTAAGCTTTCTAAATTCGTTCGCTTGTGTAAATTAATTTTTTTTAATCCTTTCACCGAAACACGGGAAATGCAACTTTAAAAGCTAATCAGGTAAACCGAGAAAATAGTCACATTTTTGTTTCAAAATTATTTTTCAGGTATAAAATCAGAGAGTATGCCTTCAAAGCGCGAATCGGAGTTTGAAACAACACCTGTGGATTTTTTTTCCTGTAGTGTTTTCGTATATAGTTACATTGTCATTTAGCGTCTTATTCGTATTTGTACGTAACATTGAGTAGTTTTTGGTTGCTTAAAATGCCGAAATAAAGTCCGCTTCCCGCGCTTTAAAGTCCGTATACAGAAATTGCAAGGTCCTAAAATGTTAATCCACCATTTGACCAGAAAATGGAAGATAGAGGTGGTTCAACTGTCCAACGCAATAATTCCGCCCGTGATGATGGGCCTTTCCTTTTTATGAGATAACGATAATTAAAGATGAATTTATATAAATGCGTGTGCATACGAATTTTTAAAACAAGGGCGTCTTTATTGTGACTGGAAAAAGGCCCCTGACTACCGTGGTATAACAACTCCGTTTTCCACGCAGTATAGCCAGGGAACTAGTCCAAAATAGGACAGTGGCTTCACAAAATTTCTTGAAAGCATGGACACAGTTTTCCATTGTTTTCTCTGAACTCAAATGAGGTATTATACACAGGTCGGTTTTTATATCATACACATCCCAATCACACACGGAGACAACACCGGTTGTAGCAGTTTTCCAATCCTGCGATCTATCTTCACAGTGTATAAGTATTAACCCCCTTAAGACGCTGCTGCAGGGACATTGTTTGTATACGGTATCATATTGCAGAGACCCGAACCGTCTTCGCCTTGTATATTTGCCCAGCCAAATCACTTCGCCCGAGAGAAAACGACTTGTGAGTATAATTCTATTTGATGAAGCAAGGCGCTTGAGTCCTCCGTTTGTATTCAGGCGATGCCCTCTATATATATATCATTGTTCTGCATATCCAAATACGAACGTCTGTCGCTAAAATTGTATTTATGTCGGTCAGTCGGTCTCTTATTTTAAAAGAAAATAACGAACGCAACATCTAGTATTTCTTTAAATATATGTGCTCAAATTAATTGACATATAATAACAGATCGTTTGATACATAATTTGCAATGACCCAAAATTTTACTTCATGAGTTGACAAGAAAAACCCGATTAAAAAGTGTTCATAGCAATGATAGCAAACACCACATGATTTGTTTCCCGTGTAAAATGGTACCTTTGTGAGAGAAATTGCCAACTATGAAGGTGTTTTTTTAAATGACTGCAGACAATTCTTTTACAATTCTTTTAACACAAAACCATGCAATGATTTTTATGGTTTTCTGAAGTATTACTGCATCTATGTGGCTGATGACATCAACATTATTATTAAGTTATGTGATGCTGTTGTTCCTGTTCTTAAACAATTTTCAAATCATGTAATCTGTCTTAAAGACCCAACTATTTTTTTACAAAAATTTTAAAGAAAATGTCGGTAAAGTATCTAGCAAAATTCCGCATGCATTTCGTATATGATTTTTAACATAACGCAGTTTTCTGGTATTGCCAAAATGGCTGCCTTTGCTAGTCGCGAATTTCCACAACAGGAACAACACCATTACATAACTAAACAATAAAGTTGGGAGACCTAATAATACGTCAGGAAACCTAAACAAAATCCATGCATGGTTTTTGTGTTGATTGAATAGTAAACATTGTCTGCAGACAATTTTAAAAAAATCACCTTCAGTTGGCAATTTCTATACCACAAAGGTACCATTTTACACAGGAAAAAAAAATCATGTCAACTCGTGCAAATGATGTATTGTGGTTTTAACAATGGGAAAATGAGCCAATTTAAAATTCATGGACATTTGTCCACATTTGTATCAATTTAAAATTGTATCCAAAATTATCCGCAATGTGTCTATTTAAATAGCACACACACAAATTTCATAACTGGCAAATGATTAAAATCAGTTTGATTTCGTTGAAGATAAAAAAAAAATGCTTCAGAATTTGGAGCACCTCTTTTCTAACCTACATATTTCATATTATATTAATTTCGTCTATACGTCTGTTGAATCACAGAGCTTCGCGTGGTTGCATGCAATCGATAATTTTTGACCTGGAAAATAATTTGATTGCACTTTTTCAGCATTGCAGGATTTCTCGAGTGGTGTGAGTTATACTGTAAACTGAAATCCCTGAATGCGGCTGTACATTGCATAGTTGGGTTAATTATTACTCCTATACCCATCAAATTCGTGCAAATAAACTCGCAGGTGTTGGAGGAAAAAAACACACTTGCAAATATAAATTAAATAATAATAATAATTGTAAGAACTCTGGATGCCGCAATAGGGCGACATTTCGGGAAGACTCTCCCCGGGGACCACCGAAATTTCGGCAAGAGTCACTCTAATTGACACCTTTTTTTATTTACCCAAAGCTTCCAAAAATGGTTCCAGACCTAAGAGAATTGGTTCTAGACCTAATAAAAATAGTTCTCGATTAAAAAAAAATGGTTTTTGACCTAAACAAATGGTTTAAATATTAGGGCGACACCAAATTGTCGCCCTATTGAGCGTGTCGCCCTAATATAGCTTTTTTACACACAAATTGTCGCCCTATCCTAGCATTCATAGTTTTTGGCGTATACAAAGCAGGTGGGAAAGTCGATGGAATTGCAAATAATTCGGTACCCGGCTGTGGTACTTGTGCCCTTGAGCACGGCATTTAACCACAACTGCTTCATCCTTCGGAAGGGATGCAACCTGTATAAAGCCGTTAGTCGAATGTGTTGTGTAATGCACTAAAAGGTTCCCATGTCACTCTTTCGCGCCACCCTCATATATATACAGTATCGAATAGCCGCCATCTTGTGGGGCAGTTTCTTTGTTCCTTAAGGACATGCATGGTTGCACATATTGTGCTTACATTGTTGAACCGGTTCAAGTAAAAAAAGGTGCCCCACAAGATGGCAGCTATTCGATACGGTCTATATGTATCTCGATGTTTAGGTGGAAGACACTTGTCAGCTTCATGCGAATTAGCTTTTTGCGTGTAACCTTTACACTATGGCTGATGCCCCGATTACTTCACCTTCAAATGGACGTGCAGTTTAGGAAGTCACATACTACGCTGTTGTTGCTACGTGGCGCACGCCATTGCCTAGCAACCAACAGTCTGGTTGCTTTATACCGTTCTCTCCAACGGTGTACGCGGTATTGATTCTGTACTTCACTCCTGCCGCGTGCACCACATAGCAACAAAATAATAGTCTGGTCAAGTGAATACTCAGTATGCATGTGAATGGAAGTACGTCAGTACATCAGACGCTATTCATAATGAAACATACAAACGGCTAAGCGAAGTTCCATAAGCCCCCAAAATACCTGACTAAAACCAAAAGAAAGAGTTCCACAGACGGTATTAGACATAGAACAGTCGTATAGTAATTGGGTGTTCATTCCATAATACCCACTCAGATCTTCAGAGAAAGTGGTAAAGCCACCCACTTCGCCTTTGATTGAAATACACCTTCAGATCCCAAGCCTTTTATTCCGACCGGATGATTCCTATTAAGTGGCGACCGCCACCCACTATAGTGGATGGGGTATAGTGCATAAAACAGCCGTAGAGTAATTGGGCATCCATAATACCCATTCCAATCACCAGGAAGATCCACCCACTTTGTCTTTTTATTGCGATGATTCTTCGGATCCCAAGCCTTTTATTCCGGTTGGATAACTTCTATTGAGCGGATGTTGCCTCCTACGCACTTCAAGTAACCATCGCTTCGAGACTGTGTGACCGATTAGGAATTTTCAGCAAGAAAATGCACATTATTTTACAAAATTTGGCTGGACAAAGGAGTAGCGTTCAAATATAAAAATGCAAGGAAATAAAGATCTATTAAAGGAGCGTGTTCAGAAAAAAAGGATTTCGTTTTAACCTAACAATCGCACAAAATACTATCCATGGGAAGAAAACAGGAAATTTACAATCTTCAATTTGGATGTGGAAGCAAAAAGGTTGGTGTAATTACTGCACTGCTTTATGGAACCAGATAAATTAGTTTACAAATCTTCCGCGGTTTTTCGACGATATCCTTAAAAATATATACGGATCGAGAACGCGAAATTTGAGAATGGTAATGAGAAAAATATGGCAGTTAATATGGTATCAAAATCTCAACATCCATGGGGAAAATGGGTGCGTCAAAAATGTGATCTGGACACGCTGCCTTAAACACTTATATCAATCATTGTTGTCACTATGGACGGTTTGTGAATTACTGAAAGCAAAAATGTGAGAATGTTTTTTCAGTGTTTAAATTTCTCACATAAAAACCAAATGCTGTTATAATCTGAATCTACTTCATCGCATTTCATTACATATAGATTACAGGATTGGAAAGCTGTTATACAAACAGCGTTATCTTCATGTATGATTGAAGACTGATGTGTATGATAAAAACCAACCTGTGTATAAGTCAGCTCAGTGTCTCATTTGCATTCCGAGAAAACAATGTGTCCATGCTTTCAAGAAATTGCGTGAAGCCACCTTTTTTTTTATGCTGCAGTTTTTCCTCGCTATGCACGGAAAAGAGTGTAATGCTATACGCTAGTCATGGGCCTAATTTTGTCCACGTTAGGGCGCCCTCGTAAAAAAAAGTTTTAATTATCGTTTTTGTATACCTCGAGCATTGTATACCTCTTCCATTTGAGTAAGGTTTTCCGCTCAAATGGTTGAATAAAATTTTGGGACATTGCAAAAACTGTATATAATACATGTCATCGATATATATATATATACACTGGATGAAGTTTGCAATAGCAGTTGGCTATACGAGAATTGAAGCCACGCGCCGGCCGCCATTGTACCCCACGAACAATGCATGGCCCAGACCATGCCACTTGCATGCCACTTAACACATGTAGACCATGACGTAGCTAGTGAAGACAGTATGACCAGTCTAGGCAATACATTGTATTAGGTGGGGTACAGTGGCGGACGGTGGCTTTAATTTTATACCTCGTTGCTTCATCCAGTGTATATATAACGATGATACATGTAGGCCTACGGGCCTTATTAAAGAGATTACAAGAAGGAAATGTTTCACACTACAAAGACTTCTTTTTTGCCGGAAACCGATTTCACAAGGGACTCGTTCCTTAAACATCCGAGATTCATTCCAGGAGCAATTTCAATTGTTAGTATCTCCCAACATCGCGAAATTCCTATGAAAATAATCGTGTCAAAAGCGCGGGAGACAACCGGATGAAACGCAAATATGATCTGCCGCTCGCGTGTCGAGTTACTGGTCTCTCGGTAGTCGTGACGTCAACCGTCACGTGATTAATTGGATGAAACAGCATTAGCGGTCGGGAAGGAGGAAGCGGATTTTTCTTGAGGTTTTCGAGTGATTTCTTTTCGAGTGCCGCAGTTTTTAGAGAAATTTGATCGCTCGAATAGGCCTATTTGAATTTGAAATCAAGTTAGTGTTTAATAATATACATAATGCATTTGTTATCGTTGCGAAAAGTGCGGTCAGAGGCAATGCCATCAATGTCAAGTCGGTCCCAAATCAAGTCAGTCAGAGTACGGGTCCGAGTCAACTCGGTCCCAAATTAACTTGGTCCTGCAGGTCAACTCGTCCCCAGATCAACTCGGTCCCGAGTCAGCTCGATCGACGTTCAACTCGGCACTAAGTCAACTCGGTCCCCAAACCAACTTCGTCTCTGGAAAATTTGCTGTCTTAAAAGTATGCCGTCTTAAAGGTATGTCGTCTTGCTCGCGGGCGATTTCACCTGTTGGTTTTCCCGTAGGCCCAACATTTCTTTTGCACTTCACATGGCAAACTCACAATATGGCGCTTAGTAATACAAAACTGATGACGATCATATGATTTATTTTCTTTACACGCAATGTTAGGTTAATGTGTAAACTATCAATTTGGTGTAAATATGCATTTTCATATCACAAACATTTAAATACTATAGGACTATTGGCTTATTGCCAAATTAACAGCCTATTGTATCATTTGCAATTATCAAAGATTTTGAAGGCCCAATAATGAAGAGTTTATTTGCAAAAACAGATAAGCGCTATTCAAAATTTTGCACGTACCTGAAGCTTTTCTGTCTTGCCTTTCAGAAAATAACCAGCAAAATGTATACAGAAAAGTATTAAATTGGTAAAATCAAGTCACTTTTACTAATTGAATGCGTCAGTGTTGCTGGTTATTTTCTGAAAGGCATGACGAAAAAGCTCGAGGGTACGTGCAACATTTTGAATGGCGCTTATCTATTTTTGCAAAGAAACTCTTCATATCATTTGCAAGATAAAACCTTTTTACGGATTCCTGGAATAAGGGAATTATACGTATCCAAGAATGTTGGTAAACTATATAGCCTGCAGAAATAACAGCTAGGCTACATAGATGCACCAATGCTTCAGAAAACATTCAAATTCCTTGCATGATTGTTGTACTATGTTAATGGTAAATAGGTAAAATTGGTAAAAATGTGTGTGGGGTACCGTACCGTGGCCGAGCGGTTTAGGACACTGACTCGCAATACTTAGGTGAAAACTTGCGGGTTCGATACCCGGCTGTGGTACCTGTGCCCTTGAGCAAGGCACCTAAACACACTTGCTTCATCCTTCGGAAGGGATGTTAAGCCGTTGGTCCAGTGTCTTGTGTAACGCACTTAAAAGATCCCAGAGTGAAGAGTAAGGGGTTTCCCCGGTGTCTCTGGCCGTGTCCATAGCTGAGCCACTAGGACACTCGAGACAAAAAAAACAACAATGAGGCTTACACTAACGTATCAGTGCAACGATAAGAGTGCAGCGAACGTACTCGAAGCATCAAGTGATGTGGACGATATCAACAACAACATTGTCGATCCTTGAGGGGGTCGTCCCTTGAGGGGAAGGACCGGTGGTTACCCACAGTGCCATTACTTCTCTGGTGTTAGAGGAACGAGGAACAAAAACGTGTGCGCGCACTTTTTTTAAACCACCGTCAGTTGTTAATTTCTTACAAAACGTACCATCTAGGACAGAAATAAACTCATGTCTTGTTTGTTACCATCGCTATGAACGCTTTAAGTAATTTTATTCAAGTAAATTCATGAAGTAAAATTGGGTCATTGCAAATGATGTATATACAGTAACGCTGGCATACACTATTAACCTTTTTAAAATGTATAAGATCTGAAAATGAAACTCATAAACATGTATGTTAGACTTACCCCATTTCCCTGCGGGTCCATATCAATGTATATTACAAGGCCTCAATATGCCAACTAACGTCACCAAGGACCTGTTACAAAAAGGAAGAAGAAAAAAAAAAGAAGATTGCTCGTCTAGTTGGCCGTTGATCACATTTGTATTCCCTGGTGGTTTAAAATCCTCTCGCACTTTTTAAAGTATGATTTTTGTTCAATGTTTCATACATGTGTTGTGATAAAATAGGCTAGGCCTTTTTGCATGTTCTATTTTCATGATATTTGGTGCACTTATATCAACATTGGATTGTCCCTGAAGTTAGGTCACGTTTTCCGACATGCCATATCTAAATAAAAAACTCCGCGGGTTATATGTCTCATTCCAGCCCAGCTACTTTAGTCATATTCATTTGATACGAATGTGGACAAATGTCTATGAGTTTGGGAAATCAAGTTTGGCTGTATTTGCACAAGTCATATAGGATTATTAAAACATGCATGTTATACGAAATACACGGAACTCGTAAGACGCAGCTTGCGAGTGTTTCAAAGAAAAAGCTTTATTATCTAAGTGACAAGTTTCTAGCCTCCAACAAAAACCCAAAAGACGACGGTTTTGTTCGCCACATGCACTTGATAAATCCAATCTAAGATTAATATCTTCTACCCCGACCGCCGTTTTTTCGCTGTCTGCCTAATTCGGTCTTTCGTGCAGACGATACGAAATCTGCTGATCCGAGCAATTTCAAGGTTACATTGTTGCAAATTGCGCGACCTTGAAATTAGTCAATTCCATTTTCTTTTCTCTGAAAGATGTTGTAACGATCAACTTGGGATGTGGCGGTCGAAATGATATTGCATGCCGCGCCCCTGCATAAATAACTAAATTGGCACTGTATTCGCAACTTGCGCAGCGAGGCCGAGCACGCAATAAGAAAGACTCCCTTGTGCCGTTGAACATAATGTAGGCTATATGCGTGCCCGGCGTCGTTTTGAATCGCCAAAATAATGGGAATCGATTCCTCCAAAAGACGGATTTGTGTTTCGATTCCCAACTTGGAATCGATTCTTATCGACTCCAGAGAAACCCAACATTTTCAGATTCGTGATAATAGACCGTGTAAGTTGACCTCGAGAACGTGCGGGACTCCGCGAGACTCGTCGACTTCCGGAGACCTCTATAGGAGCTTAACCACATGTAGCGACCGTTCTTTGTCGGTACCATTTTGACACCATATTCGTAAAGGTACTTGCAAACCGGAAACAAAAGGTGAAACATTTTTATTTGTTTGTGACAAACTCGGACATTTTCTTCGTTTTATTATTTAATCGATAGATTTTAAGGTGCCTTTTCCATTTATTCAATTTGGTGTTTGTGGGCGCTTACAAACGCGGTATGGTAAAGTGATAATTCAAAGAAGATCGCCACAACGTTAAACCCATTGACATTCCTATAACTGGTCTCCGGAAGTGTGACCCGCGAAACAGACTTACACGGTCTATACAATGGGTAGTTGAATTTTGCCCCCAACATTGTGTAACAAATTCATGCAACATCACGCCTCCGCCCGCGTTCAAACACTTAGGCTGCGTTCGGGCGTGTACTCGTGTTAACACGAGTTATACTCCTGCGCGCGTGAACGGCAAGAATAACGACACTCGGGTCGGTGAGAGTATGCTCTCACTACTCCCCAACAAATGGGGAGTGTGCTCGTACTCCTGTCAAGTGTCATGTGATTTGTACGAAGATGGTGGAATATGGGTGGGGTTTTTTGTGAATTTGCTCAACGTGTCAACTCAATAACTTAAACAATAACTCACTAAGGTTTGTTTTAGACGGCATCAAAGGTTCTCACGACTTACGGCCTGTATTTCCTCAGTTTCTTGTGAGCAATGAAACGGCATTTTTTGTGCAGTGATGGCAAGAGACGGCCATCTACACTGATTGCCATTCGCGTACGCGGACTGCGGACTTGCCGTTCGCGTGATGTGACCCGAGTGCAATGCGCACGCATTACTCCCGAGTAACGAGAACTGCACGCCCGAACGCAGCCTTAGCGTCAGACATTTACAAAGGTTACAATGAAAAACACATGGAAGCGAGTTTCATAACTCCTTCAAGCCTGAGCAAATCCTGGTGTCAACGTAAATTCCAATCGCACTTTTAATCACCGAGCATGTGGCAGGTATAGGGGTTGTAGTTCCGTTCATTTCCTTCCGCAATTTTTATCAATTAATTTGGATTGAGCCGGCCTTTTGTTTGGTGATGGTGACCTTTTGTTGCAAGCGGCACACTGAAATGTCACAGGCCGAGACTGGTCGGTTCACACATATATCACGGTTAACGCCAAAATGTACCCGAATCATATCAGGTGTTTGATTGAGCTTAAAGGGGCATGTAGTTATCTTTTGGTCATTTTTTTATGAATTTATTTCAAATTATTTATTCATTAATTCAGTTTATTTACCAAACATGTGCATGGTGAAATAGTTATTCAAAATCGCTTTGCATTGGAACCCTGCAAACATTCACAAAATGAGTACGATTTAGATTCTAAAAAAAAAGTCTGAAAAACTGCACATTTATTTGTACTTGCATTAATACATCAAAATACATGCAATACATCAAAACAGAAAGGAAATCATTACAATTTACTAAAAATAAAATTAAGTGAACTGGACAATAATGAAAATGCTAAGACGGATAAAAGAGCAATAGGCCTAGTACAAAAAGGAAACTGCATAAATTATGCAAATTACGTTAATTTTTAAGATGTTATACACTTTTTATAGGGATTCCAAATTCATCTTGTAAAACATTGTTTTATTCACCCCGTTTGAAGTTAAAATCGGTTATCGACGTTTGCACACACAGCATGGATGAACTGCAATGCAACTGATCCATAAAACCCACATATATATAGTTGATGCTACTTAGCCCATTTTGGCAGGAGGCGTTGTGACCAATTGCCAATATAGCTTAAATGCTCAAAATTCGTCTCGGCCATCCTACCCGATCCTGTGCAGCACGGACAGCCTGATCGTGATTAAGGCCGATGGCGTTGAGATCGTCTACAATCTGTGAAATGTACAGCGTTGGATTGCTGTTACACAAAACGTATGACCTTTAATTACGAGGAGTGGGGTACCGTGGCCGAGCGGTTTAGGTCATTGACTCGCAATCATAGGTGAAAACTTGGGGTTGCAGGTTCGAACCTCCCCACGGTACTTGTGCCCTTGGGCAAGGCACTCAACCACACTTGCTCCATCCTTCGGAAGGGATGTAAAGCCGTTGGTCCAGTGTGTTAGGTAATGAAAAACGCACTCTAAAGATCCCAGAGCATTCTTTCGTGAAGAGCAAGGGGGATCATCCCCGGTGTCTCTGGCCATTTCTAATTCTAATTCTAATTCTTCATGGGTTTCCTCACGCTTGCGAGTGACAGTGCAATGAGCACTATTGAGGAATCCTTGGTATGAATACCAGAAAGAAATAATAATAAAAAAATAATAATAATGTACTTTTCCCTATAACACACGAAAACGACTAAATAAAAGAACTTTGGCAATACAATTGCACATGAAGTATCCATAATGAAATGCAATTTTAAATGGCACCCGCTGAAATTGATCAATGTAAAGTTCATTTCACGTTCTGTTGATAATTTATCCGTTCGACAATCTACAACGGAAAAAGCTCCACCCGGTGGTCACTTTGTCAAAATTAAGGTAGAGCGTTCTTTCTTCACTAGCTTCTCAACTCCGCTACTCCTTTTCCCGCTACAAACCTTTGTCTCCCTGTCCACAATGGCGTTGCCATGCCAACCATTGACGTCACAATCTCGCCTGACAACTCACGCCGTGATGCGAACAGACATTGAGATCGAGACGAATCAAGGGCGAAATCTACATTTAATTGTGTGGAAGAATCTTCTCTCTCAACCACGCGAAGCGAGCTTGTGTCACGGCGGGAAAAAAAGGAAGAAAGAGAGAGAAAAAAATTCCCTTCCTCCGGAAATTTTTCTTTCCTTATCTTCTGATTTTTACGAACTTTGACAGAATGTCACTTTTTATCATTGTCTGTCTGAAATAGCTTGCATGTCTTTGTTATTCTCGGTAAGGAAACTCGGTCACTACATATGCAACAAGCATGCCTGTTCACGATGTTTTAAGTGCACACATATTATATGTCCTAAGGTGCACCTTTTCCGTGGCTGTCAATTTCTCCAGACATTTAGATATTACATGTAAATGTTGAAATGTCTAATCTGAACTGTGATTGAAAAAGTGTTGTTACACAATGGCTACTTAAAGTTGCACTGCCCGTGTTTGGCCCGATTTGGGCGTCAAATTTGTTTTTTAAAGTTAAATAGGTATTTTTCTAGAATAGAACAAGTTATCAGCTTTCATTTGGTACCAAGAACGTAAAAATCCGTCAAGGATTAATGCCAGTCGATTAAAAACAAGAAATGATTAAAAGGCTGGCAGGTCATTTAATCGACAGGGTTATGACGTAAATGTACATGTGCGCGTACATGTGTACATTGTACACATACTATGTACATATGAGCGTACGCGCACATGTACAACATGTGAAGCACGTTTCAAGAAAAAGGCTTGTATCTCCAATTCCCGACGTCGGAAATTTAAGTTTTTGATATTTTTCGTTACAGAGACACGTAAGCTTTCTAAATTCGTTCGCTTGTGTAAATTAATTTTTTTAATCCTTTCACCGAAACACGGGCAATGCAACTTTAATTATTGATATGTAGATAGTGATTACAATCAGAATCAAAAGTACGCAAACCATGTTAATTCTACCAAAATGATTTCTTTTGGCACTTAACACACTTTGCCAGCTGTGGTTAGATACCAACTTTGTTTCTTTCGCGTGAGTTTGTGTTAGATTCCCAAGTTATTATATTATTCAAATTAGTAAACATTTCACTGTATATATTTATATGTGCAACTTGTACGGATATTATAAAGTCATGGTTATAAAATATTATAAAATGGTTTTCAGGCAGTTTTCGTATCACAGGAAATCTTAGGTTAAAATTAATTTTCCGTATTTAATGCAAAAATGCATTTTTTCTTTCTTTTTATGAACATAAACGACGTCCGGGTTCTCAAAAATTGTGGCTAAAGATCACGAGATTAGAATACTGTTAAAAACGTGTGATTGAGGATGTGTATGATAAAAACCAACCTGTGTATATATCAGCTCAGTACCTCATCTACATTCCGAGAAAACAAAAAAACTGTGTCTATGCTTTCAAGAAATTGTGTGAAGCCACCTATAGGCTGGTTCCCTGGCTATACTACACGGGAAATCGAGTCATTAAGGCATAGCTTCGTTCACAATTCATCATGAGAGCGCCCTTGTAAAAATGTCTATGCACACACATTTATATTAATTAGTCTTCAATTTTCTCATACAAAGATGTCATCTCAGATAATATTCAACAAAAAGGCAAAATTCAGCAGCACAAATAGATTACCTTGCAGCAAGTTCATCATGTGTGTCGCCGTTCGCAAAGAGTTGTCATCATCGGTTTCCGGATGAACAGCGGCCGGCGCACCGCGGACGGACAGCCAACTGATGACAGAAACATTGATTATCAGTCCTCGTTCCGCTCGGAAAATACCTCAAAATGATGTGCATCCGACAGGATATCTTGCGGTCATGCCATCTTAAGATGCAAGGTTTCAGATGTGTGTGTGAATCCTTAGCGAACCAAAGCCGGCCTTGCTCCCATAACGCCACCGGAAGACACTCGGATGAACCTTTTAAGCCATAAGCTAATATAGGCTATACTACACGCAGTTGTATCACGCGGGAAAAACTCGCACATGCGCATCGTATATTTCCACCTGTCACGTCATAGTATTGATATAAATGTATGTGCCATACGTCACACAACCACCGGCGGAGTGCCGCGAAATTTTCTGATTTATTAAATTACCGCGCTGTGACGGCTTTGACACACTTCACTTGATCAGACGAAAGCATAACTTTTAATTATCAAGCATGACTCGCAGTAATAATATTTATGTGAATATTTTAACCATATGGTAGTTGCATCATGAATAACAATGCATAATTTTGTAATAATAGATAAATTGGATTGAAAAATCCATTGATGATCTACTTAAAGGGACACATTGCTTTGGATTTCCACCATTTTGTAGAACCAAATTTTTTACTTCACAAAATGGCGGAAAGTGTTCCTGTAGTCGTACCCAAGCCCCGTGCACACGGGGCAAGTAGTCTAGGGGCGAGTCGGTCAGGGGGGACGACATGGTAAGGGGCGAGTTGGCGAGGGGGGCGAGTTGGAAAGGGGCGTGTGGGTAAGAGGCGAGTCGACCAGGGGGCGAGTTGGCCTGATTACCATGTGTACGTGCAGACAACGATGCTGTAGGTGTGTCGCGTGGTAGAGAAATGGTACCCGGTGCTCATCTGGTAGGTCTACCGTGCCATTGCCCGCGGCGCCAGCCTGACGACTATTTACAGCACATTCTGCACACAGTTTGAACGATGTATTTACGAATAGGCCTACGTCTACGTCTCGCGGGTCAGACGTTTACAGGTCAGCGGCCATTTTTTGTGTTTAATCATTAATCTCTAATTATAGCACATTCTAAGTGTTTTTTTTATACATGAACAACTCTTCAAAGGTATAATGAACATTTCCAACATTTTGGGGAAATTGAAGGCAATGTTCCCTTTAAGTATATTCGTTAAACCCAATTCATAACTTTTATGCTACAATTACATACCCAAGATTTTTCTTCATGAGTTGACAAGAAAAACTTACTCAAAGTGTTGATAGCAACGGTAACTATTATTTCTGTTTAAGACGGTACTTGAACATCTTAACATATGAAGGTTCTTTTCATGTGTGGACACACCCAGTCTTCCCGTCCACACACATTCCTTTATTCTCATGTAGTTAAGAAAACTGCTCCAAAATGTCACTTTGTTTTGAGAAAAAAAAGAGGGAAAAAATAATTTCCACAAAAATTCAAACAGTTTTCACCTGAACTGTGCCCTGAACACTGACCCTAAACTTCGACAACCCTCCCCCCGACCCTGAACCCTAACATTGTTGTTAAAGCTTGAATAGAGCTTTTGCACCGGCGGCCATGACAGGGGGCAGGTTTTCATATTTAAATGATGTTACAATAGATCCACAAAGTGACTACTCGTGCTTGACGTGCTGTGACAATGTGACTGCCCCCTGTCATGGCCGCCGTGCAAAGGCTCTATAACAGTGTACCTGTGCCAGTCCACATAGCGTCATCTCTTCCTTTGTTCGACAGTCCACACAGTGTATGTAATGCTAACCCACATTTTTTTTAACCATTCACTTCACACACAAAATCATTTTATGGATTTTGAAGGTTTTGTGAAGTATTGATGCATCTCTTAATATGTTAATTATATGTTAAATGATAGATTGGACATTTAAGAATGCACCAAGAAGTTGCTCAGGAAATAGCCTCATTTTATTTCACATGAACGTCCATTATTTTAAAAATGCATTTTGTCAACCTCCGTTCACGCTGTGCAAACGTGACTAATTGGTGTCTTTTAACACGTAACATTGCCAGTGGTGGTCAAATCAAATAAATTGCTTTCAGACATCTGAGATGATTCTGAGCAACATGGCACGTAACTAAAATAGATCTTTTGCATAACTACTACTTGTCTAGTTACCAGCTGAGCTGTGAGGCACAGCTATATACTCCCTCAGGTTTCCCCCAAGACCTCTGACACACAGGGCAGATGCTCTAACAGCTGAGCCATACGGCACAGTGGTATACTTCCTCATGTTTCCCCCAATACCTCTGAACCACCGGGCAATTGGTCTACCAGCTGATCTACGAGGCACAGTGTATACTCCCTCGTGTTTTCCCCAAGACCTCTGACACACCAGGCAGATGCTCTACCAGCTGAGCTACGAGGCACAGTGGTATACTTCCTCATGTTTCCCCCAATACCTCTGAACCACCGGGCAAATGGTCTACCAGCTGATCTACGAGGCACAGTGTATACTCCCTCGTGTTTTCCCCAAGACCTCTGACACACCAGGCAGATGCTCTACCAGCTGAGCTACAAGGCACAGTGGTATACTCCATCAGGTTTCCCCTAAAACATCTGACTCGCAGGGTAGATGCTCTGCCAGCTGAGCTATAAGACACAGTGGTATACTTCCTCATGTTTCCCCAATACCTCTGACAAACGCAATAATTAGCCTTTTTGAAGTATGGCGGACACAATAGGAGGGCGCACTTTGCAGTGGGTATAAAATCGACTAAAATGCAAAATAACTCAGTTTTTCACTTTACACTTATTCATTTTATTTATAATTCTGTCTATGTATTATAATTACAACATGTAAATCAAGTTTTTGGAAAGAAATACAATTGATAACAAAATTCATACCCAAATGAAATTGCGCCCTCTCCTTTTGTTCCGCCATACTTCTAAAAAGGCTAATTGGTATGGTGCCTGATCACCTTTGAAATGAAACAACCAAACATGGGATGAGAAAAAAAGTCATAATGGGCATCATCGGGATTCGAACCGGAGACCTCCGACTCTCCGGTTGGATGCTTAACTCCAGACTGATGAGGTCGTCTTGAATGACCTTAAATACATTTTCCAAATATCGTATAACAAAAATAACAGATGATGTCCGCCATACATGAAACCAGCCGGATGTTAGCTAAATATTAACAAAACTCCCACGGAATTCATAAAATTTTAGCTGACGTATTTCGAGAGAGCGGCACTCAGGGATGACCAGAGTGTTTCGAAGAGAGTCACGGGGGATCGCCAGTAATGAAAAATTTGCACGGCGCGGCAAGTTAATGATAAATACCCCCGCTAAAAATCCCTCGAGAGTGCACGATTGCGCGGGCTGTGCAAATATTTCACTCATTATATTAACGGAAAACGATCAGACGGCTCAAGTGAAAACACTGCGTTCAACAACACACATGCACATTGGGGACATACGATCAAGGGCGCGTGTTTGACAAAGGATTACAGTCTATATATAGAGAGAGTTTGGCCGTTCATTTCGCGAGGTGTATAATGAAACCTCGCAGTTTAGTTTGCACTCATTAAATTACGGGAATTGATAGTGATCAAATTTCGAAGATTGGCCCGACGGGAGTATACGTCTGTGATTGGTTTCTGTTTTTTTTTTATCATCTTCTATTTAAAGAGAAACTTAGCTGTATATTTCATTAAAGACAGATTACATGATTGGAAAACTTTTAATAACAGGAACAGCATTACATTACTAAATAATAATGTTGATATATTGTAGAAATATGCATACTTCAGAAAACATGAAAAGTCCATGCATGATTTTTGTGTTGAATAAATGGTAAACAAGTTTTATGCAGTCATAGGCAGAGGATTCTGTGCCTTCTGATTGGTGCATTGTAAATGAATATTCATACTCTCTTTATAGCGCCCTCAAGGAGTTGTTTAAATTAAGGAATAAAGGAACAAAAATGAGAGGCTTTGGCGACTTGCTTGGTGGTCTAATGGTAAAGCAGAGGACTATCAAGCAGAAGGACCCGAGTTCAGTTCTCGCTGTGGTTATACCATTATCTTTTTCAGTAACTGAGGAAATAGGCCTACTTTGAAACATTTCGGAACTGCAGTTGGGTTTGAAGAACGTTATGCAAGTGATCAGAAAACAAGAGGTGCTATGTTGTTGCACTTGTCCTACCTAGCAACAACTAATGTAAGCAAAATGAATTCCAACCATACAAATCGAATTTTTTGTAACAGGTGAATGAAATAGCTCATCAGAAGAAACATCCATGAATTTGGATACATACACGGCCCTTTTGGCACTTTAACTTGTTGATGTTGTATATCCGAATCACGAGCTTTAAGCACCTCGGTTTAGAATGACTGCTGAACACATAGTAGACTTTGGAGTATTTTGCTTTGCTCTCCCTGTGTAAAAATAGGAGTGATAAATGTTTGAGTGTGAAACAAGTGGTATAACCAAAGACACCATGTAGTATTGACGCTGCAGTTGCGTATAGTTGCGAAGCCGAGTGTTTAGCACACAAAACACACGTCATGATGTTACTCCCAGTGAAGTGATATGACATAAAGTTGGGTCCTCCTTGCCACTCGGAATCTTCAAGAGTGTAGACCAATGCGTAGGAGGTTCCAGCTACGCGACGTCACAGCTTAAGCTACGGAGGACCCTTGTACCATGGGCCGCCCAGTCGTTGCCATTGACAACGCCGATGATGCTATCAAAGGTTGCCATGGTGCTAGAATACATCCCATCAAAGGTTGCCATGGTGCTAGAGTACATCCCCCTGAAGGAGCTACGCGGGATAGGGCTTCTGGGCTGCTGCGCTATTCCACCTGAAGAGTTTTCATGCACGAGTTGAACCGGCTAGCCGATGGCTGTTTTCTGAATGTCACTTCCCATTTGTTACCTGAAATACCACCTTGATTTTTCTTAACACACCCTGAACACAATGATAGATATTGTCTTTGAATAAAACAAATTGAAATGGAAATCGATATTTTTTTCTGAGTTTGCCAAAGTTAACACTTTCAAATGAGATCTACCAACGAAGGTTGTGAAGTTTCATTAATTGCATCTTTTTAATCATAATTTTCCGTGTGGTGGACTTGTTTTTGTGTGTGTTTTGTCATTTTTTGTGGTTTTGTTTTTATTTGTGTCAGGTTTGTATTATTTTGAACTGTCGTTCGAAAAACCGGCAAACTGACAATATTGTCAATTTTTTTTGTGAAACTGTTCAAAATGTGCATTCAAAAGTTGAAATGATTTTTCTTCTCATTTGTTTTCATTCAATTTAGATTTTCGTTGTAAAACCTTCATCATATTGACCGGTGCATTTAGCTTATTTCAAATAATTACCTTCTTTCAAGATCTTTGAACGAAATTTCCACACAACTAATGTATGCAAAATTAATTCCATGCATAGAAATCAAATTTAAAGTAACAGGTGAATGAAATAGCTCATCACTATGTCACAAGAAACATCCATGAATTTGGATGGCATTACGAAAACGGCCTAAGTCTAATGCTAGATGTATAAGAGTTAAAACTTTCTCTCCTTTTCTGCATTCAAATTTTTTCTGACATATCGGCGTTGCCATGGAAACGGCCCTTACAGGATCCTGACAATTGTCAGAATAAAGTTTCCTCTTTCCCACTGATCCTTGGGTGATTCTTCCACCTGACTGACGGCCAACTATCCGTTTTCATGGTAACGATGATGCAGTCACGTGGTTACCATGGAAACCAGCTCTGCGGTTAAGCTCCCGGCCACGGACCCCGATACGCGGAGGTTCATAAGTCAGTGTCCTTCGCGGGCAGATACAGGGTCCGAAGATTTCTCTAACAAGTCCCCCAGGATATCTTTGAGAAAAAAGTCTAGTCGTGCCTTCGAGGCATAGGATAACTCACAATTGCAGATTTCTCGAGACATTTTGTGATTAAAAATATATGCACTCATCATTTTTACATGCAGTCAACTTAGATTCTTAGTCCATACCTCAAACTTGCCAAATTCATGAAACCGTTGCCATAAAAAAATTGCTTAAATAAACATTTATTTGCTTTGAAAGAAAGTAGGTTTGCAATAAGAATTGTATATGATTTTTTTATTATTTTTTTTAAAAGGTTTTCTCGCTCGAATTCTCGCTCGAAATGCATTCGAGCGAGTACGTATTAAAGTGATTTTGATCAGGACGCCATTTATCTGGTTCTTATTCATTTGCACGTTATTCAAGTTCGTTTCAAGACATTCACAGTTGTTCGCTAAGACATCCAGATTGGAATTTGTGTCGTAGATTCGAATATACAAAGCATTGAATCTTCATTCAATTTAGCACAAGCTCGGGCCTTGGTCAAAATTGTATATCAACTTCTTTCTTAGCAAGAATAGCAGAACACCAATCAATAATACACATTACACATGATTTTGACTGCTAACCCATTTTTATAAAGCAAATAAATTTTGGATTAAAGTTGCATTGCCCGTGTTTCGGTGAAAGGATTAAAAAAATGAATTTACACAAGCGAACGAATTTAGAAAGCTTACGTGTCTCTGTAACGAAAAATATCAAAAACTTAAATTTCCGACGTCGGGAATTGGAGATACAAGCATTTTTCTTGAAACGTGCTTCACATGTTGTACATGTGCGCGTACGCTCATATGTACATAGTATGTGTACAATGTACACATGTACGCGCACATGTACATTTACGTCATAACCCTGTCGATTAATTGACCTGCCAGCCATTTAATAATTTATTGTTTTTAATCGACTGGCATTAATCCTTGACGGATTTTTGCGTTCTTGGTACCAAATGAAAGCTGATAACTTTTTCTATTCTAGAAAAATACCTATTTATCTTTAAAAAAATATTTGACGCCCAAATCTGCCAAAACACGGGCAGTGCAACTTTAAGGAAATTTTTCTGCTAAACAGCTTTATGAAATTGGCCCCAGATCTTCTCATAGACAGACAACTAAATATTACAGTACTATGACAGCACGAGGTTCTTATAGGAGTCGTTTGTCCATTTTGCGTTTCTAGTCATTTCTATGTACATGTACACACTGTCTCCCTCTGCCTTAATACCGGCTCTGTTCCGAACGTCGCCCTCTTGTTAAATCGATCGTAAGCTCTTGTGACGAAAGCTGACAAAATGGCAAACTACAGAGCAAGTTTCACTCGTCAAACTCACATCCGACAGGAAACGGCAGTTGATTCGATATTGATCGGTACTATTTACAGTGGTCAATAGGCGCCTACGGCCATTACACCGCCGATGTATAGGTACAGAGAAAGGCGACGAAATGAAAATTGGGATGATTTTTAAACAAATTAATCAGTTAGAATAATATAATCTATATTTTCGTTTCACAGAAATGACAAGTTGACGCCCCAGTGTTTATAATAATTGGCTGAATTTAGCAGCGCCAAATCTCCGTTGTACATCGCAAATTATATCGGCGTGGCCTAAACTGAAACACAGCGCCATGCACAGGCATGCATGCATTGATGTGCAGTTATGGTAAAAACCACACTCCATTCCCCAAGAGGCCGTTTTCGTAATGTACCTAAATTTATGGATGTTTCTTGTGACATTGCCGAATGATTAGCTATTTCATTCACCTGTTACTTTAAATTCGATTTATATGGTTGAAATTCATTTTGCATACATTAGCTGTTGCTGTAGGACACAAGCCCCGGACAAGATTTGTGGTCGCTAAGAGCAATTACATTTAGGAAAATCCCCTATCGATTTGTAGTTAGTTGTACAAACTACATTCCGCTTCCCAATTTGTGTTACTATATTTACGGTCTAAATGTATCAAACAGGCGAAATACGCGCGCCTTATTTGATCGTGGCGGTATTTTAAAACATAGGCCTATCCTAAAATACAGATTACATGATTGGACAACTTTTAAAAACAGGAACAACAGCATTACATAACTAAAGAATAATGTTGATAAACTGCCTTGTAGAAAGTTCAGCCGCATAGATTCAGTGCAGTAATACTTCAGAAAACCTGAAAAAAATCCATGCATGGTTTTTGTGTATGAATGAATGGTAAAAAGGTTGTCTGCAGACAACCTTGTAAAAACCACCTTCAGTTTGCAGTTTCTTCTACAAAGATACCATTTTACACGGAAAAAAAATCAGTCGTTTTTTTGTCAACTCGTGAAGTAAAATTTTGGGTAACTGCAAATGATGTATTGGGGGTACTGTAACCACTTCCCAAAAATCGAAAAGCGGTTACAGAAATCATGCGTATTGTAACATGAAATAATACAAGCTAATTCACAACACTCGGACCCAATGATAGGCTAAATACTTCAAAATGGTGGTAACTGTTGGGTTTTCTAATACATAGCGCGTCAGTGTATAATATCACGCCGAAATCCTTTCACCAACATATACGTTGTGTCCAGTTTTGACATTAATAACGTTCTCTCATAAAAGCTTTTCTTTTAAGCAAACAGTATGAAAGTGGGGTTAATATTTAAACCCACTTTCTATACTGCATGAAAAACAAATCGTCAGGAATAGTCCTTATATACATTATAGAAACACGCTTAGGTAAACACAATTTTGGTCAACACTATCTTGCATAATCCATCATTTCACATAGACGGCGATGTTTTAGTGTGCTCCATCAGCAGACTTAATGCAATTTGCGAGCAACGATTGAAGTCGGCCGCTATAGTGTTTTGGTCGAACGTGTTCGAACGATTAACAGTGGCGCTGGTCACCGGTAGCCGTCTCTCCATAAGAAACTGTTGCAGAGTTCAACGACCGGGAACCAGTTACAGAGCGCAATGCTTCCCGTGATAAAGCAAGCGATATTACAAGTTATACTCAAGGCCATACCCAAGTCAAGTATACCTTAAAACGGTAAAAGACTGGGATTTACAACCAGAAGGCCATATTCGGACACCTCAACTTTTTCTTGTTAGGATCTTCAATCCATCTCTGAGGGTGAATTTGATGTTAGAAACAAAATGGAAGGGAACGAAATCACATTTTAACTTTGACTTGTCCCATAATTTTTTCTACAGAAGTCTGGAGCTTTGTCCAGATATTGATTTATTCACTTTGGCGTGAGGTAAATGTTTAAAGATTATATACAGTGAATTATGCATGATTATTTATAAAGCCGAATGCCCAAAATGACAAGTGACTGCAGCTATTGAGGTCATTAAGGTGCAAAAGAAAAGAAAAAAACCTCGAACATCAAGACCGCAAAAAATGTCAAAGCTGTTGAAATTAGACGACGAATTCATCACCCGTAACAACCCATAGAAGATCTTGGCTTGGTCAAGCACAAGAAAAAAATACAATTTTTTTTCTGTCTTGTTCAGGTGTACTGTATTCGTGACCGAATTCGTGTCTGTAGCCTATTTAAATGCTTCAGGTGCAAGATAAATCGAACCAAACGAAATACGTTTGACAGTCTCATTTTTGCGCGCCAATCAAAGAGCAGTTTACCAGATCGATCCCTCAATGACAATGATAAACGGGAAACTAAAAGTCAACCCCTCGTTTCCTGAGAGACACCCGCCGAACAAAGAGGCCGGATCTTCTCTTTTCGAAGGACAAATCTTGTCCAACACAAACCGGCAGAGACCACTTCTAAATGACAATAGCTCAAAGCCGCTGATTTCGTCCCGATGACGTCATCAAAGACCCTTGACCCTCCAGCGGAATTGACACAACCTTCGTCCACTCCAACACGCGCGCAGTGTTGCACTCGGAGAAATGACCAAGGAAAAATCGATGCAAGCCGCTCCGGGTACACGTTTGTGCAGTGCCCCTCGGGCGATTCGTATTAAGAGATATACAGGAACACGCCAGATTAGGCTCGTCCAGTCACCTGCAAAATGTGTTAAATGTTTTTTGGGAGACTTGAGAAAGCCGAAAGCTCTTAAGGCACTACAAGCCTTGCCGCCGGTTAATGTCTATTTGTCCTCAGATCCCCTGTCTGTGTATTTTTTAATTAATTAAATTGTCATATACATGTACATCGTTGAACAAATGTTCCACGGAATAAGATTTTAGACCCTGTATTGTAACACTGGTCACAATATGCCGAACTAACTTACGACGTCACCCTTTCTGTGGAGCTGTGAACCATCTGATTCCCCAAGGCTCTCATATGAAACGTACATGTAAACAACCCTGACCGTAACCCTAACACCAACCCCGAGCCTCGCATAGAAAAACGCACATGCAAACAAACAAACAAACAAACAAACAAACAACCCAACATGACGTCATTTCAGATTACGCTTAATCTTAACCCTCAACTCTAAGAATAAACATAACATTTACCTAACCGTAACCCTAACCACATTTTCTACATAGCGGTATACTTTCCCACTTTTCATCAGTACATGTGTTCTGGTTCGTATCCCTTCCAGCCGGCCCAACATATAGCTTAGAATTTCTCAATCCTTCATTAATTTTCGCTATTGCATGTAGTGTTTCCTTCTGCCTCTAAAACTGAACACTTTTTCTTGTCCTCTTTTTGATGGTTTCCTATAGGATTACGAATTGACTTTAATACCAGTGCACGTGAATTATTAGCTATAATATAGGGACCATTACAAATAGTACGCGTACCGTGGAAACGCATGCGGATCGCAAAACCGTGTGGTTACATCACCATTTGCGTGGTTATTTTAACTGACTCAACATAATGAGAATTTCACATTAATATTATGCTTGTGTAAACATTTGATACAACCACCCAATTTTCTGAGCCGCATACGTTTCTCGTATAGGCCTACGCGTACCATTTATATCAATTATAGATGCGCTTTCCATGTATCCGGACCCGGACATCAATCTAAATGTATACACCTCGGATGTTTTGTCAAATTGATTATGACAAAGACCGCTAATATCAACCAACTGCTAAAATCTGCCATGCATGGGCACATTATCTTTAAAGTTACACACTGAGGTAACTAATAAAATGTTACTTTAATTGGCGGGAAAGGAAACCTGGGCCATCTGGCTTTAATCCAATACAATCGCCTCTATGCTGAATACATGAACACTAATGTATGTATAAAGGATTGATGTATCTGCAAAATGAACTGGGATTGCGAAATAATGAAGGATTTGTATAACACGGGATTTCGATGCCATTTTCAGAAATCGGTTGATTTGGGAATTACAGCCAATGTTGTTACACTCAAGGTTTC
The DNA here is from genome assembly GCA_037783545.1 of Henricia sp. BOLD:AAB3569. NCBI lineage: Eukaryota > Metazoa > Echinodermata > Asteroidea > Spinulosida > Echinasteridae > Henricia > Henricia sp. BOLD:AAB3569. The sequence continues at coordinate 258,466 of JBBELK010000801.1, read as the reverse complement.
AATTTTTTGTTTGTTGCACAGTATCATATTTTTCGTAATATAGAATAATTTTATACATGTACGAAGAATATTTCAATCTAGTCTGGGGGTACTATGAAAAAAATAAACACTTTAGGGATACTGCAGAGGAGCTCACTAAGAAGCAAAGCTTTTAGGCGTGAGCCCCAAACAGGTACACTCATTGAGACTAAACCAAAAGGTATACATGTAACATTGGATACCACGATTGAATCAGTTAGGATAACACAAGGTATGGCTCAAGGAGCATGGTAGAAAAGAATGTACGTTTTGTCTGGTTTCCTGACTCTACTCTATAGGTGAAACTATATAAATCCACAATGTATTTGGCGAACAGTCGGGCCATGGAGTGAGCACAAACTGGCTTTCAACCTGTTTGTGGATGTGTACTTGCGAACGAATGAAATTAGGAAAAATGTAGTATAGTGTACTGAAGTGATGGCGTCGATCATTATTTGTGTGTTGCTAAGATTATTGGGTCTACACTAAAAACCAGTGAACTGTCTCCCTGCGTTTAAAGGCCCAGTGGATCATTTGCAATGACCCCCAAAAGTAATCGACGAGTTTACAGGGGAAAAGTTCTGAAAGTAAAGATTGAATTAATAGCAACTATCCATTGAAAGGTTTTTGCTCAAAATGATATCATTTTACCAGAAAATAATCCGTGAAGATGAAATTATTTAAATCGTTTGCAAACGATTTACTTATTTTTGGTTCGCATCTACGCGGTCCAAAATGCATGGTCGCTGTGTACTCCGTGTGCGTGTTCCAACCATTGATTTACATACATATATATATATATATATATATAGCTCAATGGTTCCAACGCGATGCATTTTTATGGATCGCGCGCACACGCAGTATGTGCGCCACAGAGTGCATGACCCAAGCCACATAGTACCTGATCAACTGAGAACGAATATTTGAAACACCCCGCCAAGACCAGGAAATCGCATATGGATTTTCGTGGTTTTTTTAAACGTGGTATATTTGACAAAGCTGAAATTTCTTCGGATGAGTTTGTTTATGTCTTTCTTTTGATTTATAATGGTTTTATTCGCAGAATCGCTCAAAAACAGATCATCTACAGGGCCTTTAAGCAGTGGACGTTTCAGATTACCAGCGAATGTTTCAAATTACCAAGAATTCGGTTATACGGCCTATACATGTATTTGAGATTCTGTTGATAAAAATGACATATAGGAAAACAATCTGTGAATGAAGGAAAACAATTTTGTTAATTCCAACGGTATTTGTTTTTCGATGTTATTTTAGAACCACCATACGACCACTTTCTCACTGTGATATTTTAATGATCTTTTTGCTTCACAATCAATAATACCTTTTTTCGACGGTGTTATTTATAACGAATGCACAAACTGGTGAAATATAATATCCATTACTGGAGTGATTGATATATTTAAAAGAGCACCTGTTTTCTGTATATAAATATCTCTCTTTTTTTGGCATGTGTCTTTTCTTTGCTTACAATAGCAGTGGACGATTTGGTGCGTGCAAAGGTTGCGTATCGATTTTTAGAAAGGTTAAGCGCGGGAAAAGGCGCGAGGCTGCACGTACACATTTTACAACCCAAGGCATATACCCTACTTGACTGTTGGTAAATCTATGCCTTCCTCTATAATAAATCTTTCGTGGGTGGGAGGAAGCTATTTAGCTGTACAGACATTGGCGGTGTTTTATGATCTAAATTTGCAGTTTAATATTTGGGTTTCTTGCAGTTTCAAAAGAGGTAGGCCTGTAGTTTTTAGTTTTAATTTGGTGAAACACCGTGTGCATATAATCTCTCAAGCAGTAGACCCTTTGCCCCGGTGGCCATGACGGGGCAGGTTTTCATAATTTATTTAAAGACAGATTTTAAACTTTTTAAAACAGGAACAACAGCATTAAATAACTGAAGAATAATGTTGATAAACTGCCTTGTAGGAATTTTAGTCGCATAGATGCAGTAATACTTCAGAAAACCTTAAAAATCCATGCGTGGTTTCTGTATTAATGGTAAAAATTGTTTGCAGACAACTTAAAAAACACCTTCAGTTGGCAATTTCTCCCACAAAGGTACCATTTTACACGAACAAAAATCATGTGGTGTTTGTTACCATTGCTATCAACACTTTTAGTAAGGTTTTTCTTGTCAACTCGTGAAGTAAATTGTTGGTAACTGAAAATATTGTATTGGGATTTAAAACACAAGCATCGTATTTTGGATGATGTCCAGACTGGATGTTGTCGAAAATTTGAAGTGTTCGTTTTCAAGATGTAGATTTGTCTTTTCACATTGGTGATGCATGGCGACGCATGTGCACGTTGTCTACGCACCACCCTTTTAGCTTTATATGTTTGCTCGTTTCGCAATTCTGTGATTTTCACCCAATTTTTGATATTCACCTGTGCGCATGCCCGGATTTATAGGACATGCGCACATGTCACTTTCGCCAGTTGACCCAGGAGGTCAATCGGGAATAGCTCAAAATATGAACCCAGGAACGAAATTGTTTTATTCCATTGTAGGAAATCTGTCTTCAGTGACTTGTTTATATTTTACCTTATCTATACAGGGACAGAGACCGCCATCTTGGATCATGAATATTTCTGATTAGGACTGCCTTACACCTTACCCTTTCCAAAGCTATATATGCTGAGCAGAAAGCGTATCGCTTATACCCGTTCACAGTTCCTTTCTAAAAGGCCCATTCACTCGCAGCGAAAGGTGATCTAAGCAAAGACCAACATGCTCCAGAAAAGGGCCTTTGTCAACGGCCAAACACCATTCATAACACGGTGATACCAGACACTCGGCAAAGCCCGTATGCAGGATTTAATGTCCAAAAATTCCAATCATTTGATCGAAAAAAACCTTATACTGAAATGGATAAAAGTGGTTCTATCTGTCCAATGCCATGAATGTTTCCGCCCGAAATGTATTTTTATAATTAAGATAATGATAACTGAAGATGAATTTAAATATTTGTTTACAAGGGCGCCCTCGTGGTAACATTAAATAAGACTTTAAAGAACATTTCCCTATTTTTTTCCAAAAATTTCAGCCTTGATTTTTTCATGTCTTCTATACAGTAAAAAATGATATAAAATAAAGCATAGTTGGCGAGCTTGTTACAACAACGATTCCAAACAAAAATGAGTCTTTGTTTTCTTGAATTAGCAAGCAAAACATGTTTTTCAACACTGTCAAAGCGTCAAATCATGCTCTTTGACGAATTACGTGAATGACGTGATATCCGGTGGCGCCGCGAGCTTCAAGGATACAATTCCCAATTTAGAAACATAATTTGTCGCGTAATGTGAGATTTCACCCTTCAAAATATGATTAGTAACGTTGATTCAACAATGTACGGTATGTGCATGTTGGGATGTTTCTTTTGTTCATCTGCCACGGAAACACGTCTAAATCATCATCCAGGAAATCACATTTCGACCATCATAAGAAGTTTAATGGGCATTACTAAATGAGTATTCGCTACATGAACATCAATATTTGTATGAATAAAATTCATACAAATTGGAATAATTATCAGCAGAACTATTTTATCACATGCGAGTCTCCCAAGATATTTTAGATGGTTTGCTTATAAAACATAAAAACAGAAGCCAAAGTGTGACATTTGTAAAAATGGCCTTTTCAAGTTAACAACATTTTTTAAAGAAATTTCTGTGCAATTTCTAAATAATGTAGAATATTTACAAACACTATGAGCAACTAACAATGGAAATTGGGCACAAACTAGTTTTTTAAAACAATGGTGTGTGCCTAATTTCCATTGTTAGTTGCTCATAGTGAAACTGTTAGACATGTCTTGGTATTATAGTCCTGAAAATATTCAAGAAAATTGTTTCACGACGTATAAGGAGGGACTGCAAGGCATTTTTCAACTCTTTCGATTACATTTCAAGTCTTTTTGACCAGTTTCTTTCTAGAAAAGATAGTTGCTGATTTTACCCAGCTGATGTAGGACCTGGACTTTATCGATTCAAATTTTGAGCGAAAGTTTTAAAATTTCACACTTGCATTTAGAAGATCGCACTAGTTTATTGAACCGTTCTCATTATGTTTTGGGTAATATCAACAGATAAATGTGGTGTCGATTCATGAGACCGTTATATTCTTCATATGCGGAGGGTGATCGTTCTCTGAAGTCCGGTAATTATACCCAAAAAAATCAACTCCAGAAGTGTCACGACGTAAGGGGGACACTGTGTCCCGTTTTTATGGAATGACCCTTATGCCAAATGCCGAAAGGAAAACAAGCAAATTAACATAGAAAAAAAACCCAGCGTTGACAAAGTGGGGGAGGGGGAACAAAGGGATGGTATACAACACTTTGGAGGTGGCACACTGAATCTGTTCAAGGCAGGTTACAAACTTTTTCAAACCTCAAATTTCATTTGAGGGTACAAGGGAGCACATGGGGCATGAAACTCTTATTTTCGGATGGAGGCACGTGCTCCCTCCAGCCCCCTTCCCCATTCTTCTCCCTCCCTTCCCTCTCCCGGCGACGCCACTGCCAAAAATACTAAGACATACACATTGTTATGCGAGCTACCCATGGTCGTTTTTCGAACTTGCTGCTTAGTTTCTGAATTGATGTATAGCCTCAACCGAATATTGACTGAGTGTGATGTCTCCCTTAATGGCGTAAACATGTCCCGTCCTGTCAAATCAAATAGCAGGCTCGAGTCAAACTGCATCAACGATTGTGTCACATGAAGCATCGGGTCGAAGTAATGTGCTTGTTTCTCAGTGCACGGTGTATATGGAGGAAGTATCGAATTCGGAGTGACATGCAGTCAACGGCACTCGAGGCTTCAGGGGTGTCACCTTGTCATGTAATGTCTGAATGGTTATACATTAAGGAGCCTGTTTGCACCGTGACTGGAGACGATGTATTCAGAGCATGAACGAGGGTAGAGAATCATTCTGCTTTGCGGGATTTAAACCAAATTTGTGTCCCACACAAAGTGTCCAGTCACATCTAAAGACAGTTTACATGATCAGGCTGGTTTCATACTGAGCTTACTTTTCGCGCGTAATTGCGACTGAGTTCATTGAGATGCAAATACATTGTGCGATCTATACGATCTATACACCAATCCGAGAGCCGAGGACCTGTTCTCTCTACGTCCGCCATAACTGTTGCCCATCCAGTGCCATGAACTGTACGTTACATTATGTTGTCACTTAGAACAATTTGCGCAATCTTTGTTGAAGCCTCGGCATACAAAGGGGGCGCGTTGTACACTATTCAATTTTAACAACAACATAGAACGCACACTTCATGACACTGGATGGCTCCCCAGTTATGGCGGGCGCGCAGGGAAGGAGTCCTTAGCTACCGGATTCGTGTATATTTCTTCAAGGACTTTTGTAGGTGGAAGTTATTTAGTTCACATTTGTATTTAATGAAAATTACGTTTTAAATGTAAATTTTGATATTAATGTATTAGTTTTAACAAATCTTTATTGCACAAAAATACTTTGGATTATGAAATAGGCTATGCAAGTGTCTTTGTAAGGCACATTTTTTAATATTTCGTCTTAATTTCGAGAGAGATAGACAATGTACAGTGGTGTGCAAAAATTTTCGAAGGTGATATTTAATGCCTAATACAATGCCTGTAGCCTATATTAAAAGTAACAGTTGTGAGCATAATCACATATCTACCAATCCCATCTTTTTTGTTATCAAACGTTTCATGACAAACATCTAAAATATCTAAAAATGCCAAGTTTCCGAAAAAAATTGCACGCCATGTATACGCGTACAAGGGATGATATATTTTCTTTTGCGCACGGCATAACTTCATTATACATGTACAAGGCACCTCTGCAGTAAGTCGCATTACCCGATTGAAATCCTACAATGGACATTCTCTGGCCGCTTCGTCAAATCTCTCTGTATACAGTATCCATTTCCGGGGAATTCATCCCTCAAATCCCCCTTTCAGTCCCCTGACAGCGAGGTGTATCATAATCCCCTCGCCAGGGCGATCCGAGGCGAAATGTAGGGCAATGCAGACGGTTGACGGTATATGCCGTTGGGGACCGCGGAGCTCCGGCCGGCTAACTCGTGCTCGCGAATTATGCTTCACTCGCTTATCCGTGTAAGCAGCCGCCGCATAAAACAGTGAGCAAAACTTACTCAAATGGAAGTAGAAGTTTTCATAAACGTCGTTCTTTTGAATGGGAATAAAAAGTGCAAGTGGAAAACACAATTCTGTGCTATTGATTTTCTGTACCTTAACAAATTTTTCCGAGTGAATTAATCAAATTAATATATTTTTATACGATTTAAATATCATACACGCTCCAGTAACACAAGAAGAAATGCACTTACGGCGCATGTAACCGGGTATAAAAGACTTATAAGTTCAATATATCCGTATGGCTAATTAAATTATACGGAACTGTATATCTTTACTATACGGAGTACATGAACTCGCTGCAAAACGGCCGAATACCTAATAGAATGTGTTATGCGTGATTCTTGTTTTGCATAAATTTGGATGAGAGTGCCGCACGTCATTTAATAGTAGCGTTTGATTAGCTTACACGGGTGGATATGTGTTTATCCTCGCTCCAGTCTCCCTGACTGGTCGTACCTTGCACGATCATCCCCAGGTTGGGGCTAACTCGAGGGAGCTCGTCGAACGCACCAAATGCAGTCCACCTATGTTTGTGTTTGTGTGTATGCCGTGACGTCAGAGGTTCCACCGAACGCGTGCGGTAATATCATCTAACAAAAAATTCCCCTGAATTTAATTAAAATCCAATTTGTTGTGACTTGATGAAAATCCAATCCTCTGCTATAACACAGTGTGGGATTACCAGGCTAAACGAACATGACATTTCAAGTTTTCTGAGGTATTATACTGCATCAAGGCAGTTTTCTCGACAAGGCTTTTAATTATGAGTGGAAATAACGCCGTTTTTAACAGTGTATATACTCTATCTTTAAGATGTCTTCTTAAAACTACAACTTTAAGTTATTTCTTCTTTTTTAGAAAATAAATTTATTGTAGGAAAATTCACCCCCTGATCTTACAAAGATTAACTTATTAATATCTCTCACGAAAGGTTTACACTGTCTTGGTAAGCACACGTTCCCAACTACATTAATCAGATCCTACTGAATATTTCAGGAGGTCGAAATAATCGGATATTCGATATCCCGATATTTCGAACAAGGTAACCGGTCGTTCCCGCCTTTTCTTTGCACACACGCAAGCCTGGTTCTTAAGGCCACACATTACACAACACATCAACAATTTTGTTGCTTTTGAGTAATTCGCATGTTTTCCCAGGCTATGTAAAGCCCAAGTACAGCCACAGCAAAGGACGAAAAGATTAATATTTGTAAGTCCACCGGTTGTTTATCTTATTATTTCCCGCGGAATTAATAATATAGTGCGGGGCTAGACGGTGTATCGGCTGTGACATGACTGTCGCCCGATAGATGCATTTTACGTGCCTCGTATACGTGGAAATCCGCCCTTGGGAAATGTTGCTGACGAGAGCAGATGCCGTTTACTGCGAATTCCAGGAAACGTCGCAGGGAAGGCAAAATGTACAATCGAGGGAAGTCATAAATCATCATTATGTGCGTTTGAAAACAGGAACAACATGATCACGTAACTAAAAAACTATGAATTGTAGGATAGGGCGACAAATCGTGTGTAAAAAAAGCTATATTAGGGCGACCTGCTCAATAGGGCAACATGTTGGTGTCGCCCTAATATTTTTGAATTTAAAAATCTTTTTTTTTAGGTCGAGAACCATTTTTATTGGGACTGGAGCTGTTTCTCTTTGGTCTGCAAGCATCTCCGGAAGCTTTGGGTAAAAAAATAAGGTGTCATTTTGAGTGACTCTTGCCGAAATTTCGGTGGTCCCCGGGGAGAGTCTTCCCGAAGTGTCGCCCTATTGCTGCATCCAGAGTTCTTTAAATAATAATGTTGATGAACTGCCTTGTAGAAATTTCAGCTATACAGAGATGCATAATACTTCAGAAAACCTTTAAAAGTCTAGTCATATAGTTTCTGTGTTGAATGAATAGTAAATCATTTGCAAACGATTTTTTGGCAATTTCTTCCACAAAGGTACAATTTTACACGAGAAAACAAAATCGGGTTTTTGTTGTCAACTTTGTTGTAAAAATTGTGAGTAACTGCAAATGATGTACTGGGCTTTAAATTCCGTGTACGTGATTTGCAATGTCACAAAATTTAATTCAACCGTTTGACAAAGACCTTACTCACATGGAAGATAGAAGTGGTTCCAACTGTCCAATGCAATGATTCCTCCAACGCAATGATTTATTTTTACAAAAAAACAAAGATGAATTTTTGAAAATGCTTGTACACACGCATTTTATTACAAGGGCGACCTCGTGTGCATAAAACTAGGTCGCTTGCTAACGTGGTATATTATGGGTCTGTTTTCTGTACAGTACAGCCAAGGAACCAGCCTAAATGCGACAGCGGCCTTGCACAATTTATAGGATACATGGACACAGTTTTCATTGTTTTCTCGGAACGTGGATGAGGTACTGAGCTGACTTATACACAGGTATCATTGTGTCATACACATCCTCAATCCCACATAGAGATAACGCCGTTTGTAGCATAGCAGTTTTCCAATCCTACAATTTATGCACTATAGCTTCCACGCAGAGCCCCTAAAAATGGCGGATTTTTTTACGGAAGCCCCCGTATCTTGATCACCACAACTTGAAAGGACACAATATTCAATTTTTATCATTACGATCTCCGCTTCTCTGTCATTCACAAAACCCACTCGAGGTCGACGTCTTTCGTTTTGTCTCACAGCAAACTGAAAACACTCATGGAAATTGTGGCTTTTTATCCCCTAGGTCCGTCGTCTTTGTCATCTTTGTCTAAAACCCTCATCTTCATTTCCATTCCCTTTAATCTTCGAGTTTTCATGTCTTGTCTGATCTACTCTTGCATCGTCTTCGTCTCTTCTGGGAAACGGGCTAAGCGCAATTTTCCCCCTTTTAGTCGTTTTCGTTTTATACTCTCCAAGGCTTCGCAAACATTGCATGCTCCAAACGGCCGTGAGCCATTCTGGCCGATAAAAGGACCACTCCAAATTTATGTTAGGTAATTCTAAGACTATTTTTACGTCCGGTTATACAATTATGCTATATAATTCACTAGTCTTTTGCTATTTTATGCCGCCAAAAATAATATTGTCATTTTTCTATAACTTGGCGCCGTTTGCAATGACATTCGGAAACCTCTACCCTCGGTCAATCTTACGCAGTGATCTTATCATGCATGTATAGCTTTCATCACTTTGAACAGCTTGTAGACCATTTGCAAGGGTGGCCATGGCAGGGGGCAGTCGCCCTGTCACTGTGCGTCATCCACTTTGTGGACCTATTGTCACATCGTTTAAATATGAAAACTTTCCCCCAGTCATGGCCTCCGGTAGAAAAGGGTCAATTACGGAACATGCCATTCGTGGTATCTGCCTCGCAGAAACTCGTCACACATGTTACCTGCTACGTTTGATATTTGTGACATTTTATAGTATTGTCACACTAGTAATCTTACAACAGGTACTCTTCACACTGGGTTTATAAACTTGTCACACTGAGTTAGTTGTCACGCTGAGTACCCACTACGCTTGGTATCTGTCACGTTAGCTGCGCGTCATGCCGAGAGCGTGACACGTCATTAATGCTATACGGCATGCACTTATCACACTGGTATATAAACGTGTCTGGCTGAGTTAGCTGTCACGCTTGGTATCTGTCACGTTGGGTACATGTCACGCTTAGTGCATGGCACGTCGGTAATCTTACGCAAGGTACATGTACACTGGGTATACAGACCTGTCACGCCGAATTAGTTGTCACGCTAAGTACCTCTCACGCTTGGTATCTGTCACGTTAGCTGCATGCCACGCTTAGTGCATGACACGACATTAGTGTTACGGCAGGTACTTATCACACTGGGTATATAAACGTGTCACACTGTGACTGTGTTAATTGTCACGATGAGTACCTGTTACGCTTTGTGTCTGTCACGTTGGGTGCATGTCCTGAGGAGTGCGTGACACGTCAGTAAGGCAGATACTTATCACACTGTGTATATATAATAAAGTGTCACACTGTGTTAATTGTCACGATGAGTACCTGTCACGCTTGGTATCTGTCATGTTAGATGCATGTCACGCCGAGTGCATGATATATCAGTAAATGTACACGAGGTATACTGGGTATACCGGTACATGCTTGCCACTCTGTGTATGTCTGTCACGCATGCTCACACTGTGTTCTTATTTCCAAACACGAAATCAAGTGGTCATTTTGAAAATCTACTGCGTGAAGACTACGATGCATACGGTTTTTGTTAATGCCAAGAAAAACATCTCCCTCTGTTTTCCCACTTCTTGGTCGTCCAATTATTTTTGCACTTTCCATGCAGACGATGTTTATTCGAAAATGTGCATAATTATACGATCGCTCAGAAATAGACGGGTTTTGACAGTTCTATACGTTCTCATCCCCAGGGAGGCGCGCACTGGACATGTGTTTGCATGGTTAACGTCTTTGATTGCGGCTGTTATTGTGAAATTCGGCGTGGTTACTCGAGTTCGATGGCCGAGGTTAAGACGGGGTGTTTCTTGATGCATTATGGTGAGCTGCACCGCTCCAGGTTGGGGACGTCTTGCCGAACGGTAAGTAAAAAAAAAAAAACAGTTTTTACTGCTTTTCTATGGTGGCGTACAAGGGACATCGCATACCAAAGATATCTTTGTAAATAATATTTATGATGTCGCACATTGTTGTCGCAAATATCTTTGCATTGGACAGTTGGAGCCACTTCTATCTTCCATTTTTCCGGTCGAGTGGTCGATTACAATTTTGGGAATTGCTAATCCCGTATACAAGCTTTAACGACAATGTTTGGTGTAGGCGTTCGGTCTGTGAGTATTTCAGCAAAACGGCGCGGCGCCTCGTTTCAATAAACCTAACTCCTTTTTTAAACTTTTCCCTCCAAATTACCGCTCACTCCGCTAGAGACACGCATTTATTAACACCGACAACACCGCCAAATGGACTTAACTAAAAAACAAAATTGAAATGTTCTGTTTTAAAAGCGCCAAAATAATTGGATTTTCCGTGCGCTCACATAACACGTCTTCGTGCCTCGCGCGTCTCTTCCATAATTGGCGCCAATTTTTGCGCGCGGAATATTTGATGAGATCTGACGTGGTTACCGGATTACGTATATGCGCTGGTCGCCATGGACACGCCCTTTTACCGCGATGACAATTCGCCGATATCCTTTAACCGAAATTAAATTTTAACAGATTTATAATTTGCGTGGTATTTTATAAAGGTCGCGTTGGATGAAAGGTCGATAAAGCGAACTATATTAGACATTGGTCGTGCAAAATGGTCTGTTGCCCAATATCGTGGCATCGTGAATTTTACGTTTCAGACAAACTTTACAAGAGAGGGGTTACATGATTGGAACAACAGCAAAATTCACATAAACAAAGAATAATGTTGATAAACTAATTTGTAGAAATTTCAGCCACATAGGCGCAGTAAAACTTTTAAAAAAACCTTTAAAATCCATGCAAGGTTTCTGTGTTGAATGATTGGCAAAAAAAAAATATCGTTTGCAAAATAATGATTTTGTTTTTTAAAAAGCAGTTGGCAATTTCTCCCATAACACGACCATTTTACACGGGAAAAATCATGTGGTGTTTTGAAACCTGAACGTAATCGACCGCAATTGATCACATAATTTTCTCTCTCCGGATCCTCCGGATAAGGCCTCATCACAAACCATTAATTTGTCATTCTTCGTGCGAAATAATACATCTCTTTTATTGAATTTTAAACGGTTCCGCATGAAAGTTTTTGTTCCAGATAAACATGAATATTTCATTGCAGTCATTGTCAGATGACCTGTGGGCTTTCAAGCGCGCCATAACATCTGCAAATTATTACACCTACGTCCACATGGAGCAAGTTCGATTCACGACTAGACGAGTCAACCACTGCTTAAACGTCATCCTGGCAACACACATGCGCAGTAACGCTCAAGCGCGAACACCTTTGGTTGGTCAATTGGTTTTACGCAAAACGTTGCATCAACTCAATAGGCCTACCTGATGGGTGCACCCAAGTAAATATATAGGCAGAGATCCGTGCGCCGAGCTCATGAATATGTTGTATGCCCTCAAATTATTTTATATTAGAGAGAATTGCGAGCTGAACGAGTGTGGTCTTGCGTAGAATATGACTATCGCCGCGATGTGGGGTATTTTTTCTTCCAACTACAAACATTTTAGACACTGTAGTTCCTAAAAGTGGCCCTATTTTGCCCAGTAGCGTATGTGCCTTTGTTCCAAAATGGACGCTGGTCTGTTTAGCAATTTTCACTGTTGCAGGGATATAGTTTCGTTTCAAGTGAAAATTAGGGAATAAAAGTGAGGGATTACCCTCATAAAATTGAACAGAATTGAAAAGATGAGACTTCAATGAGTATTTTGGTTGTTGTTTTGAGAAGCTAAAAGAGTTGAGTATTTGTTAATGATTTTTGAAAATGGGGCATTTAGCATTGGTTCCTATGGGAGCTCTATTTACTGGTGTGCAACCTGTAGGGTACTAGTGACCAGCGCGACCGTGCCCTGTGGGCTGGTTCCAAATGATTGACCGAACACGACTAACCATCGTTGATTAGACTGTGTTCGGTTGGAAATTGCATTTTGCTGCCATTTAAGGGCGCGCGCAATTAACAATTTTCAGTCTAAAAGCTTCTACCATACTTTTAACATCGTCACTCAGCCTTAATCAGCTTGAGTTTAGATCGTGATTTATATTCCTTATTTTTGAGACTTCAGTACTCATGTTCGGAATACAGTATACAGTCAGTTAACTTTTGAACCAGCCAGTTAACCTTTGAACCAGCCACTTAAGCCGAGGATTAACGTTATACTCAGCATGGCAAAGCGAGCATGGCAAACAATGAAAAATGAGATTGATCAGTCAATAGATAGTTTCAACCTGTCAATCAAGCCGAACCCGCGACCAATCACAACAGAGCTAGCAGACGGCGCCCACATAGGTCAAAGTGATGCAATCATCACACAATCACGCGATTTTCTGCCCATACAGTTTGTATGATGTATGCGCCAGTGACCGGGTGAATTTTGGTTTCAATGTCGGGCGATTCGCTGTTCAAAGGTAGGAAAGCGCATTTTTTTATGAATATATTGTCAACCCTGCATTACTAGCCCTTCGCTCAGTGTGTGCTACGGTAACTGTCGACCCCAAAACATAAATACCTTTGAGTTTTCTCCAATGAATCTGTGCTTTCCATGCCGAGTCCCGTTGCTTTGTACGTTGTGTCGCCATTTGTTTGCAATGGCTTGTGAGCACATAGCAACAATATCTAAGGGGCGGGGTTAACTGGGCAATCTCGGAACTATGCATTAGATTTGGCACAATCGGGCCAACTTTAAAGTGAAAGACTCTTTTTTTTCTCTCTCAAGAGCAGAGATGGACTAAGCAACCCAATCATATCTTTTATTTACCTATCCGCCTAAATGTCACTTTTCTTAAAAAGACAGGGACCCATGTTGTTTGTGCTCAGAGCTAGAGGCGAGTTAACCTGAAGAATAAATTTGAAGAAAAAAAATGTCGTTTGCCAAAGTTGTTAGATTTCTTTATCAGTAGGTAATGGAAGTTAAATTTGTCCTATGAATTTGTCCCTTCGAACACTAAGTATCTGGGCAAAATCAGAATACCATCCGTTTTATCCTTAAATTCCTTTTTCTTTTCAAGAAAATAATTTAAAGAAATCAGTAATATTTTACAGGTTTATTCCGTTTATCCAATATGTTTTTGAATTCGGTTATGCATGGTTATAGTCTCTAAATTTACGAAACTGCTGTCCTTCAACGAACCAAGCGAATTCCGTAAACATTATCCGTAAAAATATGGACTTTTGGACAGTAGACGAATTTGACATTAGCCCGGTCACTGCATACTTCTGCATTGAAACCGCGCGTGCGCTACAAGTAGGTTACACCATGGAGGAAGATTCCTCCATGGTTACACTTACAGTAACTGGGTGTTTGTGCGGGTAGGCCCTACGTGTTCTGTTCTGCGTGGTATTTTAGGAGTGACTGTGCATGTACGTGCGTAGTGCGTACATTAGTTCACTTAAGTCACGAAGAGCCTCGTTATCAAACCCGGAAGTGCGCGGACCGGTCTCAAATCGGTTAATTTGGGTTTCGTCTATTGGACATTCAGTTTAACCCGACATTTCAGTTGCTGACCCTTTTAAAGCGCCGGGTACCAGTCACAAGCCGTGAAACCCTATGTCGTCATGAATACGATCCAATGCCAATATATGCGTAATCCTGCTAACGTGAATAAGAAATCAGCTATTAAAATGTTGTCTCATAAATATTCACGCTCGATATTGCTAACCACTTGTCTCACATGCCATTTCTCATCAAACTTGCCATCTTAAATCGTTTCAGTCGTAAATTGTTATCCCCATACCCAGCCATAGCTCCGGGAAGTATAACGCCTTGGCAGCGAGATACCGGCGGGCAGAAGGCCGAGCAGACGACCGGTGATTTAATCAGAACGCCACGCTTGGCTAAATCCATCATGTGCCTTAGAAATGTCGAGAAATAAAAAGTATATGCACCCTATAAAATGCGCCCCGTTTATCATTGAATCCCGTCGGAAAGGCGTGAATACAATTGGCTATTGCCTGGCGATTTCAAGGCAGCAACCTTCCTCGCTAAAATGTGATTACATTATAAAACTGTCTCTGCCAATCACGCTCAAACAGCTGTTAGACTATATTGCGCCGCCATGATTTTGCCGTTGGTTATGAACGAGAATTTCTTTTTAAATTCCCAGCGTGTGCGTAATTCACGCCCCTGAACCGTATACAAGTCCCAATGTAAGTGCTATTTATGTCCAAGAAATTGACATGTCAGTCTGCCATTTTTGTGCAGTCTTGTAACAAATTAAATTAAATTAAAATATATATTTTTTTATTGAGAGACAGTTACCCTTCAGTTCACATTTAAAAAATAAATACTGTGTTAAAGGTTTCCTGTAATTCAGAAGGAAATTGTGCTTACTAAATGAGTTGGATACTATACCACACGAAAGTAGTCATTTATTTTGTGTTTGTGTGAGTTAATTTGGCGATTTTTGAGTCAATTTCTAACCCCATTTCCCCGCCCCCCAAAAAACCCCTTCACGCACCGGCCTTGAAACTTGGCTGTGACGTCAGCTAGCCTACAGAACGCTGGGCAGGCCGTGTCATCGCTTTAACGTGCGTGGTCCGTACAGTTGTGCATGTCGGTGTTTGACTTCGTGTCTAAAATGGACGAAATTTCATCGGATTCGTCTGATTAAGACTCTCTAGATATGAGTGAACACCTAGACGAAAATGGACATGTACGAACTAGAAACAAGTGGGGAAAGTGAAAACGAGCTCCCCAATACCGTTTTCGTATCCAAATTCATGGACGTTGCCTATGTGATGAGCTATTTCATTCACCATTACTTGAAGGACCCATGACATGCTAAACACCTTTTTGCCTAATCTTTGCTTTATTATGATGGATTACTTGTTTAGCAAGACATGCTATTGTTCGTTTGGATGTAAAATCAATAAAAGGTAGCCTTTTTCAACTTTGAAGATTTCATTGCAATAAACCACAGACAGAGGGCGCTGCACTCACGTAAGGAAGACAGAAGGCAAAGTTAAGAAAAAACATAAGACTTCAAGTTGGACTTGTGGCAAATTGCTGCAGTTTTCTCCCTCAGTTTCGTCATGGCTTACAACAGGAAACATGTATAGAACAAACTCAAACAGTCATGGATTACAAAAGTTTGAGAAAAAAAGTGGAATCTTTTGTGCACAGTTGAATGTGATTTATTTTGTGTTTGCCTCTTGTGACATCAAGACCTTTGTCATGAATATGCATATTCGCATTAGCATACAAACTAAAAACCTTTGTTTTAACCCCCAAAACAAGCTCCAAATAGGATTTTTATTAATGTAACTGAGTATATTGGTTTTATAGCATAGATTTCATTGATAAAAATCCCAAATAAGGGACCCGTTAACATTCTATGGTTGGAATTCATATTGCATTCATTAGTTGTTGCTATGTAGGACTAGCTCCGGACAAGCTTTAAAGCGAATATTGTTATTAAAATATGCAATAGAATTTGCATTACGAAAATCAGAGAATGTGCTTTCGGTCAATGCTCCTACAATTTAAAAAAATAAATAGACTCTTTGGTTATAAATGCATTCTTGTACTATTTCTAAGCGACTGTACACCATCCTCATTTGTTACTTCATCTATCATTTTTCCTTTCTGTCCCTGATACTCTCCACCATGTCTCCCACAAATGTAATAACATTTCCCATTGCATTTGTCTAATTTTCGCAATGAATGCATTGAACGCATCATTTATACAATAGAGTCTATATTACTTCCCGTATTGACGAGGCGTTATATATACAGTTGGCTGTATGTCTCTTTTTTCAGAATCAAATATTTTTGCCCGAGGCGTGAGATCGAGACTGCGTGCGGAAGCAAAATTGGCGCCAAAATTGTGGCGGCAAATTTGTGCCGATGTTACCACGTACTCGCACGCAACCTCGCACACGATCGCGCCATGGTATACTTGGGCAGTTCGTATTGTTGAACCACTCGCTATTAAAGGAACGTGTTCAGATTTTTCCAGAAAATTGATTTCGTTTTAACCTATAACAGTTATATAAAATACCTCCCCAAAATGGGAAGAAAGCAGGAAATTTGCAATCTCCAATGGATGTGGAAGAAAAAAGGTTGGTGCGATCACTGCACTGCTTCGTGTAACCGGATAAATTAGTTTATTAAACTTTGATGTGATCACTGCACTGCTTCACGTAAGCGCGTGTTAACTGCATGGCGAAACATTTCAAAATGGCGTCAATGTCCAGATAACTTGGGAATTTATTAATAATTATTTCTGGTATTGAAACCAATGATTCCTCAAACGTGCCCAAGGCATTGTAGGCCCTATGTGTAGCCCGTAAGCCTTTAAAACGAAACAACCTGTGAAGAGAAGACGATGAAGAAATGCTCAGTTTTAGAGGTGGGAGGAAAACCCCTATTCTGTATATAGGGGAAACTCCCCATGGAATCAAGTGGAGACTGGAAAAAAAGGAAAAGCGATTATTTCCATGGCCATGCAATTTCCCGAGAGATATTGTGAAATTGAGTCTTGTTTCGTTGACCTAATAACCTGGATACTGAATTACGAATCTTTGAAGAAATTGTGTCTGCATGATTGGGCCCAGATCCGAAGAAAAAAATGTTGTTTTCGGCGGGCAAAAGCCTATCGAAGCGAAATCTGTTTCACAGGGTTATGAGCAATACAGAAGTTCGCGTCACCTCAGTGTTCGGATACGCCCGAGGCGCGCGCTGCGATGTAACTGATCGGTCGTGCCTTATGTAATCAACACTGTAAACCCGTGACGTGAGTGCCAGTTGCTGGGTACCAGGTAAATCAAGCGAAAAGGAGGGGTAATCTCGAGGCGCCGCCGGGAAAGAGGTTTTCCCGCCAAACATTGTACGGGTCACATCTTGGAATGGTTCATTTCTCGCGCTCAAAGCTTGTTCATATCACTTACGGTACGGTGATCGCAGCCACGAGCACCCGTCAACCAAGTATAGACAAGAAGGTTGTTCATGTATATGCTAGCATCTTAAATCCTCAATGATTGCAATGCCTACCTCAAAGAAAGCGATTTTGATGTTGGCTATGTCAACCAAATTATATTTTCATATAATTAGCGAACAAATCATTATTGAAAACGAACTTTTGAGTATACGCGCCGTAGTACGGTCATACGATACGGATTCAAATCCTGATGCATACAAGTCATGTGTCATTTGGGTCTTTCTATAAATTAGGGGTCCACAAGTGTGACACTTAGTGTCCCCCGTTACACCTGATATGTGTTATTTTTCGTACAAAAATCATTAAAATGGCTTTTAAACCATTGTGTATGAATTGTACTTTATGTACTCACTCTTTGAGATGGAAAGTATTTAAAGAATGTGTCCTGAATTTACAAAAACAAGATGTAAAATGTAACGGGGGACACCAACATTGGACCCCTAATTTATAGAAAGACCCATTAATTTGCAAGATCATAACACTTTTTTACGGATTCCTATGGAAAAAGGGCATAATATATCTGAAGAATGTTAGTAAACTATAGCCTGGAGAAATTTCAGCTAGATCAATGCTTCAGAAAACCTTTTAAATTTGCATAGCTTAAAAATATATGTGCACGCACATTAAAACAAAAAGTTTCATCTTGATCATGGACAGAAATAAATTCATGTGGTGTATGTTTAATACCATTGCTATCAACACTTTAAGTTCTTTTTCTTGTCAACTCACGATGTAAAATTGTGGGTCATTGCAAATGATACAATCGGCCTTTAATTACCCGGATGTGTTTCCAAGCAACCTCTCTCGGCTATACCCGTATACACCGGCAGTGCCAGCGGTGATTTTGCTCAAATTTTTGTCCAAAACAACGGCATCCTCCGCACCCCGTTCCTACAATTTGTTCGTATTGTCTGGGAAATTTCGGTTAGAAGACGCCAGCTTAAATCGGTTGTTCAAGTAAATAATGATAATGGTGACATCTTATAGAGCGCACGTATCTTTTCTGCGTGATACTCGTGCGCTTTAAATAGTACAGCAAAACAAACGACAATGCCCCGCAAGACGCTCACATTTCTACAGCGAATACTGAAGGAAAAAAATCTGGCTGTACTCCTCAAAGGTAAAAAAAACCCTGCAGACTAAAAGCCAAAATAATTTGTCATCGTATCCATTATCCCAAATGGTAAGAGCTACTGCTATGTTGATTAAATTTGGCTGTTGATATGACGAACATAACCCAGATTATTTTATTTTTTATTTTACCACATTTTGGACGCAAAGAAAATGCACGAAAAACAACAATTTGAAATTTAAAGTTGTGCCGTAATACACGTCTTCGAAGGGCTTCGTATACCACATACACCCTGGCAAGTAGCTAAATATTTTCTCAATTTCAGTAGTCCACTCGTATCATTTCGAAAACAACACCACAAGTTATTGGTTACCGTAGTCTTTTGAAACCTAATCCACCTGAAAATGGCCGTGAGCATTTCCAGCCGCGACACCCGATACAAAACTCCACCATTATGGTGATTATGGAAGCCACTTGTGGCGGATATGCGCGCGTTATCTGTACGGATTGTGTCGCTCACGCGTTGGTCTTCGTCAAAACGTCTTATACGGCTGTTGAGTTGCGTTAGGTGCCAAGTTATTGAGGAGAGCACGATTTTCAGGATTTTTAAGTAGCAAATGGAAGCTCAGATATCGTATTCACGTTCGGGATAATAGAAAGCCCTTTTCTCGGCTCAACACAACAGAAATTGCTGTGGTTAAAAGTTTTAGGTTTCGCAGGAAAATATCGATTGCACTCTCGAAGTTTCGATACAATAGGCGAATCGATTACTACATCAAAAATAGCAGATGGAATTATGGGTGATCGCTTTAGGATATACATCTTTGACAAAAACTTATATAACTTATTGGACTACCTATAAAATGTCTTGAATTATTCCTAGAAATCACTCTTCTTCGGCAGCAACCGGGCTTATGTTTATGATGTTTGGTCTTAGACAATAGTCATTAGCTCAGGAGGCTTACATGGCATCAAATATTGCTGTATAAGACATTCCTTTACTTATTTTTGTTGTCAGGTTGTAGGTGGTCCAATCATTTTGTTTTCCAAGGCTGTATAGATACAGGGCAGGTCGTCCACAATTTCCAAATGCTTTATTATACTTTGATAATTTTGGACCATAAGTATAAAAAGAGACTTGCCAAACAATGCATGGATACTATAGTAGTTCTTTGCCGTGCTTTAAAGTTATACTTTGGTGTAGGCCTATATCTACGTTCTTCATGACAGAAGCTAGTTTGGTAGTTTTTAGGATGACAAATCGGAGTAGTGATAGCATGGGCTTTCACTCTGTTAGGGCTTACTATATTGCTGATAAGGAGCTAAAAATAACATCCGTCAACGACACCAGTCACGGTGAGTGTGACATTGATATCACAGACGATTTCATGTATAATGTTCGTCCTTGCCCAAAAAAGTTCTGCAGATAACATTTTTATTAGCTTGTCATCGCGTGTGGTTTGTAGACAAAATGCATACCCACCATAGAGTTAAAACGAGGGTAAACTCCCAAAGAAATGCTGTGCCTATATGGGCGCCGCCATTTTGGATTAACGCCAAAACGCCACGGTGTTGTCGCTGCCCTCTTAACGCCCATATCGTTAATCCAAAATGGCGGCGTCCATATCGACACAGTATATTACACGATATTGGAATAGCGAGTTCACATATATTTCTAACTCCATGGTGCCGATCCATTTCCCAGAGATTATCCTCGCCAAATAGGCCTATGGATCTTTCCATAAAAATACAAGTCTTACCCATAGTGTTTAGCGCGAAATGCGTGCTGCTTACGAAATTTCAGCTTTTAAGTGCACTTAAGGCGGGCCACTTTTCTCCCTTTTTTTCACAACAAAATACGCGAATTTAAAACATCAAAAAGCATGATTTTGCTGTTCACATTTTAATATTGTAATATTATTTTTTTCCTTTTATCTCTGCGTATAAGACATGCGTAACCATATACAAAAATTGTCAAATAAATATTCTAAGCACGCGATCCTGACCTATATAATTTAATCGGTTATAATTATTCTTGGTTTATTCTGTTTGCGCGCCAAAAGTGAAGTAAACATATCCTGCGTTGTCTGCGTGCATTTTGTATTTGGGTAATGCGTTTAAAATCTCTCTAGTTTTTCCCTTTTCAACATTCTTTTTTCCCCCACACATTTTTTATACAATATTTCCTATTCTGCCAAAGGCTATACCGATCTCTCTGTGGACATATTTAATGCATAACTCGGTATTTTTGTGTCTAAAAATAGACGCATATAAGGCAGATAATATTCGACACGTAATTTGCTCTCTGATACTACGATGTGTAATCTCCATCCACACCATTGCATTAGGTTATAAGAACAGTGTTGACTGATGCGTACGACTGTATAATATAGGGGAAAAGTCTGATTGAAGAGGCAAAGGCTCACGCGTTTAAGAGATGGAGCACTCGTCAAAGATAAGTCTCGCGATTTCACGTGAAGTTTTTATTGCAGACGTGAATTAGCCTTTTGCGTGTAACAAGTGCATAATAGTTGGCGCACTGAATTCTTCCCTTTCACATGGAGGTGTAGTTTGGAAATGCACATACTATAGTGTTGGTGCTACGAGGTGCACGCTTTTGCCTAGCAACCAACAGTCTGGTTGCTTTACGGCATTCTCTCCTATTTCGAGTCATGTCGGACCCAAACCAAGTCGGTCCCGGACCAAGTCGGACGTCGGACCCGGACCAAGTCGGACCCGGACCAAGTCGGACCCGGACCAAGTCGGACCCGGACCAAGTCGGACCCGGACCAAGTCGGACCCGGACCAAAGTCCGACCCGGACCAAAGTCGGACTCAGACCAAGTCGGACCCCATGCATAACCAAGTCGGACCCATGACGCGCGCGGTGCAATGTCTGGCGCTGGACTTTTATGATGAATGCAGTATTTGGACTGTGTTCAAACCACTGGTAAAACATCGGGAAAATCTGCGAGCAGTAAAAAAATATTAAACCAAAAATGAGAGTGGAATCACGGGCCTTTTTCTAAATCTCGACTTGGGCTCAGGCTCAGGCTCCGGCTCCATGTAAACCACATGGAGACGGAGACGAAGCCGAGATTTGGAAAAGCCCCACGGTATTGATTCTGTACTTCACACCAGTTTAGTCTGGTCAAATGGATACTAAGTGTGAATGTGAAAGGAAGTACATGTTACGTCAGTACACCAGACGCTATATTCGTGTGGAACACGCATAAGGCTAATTCTCGGCCGTGGATTATAGAGTATAGCGAACTGTGACGTCATTAGTTGCTTTGGCAGAACGTTAACTAGCGCGAATGTTCCCCGCGAAATGTATGACGTCAGGTTAATAAAAACTTTTGTTCGCGTTCACTTTTGCGTGAGGTATGAATCGGCATTTACTTTGGGCATATTTTCGCATCAATAAAAAAACAACTTAAGAGTGTACCGAACAAAGAACAAAACTATCGACGTTTGTCATCCCTTTCTGTGTTTCTGCGTCATACTGCTGACCACACGCAGTTCAATGTTGACACTTAAATGAATGCATTCCGTAACACGCTACCTAAATAAAAGATTCCTTCGAGTAAAGAATGACGACAGTCGAGTTGATTCTTGTCAATTATAAATGAGTTTATTTTGCCTTCCCTGATGGACATAAATTATTAGCAGTGTGTGCTAACCGCTTTCCAAGTTTCTGTGACATGTCCAATACATTTATTTGTGTCCCGTATGTACACCGCACAGCACACTTTTTGACTGATGACCACGTTAGGGCAATATAGTACATGGTAATAAATATATAAATATTACAAATAAATATTGAAATAAATACAACTGAAATATTACTTGTGATTTCAAAAAAGGATGGGGTGCTTACTCAAGAGAAATGATGAGGGGAGTTTGCTTGTCAAGTTGAAGTACAAGTATCGTGCCTCCAAGGGCCTGTTTGCATGGCAAAGCTTGTATATCAGGGGTCAGAGTTTGAATCGCTAATTGTGTCTTATTTTTCACACACACAAATAGCATTCAATGACGTCATTCCACTGAGCTCTACAGAAAAATGTAAAGACAAGTGAAGATAAGTGAAGCCACCGTGCGCGCCGCCATGTTTACTTCCATTCTATGCTTCATTGCAAGGTATGTTGAGGGCGGTATACTCAAACATATGCACATGTACTTTGTTACATGGCATTCCAGAACTCTTTCAGAGATCAGTGGGGAAAAATAATTTGTTTGCCTTGGGAAAACAAACACAATGTACTTTTAGATGTCCCTAAAATATATAATATTGGACGTTTTGGCAAAATCAACGTGGACATTACTTATTTTTCTTTTAATAATGATATGCGAAAAATCAGTGGCTTATCATTAGCATTTAACACCCCACAGCACAACAAATTGTCTCATTTTAATATGATTACTTCTCAAGTCATAACTATTCCTTAGGGACTGACATAGAGTCGTGCACAAAACTTTACTTGCATTTCACCTAACTCGAAAACTACTAAAATTGTTTAATGAAACTGGAAATTATTCTTGAAGGAGCTTGTTCAGATTTGGATGAATTCGTTCTAACCCAACAATCATATAAAATGTCTCCCCGAAATTACTTTCCATGTAGAAAAAAAAGCAGGAAATTTGCAATCTCCATTTTGGACGTGGAAGCAAAAAGGTTGGTGCAATCTCTGCTGCTTTGTGGAACGGATAAATTAGTTTACATCGGTGTTTTGGGTTTGTTTTTGTGGGTTTGTTTTTGTTCTTTTTGTGTGTGATTTTTTACGATAAACTTGGAAAATGTGGATTGGAGGCGCAGAATTTCAGAATGGTGATGAGAAAAATATGACAATTGATATGGTATCAAAATCTCAGCACCCATTGGAAAGATATAGGGGACTCAAAAATGTGATATGGACACGCTCCTTTATAATTGGACCAATATCCCAAATTACTTTCATCAAAATGTCTCTCAACTTCATTCTTGCTTACGCTTATCTAGTGATATATATTTGTATAAAAGTAATGATTAGGCCTATACTATTTAATATTAACCATAATGGCGTTAAAGGCCTATGTATCATTCGCAAGATACAACTTTTTACAGATTCGTGGAATAAGAGTGTAACATATCTAAGGAAGAATGTTGGTAAATTAGCCTGAAGAAATTTTAGCTACATAGATGCATCAATACTTCAGAAAACCTTGAAAATCTATATGACTTTTGTGGATTTTGTGTACACGTGAATGGTAAAAAAGTCCCGTGCATGGGCCTTTTTTTAAAAACTACTTCGGTTGTCAATTTCCAACATGAAGTACCATTTTGGACGGAAATAAATTCATGTGGTGTTTGTTACCATTGCTATCAACACTTTGAGTAAGGTTTTTCTTGTCAACTCATGAAAAACAAAATTGGGTCATTGCAAATGATACAATGGGCCTTTAATGGGTATCAAAAAAAATTTAAACCCAAATTCCTTTGCCAATGATCATGTTTCTTCGAAATCAACACTACTTCGATGCAGGGGCCCTAATAAAATCATATAGCTAGGCAACCATTACGCATTGCATTTGCCAATTTACCACGAACGGCCTCTGCCAGAGTCTACGAGCAGCTAATTAGGACCTACGTACACGAGGTATTTGTGTCAGACTGACGATACGAAAAGTGTAGTTGTTATTAATGATTCCCGAACATTTCCAACAGCATTCACACGCATTTTGATTAATAATTTATTCACTTCAAGGCCATATATATATTTATTTTTTTTACAAAATCCAGAAACAAATAATTACACAATTAAAGAATAGTGTTGATAAACTGCCTTATAGACATTTCAGCCACATGGATGAAGTAATGCTAAAGAAAAACCTGAAAAATTCATGCATGGTTTATGTGTGAAAGACCCATTGTATCATTTGCAATCGGACCCAATTTTGTTTTTCATGAGTTGACACGAAAAACTTTACTCAAAGAGTACAGCAATGGTAACAAACACCACATGATTTTTTTTCCCGTCAAAAATGGTATTTCATGTTGGAAATTGACAACTGAAGGTGGGTTTCTAAAAAGGTTTCGTGCATGGGACATTTTTACCATTCACTTGTGCACAAAATCTATATTATTTTCAAGGTTTTGTGAAGCACTGATGTCGCTAAAATTTCTTCAGGCTAGTTTACCAACATTCTTCTTTAGATATGTTTTAATATTAACCACTTGTTTGCAAATGTCAACACTATAATACTGTCATAAAGGCATCGAATGTTCGTCCATTTTAAAAGTAATATGGTAATTCGATATAAATGTGGACAGAGGTCCATGAGTTTGGGAAATCTGTACATACGCCCTACCAGTTGAGGTATGACGCCAACTGGTGGTATCGAATCACGGTAGTGCAATTGTTCTTCGCTTATTGGGATTGGCTATCACGTGAGCTTAGCAAGCCCTACAGAGGAATAAACCCTTTAATGAGATAACCCCAAGATACGCCCCAAACCCCTGCCCGGCTTGCCCCAATTATTAAGTATGAATAAGTGGTTATTTTTTAGGGATTATGACCCAGGGACCGCCGGGTTGAATAAATTCGATATAGGCCTACATGTACATGTTAATGTGGACAAATGTCCATGAGGTAATGAATATGGTAATTAATGAAACTGGAGGTATTGTCTCAATAGTTCCGTTAGTTAAAGCTGATGATACAATCTGAAACAAGAAAGCTGCCATATGCTGTTGACCCAAAATATTCTGTCTTCATAAAGAAAAGGTAACAAACACCACATGAATTTATTTCTGTCCAAGACGGTGCTTTCTGTTAGAAATGAACAACTGAATGTGATAAGGTGGTTTAAAAAAATCTGTGTGCGCGCACACATACTTTTACCAGTTACTTAAGGTTTTCTGCATATGAAGTAAGCATCGATATTCAAACTATATATATACAGCCTTAGTAAAAAATGATTGGACCACCTACAACCTGGCAACAAAAATAAGTACATAACAATTTGTTAAGGAATGTCTTATAGCAACATTTGATGTCATGTAAGCCTTCTCCGCTAATGACTATTGTCTCATAAACATAAGCCCTGTTGCTGCCGAAGAGGAGTGATTTTTAGGAATAATTCAAGACATAGGTGGTCCAATAATTTGTTCAAAGGCTGTATATATACTATAGGTTGTTCATCTATTCACATTGGGGAGTATTCGGGTCACGAATGAACAACTGGCTTGAACCTTTGGCATTCATCCAGAAAATGTCTGGAATCCATTAGTGAAATGAAATTTCATTTAGTTTCATTTTTTTTATGATTGCGATCCAGGAAACGACGAGAAAAAAAACGACGAGAAATTGCAAATTGGTTTGTACGGAGATGCCTACATAATGACCAGGGAATCGACATACATGTAAATGCACTCAAAAGAGTAAAACCCTCCTCTTGTATGCACTTTTTAAAATTAATTTTTGAAATCAGTCGTAATTCAGCGAAATTTGTTTTAATAAATTCAACTAAACAAAGATCCACTTTACCATTGAAATGGGGTTTTTATTTTTCTAGAAAGGAAATACTAAAAAACGAAACATTTTAAACAAAGGACCCTTTTTATTGCATGAATAATCACCGTTTAAAGGAGCGTGTTCAATTTTGTTCCCTGCAGAAAATGGATTTCGTTTTAATTTAACAATCTTAAACAATATCTCCCCAAAAAATACTATCCATGGGGGAAAACATGAAATTTGCAATCTCTAAATTTGGATGTGGAAACATAATGGTTGGTGTAATCACTGCACTGCTTTATGGAACCGGAAAATTAGTTTACAAAACATTGGTGTTTTTTATGATATCCTTGAAAATATACGGATTGAGAGCGCGAAATTTCAGAATGGTAATGAGCAAAATATGACACATGATATGGTATCAAAATCTCAACACCCATGAGGGAGCGGTCAAAAAGGGATCTTGTGAAGCACCTTCAAGAAAAAATAAATTTGAATGTATGCATCATCTTTTTATTTGGAAACACAATCTGGAAATCTTTCGCGGTATAAAAAATATCATTTATTATTTCAAGCAGATGCAATCGACAAATCCAATTCGTAATTTCCTCTGTCCTATTTTCCCCCGTAACGTTTTCATGTTTATGTTTAATTAAATCGTGTCCATCCGCTCGACACGCGTACATATGATGAAGGTCACATGGATAGCAACGTTTGGCACACGTGTATAATCACCACTGACCTCTATATACACAGTGGACTGGAGCGACTCCATGAATGAGGCAACCGTCCGCCATCTTTCGTCCGCCATCTTTCTTGACCCCAGGACTGGTTATAGACGGTGTGCTCTTTGTTTATATCTAAAGCGCCCTCTGTTGAAAATTGGTCGTCGTTATGCGCACGCATCCTGCTTTGCATAGATGTGGTTTGGTAATGATGCCAAAGGGCACACAATTCAAAGACGATTTGACATTCAACCTCATTCCCAAACCAAAATAATTTATGCAAAACATGATGCGTGCGCATAACGCTGAGCATGTTTTGGTTTGCTGTGACGTCAGAGGGCACATCGTCTACCTATACTACTTTCACTAGAGCACATTGCATTAAGTGGAATGCAAGCGATCGTGTGGACAGGGGTCAGTGATAATCACCTCTCGTCCTCGTCCCCACACGGTCTCTAAGTTGCATCGTTCGGCTTCAATTTCACTCTCAACCGTTATAGAGGCTAGTAATGTTGCTTGAAGAGTGAAAAGGTACCTTATCAAACGCCGTTTGTAACTGATACCAACATGGCCTGGAGGGGGACTCCGTAAGGAACGAAAAGAATAAAAGGAATTGAAGGTTATATGTAGGATTGTTTTTAACGCCACTTTCAGAAAGAGATGAGATTGAGGGCTACGGCTAATAACACTGCCGTAGTATTATTGAACACAAGTAGAGAGTGACGGGAAAGCATTGAAAAATATTGTTCCTTTTTTCACCTCTAGTTTCAGTTTCCTGTGGCCGGAAATGCGTACAATACTGTTCGGAATTAGTGGCGATACCGGGGGAGGGAGATTTACAAACGGCAGGAATTTAAGCTGCTTTTGTTGAATTAGCTTCCTCTAAAAAGTAATGGGCCCCCCTTAGCTTTCACCCCGCCCCTCCCTCTTGACAAGTCTGGTGACGACGCTGGTTATAGACTACTAAAGTGTGACGTCAATTGCCATGGTAATTGGTCTAAACATTCGCTGGTAATCTGAAACGTGTATTGCTAAAGCGCAGGAAAACAGTTCACTGGTTTTAGTGTAGACCCATTAACCATGGCAACACACAAAGGGTGCCTTTTTTTTCATTTTAGTATCTATTTGCCAATAAGTGGCAGTGTCGCATCGTTGCGTGACAAATAGATAAACTAGATTATTTGATTATACAAGTAAATCCAGTAACGGCCGCGAGAAAATAAAAAAAATAAAAATACCATCCTAACCATCACAATTAGCGTTTTCTCGTTGGACACACACGTTGTGTTGTATTCTCGACGACTTGCTAGTGATGCAATTATATATAACATTTGCCATTATACTATAAAAGGCACAGGCTCGTCAGCAATGCGCGCGCCAAATTCGTGCCTCGAAATACGCAGCTCCAGAGCAAAGGCATGGAGCTGCGTATTTCGTGGCACGAATTTGGCGCGCGCGCATTGCTGACGAGCCTGTGCCTTTAAAGTTGATGTCTCTGATAATTGAGCGTGTATTTCACCGACACACGCATCAATTGACTACAAATTGATAGACTCGTTTCTTTATAGGGATGGCAGGACCTGTAACGGTATGTTTCGACGGAGATTAATAATTCAGGAATTATTATATGTTAATATTACATGAATGTACTTCATTACATCGGGTTTACTATACATCAGTGCAGTGTGCACATGCAACACATATTACGAACACACCACATGTTGTTGCTTACCCATGTACAGTAGACGGCTGATGAAGGCACGTACGTAGACCCTAACGTTGACGCCAGTCGGTGGTCGCACCACGAGGAGCGGTCTCAGGTGGCGACTAAACGGCGAAACATCGACTGGTTACATCGGCCGAGAATCCTCCTAAAGGAACCTGGCTTCTTAAAGACACATTACGGCGAAGACACAGACCTTCAGAGCATGTGGTTATCTGCTACACGAGCTAGTAGCGATCTTTGAAGTAATGCGACCTCGATAAATTCGCGCCACTCGCAACAGAACTGTAACACACATCTGTGGTTATGACCAGTTGCGGACAATCTTCATTATAGTCTTAGCATTTGAGTGTCTTACTTTACGAGGCACATGGACAGGTTTGATGCATCGGTCAGGCCACATTACACGGCACGAGAGACCCTCGTGCGCTGACTACATCCAGATTATGTGTGGGCACGATCTCTCGGCTGCCGAGGCTCGCAACCATGTGACGTGAAACAGTGACGATTGAAAAAGCACAAGCTTCGATGATAAACAGAGTGGGTGGGACATCGGGGAACGAACGCCGGTTTATTTCTCCGTATACGGCATGTCACGGCCAATACATAGCCAGCAAAAAAGGACTGGATTTCCGCCGTGGCCGGCCGCAGTCGTCTTGCGCCACCACGGGCACAGGAAGAGAGCGAACCCGGCTTACATACAACGCACGGTCACGAAAAAGATGAATTATTAACGCGAGGGGCCGGCATATATTATTACATGTATTTGCAGGTGCGTGTGTATAATTTACACACACGCGCGGGTATATATGCCGGGGCATATTGCATAGAATCATTATGAGGCCATGCGCAGGTGTAAAAGTGCGCTCTACATTCCGCCGTGTGTTCATATCTCGTTCTAATTGCATCCTAATTAGCATCATTTCATTCAGACAAACCACAATGCAAAGACATTACGGTTGTAGAGCGCACAGGAAAGACATTCTTATTCCCTCAATTGGGGTGTTTTCAATAGGCTACGCACACATACATGTATCGGTTATTTTACATGTTGAATGAAATTGTCTGGTGTGTATGTTGGGCATTACCAATTAAGCTTTGCGTCAACCGAGAGTATCCCATGCGTAACACCAATTTTGCTGATTTCCAGTGTGATATCTATTAACTGAAACAATTAATGACCCTGTGCTTAGCCTAAAAGTATTTTATAACATTACCATTTTTTTCCAAAGGGATAGTGTAGGGTTTAAAACCTGTGGAGATCTATAACAGTTCGTGGGAAATTGATAAAACGAAGAGTCCGTTACTAGACTAGCCAGCGTCGGGTACCAATACTTCAGCATGCTATACAAATGATTAAAAAACCGTGATATGGCGAGACTGGTGTCCAATCCATCTTCAACACCGCAAACTAAATAATTTTTTTTTAAAAATCTTAGCCCCAAGTGAACGCGAATTGCCCTTAGTGCGTGCAGCATTTTAACTCTTCCTGTGAGAAATGTCTGGCTCTAAACCGGTGTCGTTTCCCTACACCTTTCTCAATCGATTTCCGGTTAACATAAAATGAACGCCAACCAGCGCGAAACGCGAGTGACGTCAGAATTAGGCGGGAAACAAATGAAGCGTGTGGCGGGACGAAGGTTGATAGTGTTGGTTCATTTCGTTCATAATTTACGGTGCGGTGAAAAGGAAAAGTCCACACATCGTCCAGCTTTATTAGGTGAAGGTATGTTTAAGAAAGAAAGTGAGATTCGTGTTTTAATTTGATATACCATGGGTATACCGACCAAACAATTTACTGGCACTATGTGCAACTAACACGTTATGTGCTACATTGTCCGGAAAATAGTACATGTACCTGTATACAACTTTTATATGTGGATTGTTGTGGCATTATACAAGTACAGTGACATTTCTCAAACTTAAAGGGGCTTGTTCAGATTTTTGTTCAAGAAAATGGATTTCGTTCTTACCTAAAAATCATACCAAAATACTATCCATATGAGAAGAAAAGCTTTCTTCTCATGAGAATAGTCCAATTTGGATGTGGAAGCAAACAGGTTGGTGTAATCACTGTATTGATTTATGTAACCGGATAAATTAGTTTACAAAACATCGGTGGTTTTTGGACGATATCCTTGAAAATATATACGGATATTGAGAACGCGACATTTCAGAATAGTCACTGAAAAGATCATGACAAATATGGTAGCAAAATCTCACCACCCATGCACGGGAAAAATGGGGTTCAAAAATGTGATCTGGAGGCGCTCCTTTGAGCTATGTAAGCAGAATTTAGTGGTAAATGTGGTAAATTCTATATTGTTGTACTTTGAAAGGAATTGATTTTCGGTTCAAGTCAGAGTTATATAGATTACTTATCATAATTCAAAAAACTATTTGAACCCGTTCTTCAGTGAGCCAAATGTAGGATAATTCGGACACCCAGGTTTTTTTTCCAACTGAATTAAAGCCGAGCTCAACGAGTGAAAACTTATACCGAATTACTGAGTTAGCATTTGATGTTCACACAATTCATACAATCTTCATGCAAGCTTCAACCAAATTATTATCGAATTTTTCAGCGAAAAGTGACCAAAACGTCCCCCCGAATTTTTGACATGTAGCCACAACTAATTGTAGGCTGAACAGATGGCTATATCCATGGTTATTGAAAGGAAACCAAGCCATCCCTGACAGTGTCATGCCGCGTCTCGCCGCGTGCCGCCGCGTTCCTAGATCTCCGCGTCCCTCCGCGTCCCACCAATCGTACTAATAGTCAGGCAGCATATGGTGTCCCGCGGAAACTTAATGATTAGAAGGTCTCACCTACCTAGATGTATTACAAGGGTGCTCAGAAGCACAACAAACATTGTTGGCAATTTCAAAAATGTTGCAGAGGGCGGCCATCTTGGATTTCAAAATGGCCGCCAGTTTAAGCCTTATTGCATATAACTATGTAAGGTGTAGGCAACTAATTTAAAGATTTTAAAGATCATGGTGTTGATATTATTGTTTTCCGTGGTGCTAAATGCAATTCTGAGATTTTCAAAATGATGACAGGTCAGGGTCACGTGATTAGGATGAGGATCTGGGTCATTTCCAATATGGCCGCCATTAAAACTAGCAGGTGTCAGGTGTAGGCAGTGTCAGGTGTAGATACACCTCAGCCGATTTTAAACATCATGGTGTTTATACTATGGTTTTCCGTTGTGCCGAATGCAATTCCGAGGTTTTCAAAATGATGAGAGGTCGGGGCCACGTGATTAGACCAAGGATCTGGGTCATTTCCAATATGGCCGCCATTAAAATTAACAGGTGCCAGTTGTAGGCAGTGTCAGGTGTAGATACATCATCAGCCGATTTTAAAGATCGTTCTGTTGATACTATATGGTTTTCCGAGGTGCTAAATGTAATTCTGAGGTTTTAAACTATGAGAGGTCATGGACACGTGATAAGGATGAGGTCAATTTTTAAATCTGGGTCAATTCCAAAGATGGCTGCCGTTGGCCTTAAATCGCTGAAATGGCTGTAACTTCTTAAATATTTTGTGTAGAACAATGATTTAAATGTCTACCCTAGGGTTTTCATGGTCAGGCAATTCACTGACATCAATGAAATTTCAACCCAACCTTCAAGAAACGATAAAAGCCACAATCTCAAGATGGCGGTCATAAATCCCCAGTGGTATAGGGGTAGAGATAATTCGCCCGTGCTTAGTTATACTTCTCTTTAACTGCTGGTGTTGGATACGTAATATTTATAAGTATTGGTCAGTAACATGGATGATTACGTCTTATAGCAAGGCTGGCTGCATCAGCGTCCATAAGAGCCGCTAAGGCAGGGTGCGCCACTCTGCATCAATGCACTTCTAGAGCTGCTTTTGAGATGTACGATTCAGGAGGTCAGCTCATCCCACGCAGGTTTAATCAGGATAAAAACCCTTTAATTTGAGCCTTTAACTGCAAAATTCTCCACAAGAAGTAGAAAATAATTCATTGCTGTATGAATCGAAGGTACAATTGGACTAGCGGAAGTGTTTTGAAACGTTTTCAGAGTGGTTGTCGATCAGTGCCTTGTTGTACTGTATTGGGGTGGGTTGGGCCGGGTTGGGGCTGGGCTGGCAAGCTTTGCTGGGCTGGCTTTGGGCTGGGCTGGGGGCTGGGTTGGGCTGAGCTGGCTGGCTTGGGGCTGGGCTTGGGCTGGGCTTGGGCTGAGCTTGGGCTGGGGCTGGGCTGGGGGCTGGGGCTGGTCTGGGCCGGGCCGGACTGGGCTGGGCTGGGCCGGGCCGAGCCGAGCTGGGGCCCGGCTGGTGGGGGCTGAACTGTGCTGGGGTGTGCAGCGGCTGTGGGGGCTGGGATGGGCTGGCCTGGGCCTGGGGATGGGGCTGGGGATGGGGCGGAATGGGATGGGGATGAAGATGGGGATGGTTTGGTTGGTTGGCTTCAGGCTGGGCCGGAGTGGCTTCAGGCTGGGCCGGGGTGGATTCGTGCTGGCTGTGGGTTGGGCCGGGGTGGCTTCCGGCTGGGCTGAGCCTCCAGCTGGGGTCGGCTGGCTTGGGGCTGGGCCGGGGTGGCTTGGGGCTGGGCCGGGTGGCTTTGGGCTGGGCCGGGGTGGATTCGGGCTGGCTTTGGGTTGGGCCGGGGTGGCTTCCGGCTGGGCTAAACTTCCAGCTGGGCTGAACTTCCAGCTGGGGTCGGGTGGCTTGGGGATGGGATAGGGTGGCTTTGGGCTCGGCTGGGATGGCTTCAGTCTGGGGTGGCTTTGGACTGGCTTCGTGGGCCGGGTGACTTCGTGGGGTGACTTCGTGCTGGGCCGGGATGGCCTCGGGCTAGGCTGAGGTGGATTCGGGCTGAGCCGGGGTGGTTTTGGGTTGGGTTGGGCCGGGGTAGCTTTGCGCTGGGCCGGGGTAGCTTGGGACTGGGCCGGGGTTAATTCGGGCTGGCGTTGGGTTGGGCCGGGGTGGCTTCTGGCTGGGCTGAACTTCCAGCTGGGGTCGGGTGGCTTGGTGCCGGGCTGGGGTGGCTTTGGGCTCGGCTGGGGTGGCTTCGGTCTGGGGTGGCTTTGGGATGGCTTCGGCGTGACTTCGGGGTGACTTCGGGCTGGGCCGGGATGGTTTCGGGTTGGGCCGGGGTGGTTTTGGGTTGGGCCGGGGTGGCTTTGCGCTGGGCCGGGGTGGCTTTGCGCTGGGCCGGGGTGGCTTGGGGCTGGGCCGGGATTGATTCGGGCTGGCTTTGGGTTGGGCCGGGATGGCTTCTGGCTGGGCTGAACTTCCAGCTGGGGGCGGGTGGCTTGGGGCTGGGCTGGGGTGGCTTTAGGCTCGGCTGGGGTGGCTTTGGTCTGGGGTGGCTTTGGGCTGGACTGGGATGGCTTTGGCTGGGCCGGATGGCATCGGGCTGGGCCGAATGGCATCGGGATGGGCTAGGGTGGCTTCAGGCAGGACATATATGGCTTCGAGCTGCATGGGCTGGGGTAGCATCGGGCTGGGCTGGGACAGTCTCGGGCTAGACTTCGGAGCTTCGGGATGGGCTGGGATGGCTTAGGGTTGGGCTGGGCTGGGATAGTCATTTGTTGATAAAACCTGTGTGGGATGAACTGACCTCCTGAATCACGTCTCTCTAAAACAGTCCTAGAAATACAGATTGTCAGAGAGGCAATTCTGGCAGAGTGGCGCACCCTGTCTTAGCAGCTCGTACGGTGGCTGATGCAGCCATTCTTGCCACTAGATGGGGGTGGGGGGGGGGGGGGGGGAGGGGGGTCTTGTTAAGCACATTAATGACCAATAAAAGAAGCTACATCTGACATAAGCAGTTAGAGAAGCCATTTTCTCTACCCCCTTCCATGCCTATATATTATGACCGCCATTTTGAATTTGTGGCTTTTATTGTTTGTCGAAGGTTGGATTGAAATATCATGGATACCAGTGAATTCCCTGACACTAAAAACCCCAGGGTAGACATTTAAGTCACCGTTTTACTCCAAATATTACAGAAGTTACAGCCATTTTAACGATTATCAAGGTCATTGGCGGCCATTTTGGAATTGGCCCAGATTTCACCCATTTCTGGTGACTTGATTTTGGTAGACTTTTTTCCCTGTCATTCACCACATTCAGTAGGACCAATAACCACTGAAAAATCTTTTGTTAAATTTTTTTGGAGGTTGGGGAACCTTTTTTCTAGCAGAAAATGGTTATAAAATGTCGGCCATTTTGAAATCCAAGATGGCCGCCGTCTGAACCACTCAGATTTTGCCAACATGGTTTTTCTTGTTCCTTGGGGTGTAATTAAGACATCTAGCTATGTGGCATTTTCTAATCATTCGATGCCCACGGGCCTTAATTTCTTACCACATGCTGCCTGACTATAATGATCCTTATTGTTTTATCAGTCAAGCGATACGTTTGACGCAAAGTTTGACCTTACGACCCCGCGGACATACGGCTACCAAGGGCAGTAGGGAAAAATAGCCTTTTATAACCTTTACTGTGCAGCACGATATGAGGCAGAGGTATCTTTACTATGACCGGCGCCCCGAAATCTTAAAGGAAGAGAAACACTTGTGTAAATTATCGAGATACAAAACTATTTCCTTACGAGAGTTGAGCCATGCGCCGGCCGCCATTGACCCCACGAACAATGCTTGGCCTAGACTGCTCCCCGGTCCATGGATCGCTTGCATTCCACTTAACACATGTAGACCATGATGTAGACTAGTGAAGACAGTATGACCAGTCTATGCAAGGCATTGTATTTGGTGGGATACAATGGCGGACGGTGGCTTCAATTTTAGACGTCGTTGCTTCATCCAGTGTGTATATATATATATATATATCGATGGCCCGTACCAGCGCCCAGTATGGGCGGTGGGATCGACCGAACCTTCTGCTAGTTATTTCTCTTATACAAGCGATCATGTGGATCGGGGACCAGTCTAGACAAACCATTGTCTTTTCTGGAGTGAGATGGCCAATGCGTTTCTTCATTAATATTTTATATTTTAATTGATTTTTAATTACTAAGCAAAAATAATATATTTATTGTGTATAATTGTGTATAAATTCTGGACACCCTCTTATGTTTAGTTATTGTTTTGATAAGGATACCTCCTAAGAATTTTCAGACGTGCAAGTAATTACCTATGCACTTCATCAGACCTCTCTAGTGTCACAAGGCGTTCAAATCAAATTTCATGCACCGATGCTCAACGAGCGCGCACTATTAAACGTGCACATAATTATTTTTACCCCAAATCAAAACACCAATTTCCACTCTGAAAACATTCAATACATTTTCCACAAAAAAATATAATTAACAAAAAAAACAATTTTTCTCTTATTGTGTACACAGTGCCGCACGCACGCATTTCTTATTTAACGAGAAAAAAGCGGAAATTGGTATTATTTCCTCCATCAAAACACTCCAAACATCTTGAACCTTCGAACACAAGAAAACGAGCGGAATTTAGTAGCGACCAATAGGAGGCAAGGACGCGAGTGAGTAATTATTATCGTGCTTGCTTTAGAAAATAACAAAAGCCCCCGAAATATGCTAGCGCGGTAATAGACCCTAATTATTCCATGTACCCATTACCTCATCACGTGACTGTGCCAAACAACAACAAAAACAGCAATGTCAGGGACGAGACAGGAACACCAGTTTTCAAAATTTCCCTTTTTACCACTTCAATTTGCCGTTAAGTGTTATTTAATTACGGTTAATTGTCTGCAAGATGCCACGGGTTTTTTCTTGCATGCTCTATGGTGCCACCAAGAGAGGGCGCTTATCACTATAATCGCCTATCACAAATCGTCACTATCGCTCACGCCACAGAGGGCAGTATTTAAAGGAGCTTGCTCCGATTTTTTGCTTAGGTTTCGTTATATTATTATTATTATTAAATATTCGGATTGAGAGCGAGAAATTTCAGAATGGTAATGAGAAAAGTATGACATGTTATGTATCAAAATTTAATTACCCATGAGGTAGGTGGGGGAGGGGTGCAAAAAAAAAATCTGGTCAACACCGAGACGAGAGGAATGGACACTATGCACACTCGCGCAGCCACAGTGATCTTTAATACGGTTTGACAAACACCTTAGGTTAAACTAATATTTGGGATCGAGACATTTTCCATTTTTTTGCAGGGACTGGTACATTTGTGCATCCACATAAACACAGTCACACATCTTTGACATAATTACTTCGTCTTTATTTATGAGCATTCAGCATTTCGCTTCAAACGTCTTTATATTGTGTTTGAGGAAAAGTGGCCGTTATAAGGAATGAGCAGGAGAGTTTGAAACGCGTGTATAGCAGCAAACAAATCGGTCCTTTCCATTGCTTACGTCAAGTTTGAGCTAAAATGCGCATGTCCAATATGACGTAAACGATGGAAATAATCGGTTTGTTTGCTGCCACCAAGCGTCTCAGAAGACTCCAATATTGTTCCAAGTATTCCTTTGTGTGTGTGTTTGTGGCCCATCAGCTTGAGCTACAATATTATGCTCGTGATTGGTTTAGTGGAGTGTTACTGTCTGGCATTGACGTGTATGGCCACCACGGGGTCATCGTTACCATTGCCCTGGATCTCAAACTTAGCGAATCCGTTACCATCCACGTAGACCGTCGGCCCGGTGCATTTGCCTTTGATGAAATCTCCCCAAATGATGTTGCAGTAGGTCCCGGACGGCAATCCCGTCTGCAGGGTCTGACTCAGAGTGTCGTCTTGGTTGTTGATGACGATGAAGCCCTTGTTACCTCGCCCGAAGGCGATCTGATGATAACCGTTATCCCACCAGTTAGTGAAGACCTGACCGACAGTCACCTGGCGGAAGTCCACCATGTTCTTGATCTGTCGCCACCGGTGCTCGCAGACCCAACCGTTGCCGCAGGTGTTGTCAGCGTGGAAGATGGGAGAGACGATGTTACCCGAGTTATCCTTAGGAGGACTTCCGTTCGGATCGCGGAAATAGAAGCTGCTCATGACACGAGTGAAGCCGTAGGGATGGGCCAACATGAAGGCATTAGCCATCTTATACAGCCTCGGGGAGGCGTGGGTGATGATGTTACCAGCACCACCGTGCCCTCTCTGGTTGTCATGGTTATCGACGAACACCACCGAGTTGTAATCGGGGACAAAACCCCAGCTCTCACCGAAGGTACTGAACCACTTGAGGGCCTCCTGCTTGCGGAATCCTGCCGCCAGTTTGATCCCGTACTTGAATTCGGTGACCCTGCCGCCGTCCAGGTACTCCCAGGATGACACGGCCTCCCCGCCTTGGTCGATCACCTCTTGGAAGACGAAAGGCCGAGCGTTCTTCGGGAAACCGAAGTCGGTGTTGAGGTTGTTGAGCCTGGCGTAAATCGCCTTGAGGTCTCCGGGCCACATGTGCTTGGCAGCATCATAACGGAAGCCCGCCACCCCCATGTTGATCAGCCGGTTCAAGTACTCGGCAATCTTGCCCCGGACGTAGTCTTTCTCTAAATTCAGATCTTTCAGGCCGACCAGGTCGCAGTTTCGAATCGAATCTCTATTGCCGTAGTCTATACCACTGGGTGTATTGCATCTGCCCTGGGGCCAGTTAAAGTCCAACGCAGAGTAGGGCACCCTCCAGAAGTCGTAGGCTGTAAAATAAGTCGTAGATGTTGGAACTGTATTCCGTCAATGAGCTTAACACCTCTGATCACAATCATGCATGATCGGGAGCGTCAGGATTTCAGAATTATACTTTGAAAATTTGTTTGCTTAAAGGAGCTTGTTGGCAGATTTTCTTTCAGAAATTTTATTTCGTTGCAACCTAACAATCACTAAAAATTGCTCCCCAAAATGCTACCCATAAAGCATGGGAATTTTGGATATGAAAGCAAAAGGGATGGTGTAATTACTGCACTGCTTTATGGAACTAAATAAATACGTTTACAAAACATTGGTGTTTTATTTGACGATGTCCTTGAAAATTTACAGATTTCAGAATAGTAATGAGAACAAGTGGAGGCGACAAAAAAGCGATCTGGTTCACAGAACATTTTGAATTTCACTTTGAAATTCTGCCT
Organism: Henricia sp. BOLD:AAB3569; assembly: GCA_037783545.1. Lineage (NCBI taxonomy): Eukaryota > Metazoa > Echinodermata > Asteroidea > Spinulosida > Echinasteridae > Henricia > Henricia sp. BOLD:AAB3569. Next base: position 219,589 of record JBBELK010000801.1, on the reverse strand, counting down.
TTCTTAAACTTCGAAGCAGTGTATACTCACTTATTTGTAAGTCAAAACAAAATTCAAAGAAATTACCGCTCTTACCGTCTTTAGCCTCCGGTGCATTGGCAGCCATGTGGTTGATCACAGCATCCACGTAGATACGCACTCCCACCTTTTGGCACCGCCGCACCATGTCCTTAAATTCTTCCTCGTTCCCACTGCGTGTGTTTAACCCGTAGCCGATTGGTTGGTAGCGCTCATACCAGGGCCGATCGGGTTCGATCTTGATGTTCTCGCTGGGTGGGGATACCTGTACGCCGGCGTAACCGTGAGGGCCTAGCCAGCTATAGATCGAATATTGACCGACAGTGAGGTCAATAGTGCATTATTATACACATATGAACTGGCAATGAGGTCACTAGTGCACTGCTATGGGTCCCGAGGGATTGTGAGTGACCACAAGAGGGTCCTATTTCCCGAGGGGGAAGGCCGAGGGAAATATGATCCTCTTGTGGTCACTCACAGTCCCGAGGGGCACATAGACGTGCACTGGTGACCGAATTATACCAGGCCATATGTTTTTTATAACACGCCTCCGGCCAAAATATAATTGCAATGAAATTTGCTAAGAAGCAATCCATAAATTAAAAGGCAGTTAGGCCTATGTAAGTTTTTGAACAAAAGCAGGATTATGAGCATTAAACCCTTTAACAATTAGCACCTCAATAGCTAGGCAGTTCGTCAGTTAAACGTTAAGGAAACTTTTGGCTTCCTGGCCTTAATTTCTGAGTTGCTGTTCACTGACACAGTTGGCAACCTCCAAATGGAAGCTGCACTGAGACCCTCGTTTTTGATGACATTTTGAAATTCTTCTATAACCTTTTTTCCCCCTCAGTGGCTTACTTTTCGCACTCCTTAGCGATGTCTTTCCATTTCCATTCGAAAAGGTGCACCATGACTTGTCGATTGTCCATGGTGTAGGGGTCCCACTGGGCCACGGCCACGCCCAGGAAAAGGCAGAAGAGCCATACGATAGCCATCTAGAAGGACAAAACGGGGAACGGAAGCCATTTCGGTGATGTCTGCGGCCTGTTTTGCGACCATGACTCGACTCGAAACATGTTTTTCAAGTAATTACTAGTTGTAACCGATGAACGGTATTAGTTGCGGACGGCCAAAGTCGTTCATTGCTTGAAACAGTTATTGTGTTCGCCGGAAACATGTTTCTGCTTGTGGTTGCGAAAACAGGCCCTTGACAGAGTTTTGGCTTTTACTTCCTCGACAGAAAAAAGGTGACTGCTTAATTTTTGTGCGGTATTTTGTCTTAAAAATCATATAATGATAATCACACCTTAAGTATAATTATGGGTTCGCGGTTGTATTTTGTTATTCAATGTGTAGAAAATGGATATAAAATGCATGCAATTAATAAGGTAGGCCTAATTATCAATTCAATTCAATTCAATTACTTTATTATCCCTCAACGGGGAAATTCCGTTTGGCCTTTTACACATCATAACACATTAAATATAAAAACACAGATACGCACTTACAAATGGGTCTGTCCACAGTAATGGGGTACATTCGAAAAGTAAGTCAATAATTCCTTTCAGATGTCTTTAGTTTATCTCAGAATTAAAGAAATGTCCTTGTTTTGTTCTCAGGAGATAACTTTTGCCCAAAAAGGTAAAAAATTTCTGCCACAACATACATTTTTGAAAAGCTTGTGTACAAATTTTCCTATTACGTAGGTAACGTGGACGGACCATTTTGTGACATTTTTTTCCGTCTTTGTTACACGCGTAATAGGAAAATTTGTGCACGGGGTTTTCAGAAATGTATGTTGTAGGACTATTTTTCTTACTCCTTGGTGAAAAAGTTATTTCCTCAGTTTAGCTTGATAATTTAAAGATAAAATTAAGACATTTGAAGTGAACACGGACCTAAGATCTTGAATGTTACAGAAATGTACCCCATTACTGTGGACAGACCCAAATACACGTACATGTACACTAAAAACAATACAATTAAATTGCAAGAGTATCGAGAATTTCCGTAATAAACCTCATCTCCTCATGCAGTTGTTCGTTAAAAATGCGAATAGCTGTGGGAACAAATGCATTTGCATACCTCATGGTCCTAATTTTCTTCTGCAGAATACGATTACTTCGTGAACTGACAGTGAAATTTGCATACAGTGCAGGGTGGGTATATTATCGGACAAAATTGATTTAGTTTTATGAAGCACAAGTGACCAAGGTCATCAACAGGTGACTGGTCCACACCAATTATTTTATTCGCCTGTTTAACAATCTTATCCAGTTTTGACCGATCTAAGCCTCGTGTGCTTCCAAAAACACAAATAAGACAATAGGTAATAATATTTTGCAATGCCGACTTATAAAACAATTGTAAAATAGTTTTATCAATATGAAATGAGTTCAGTTTCCTCAAAAAGAAGAGTCGCTGCTATAACTTATTGTTCTTTGATTTACAACATTTATCAAATAGCAACTTGTTGTCAATCTCAATTCCTAAATACTTGTACTCAGTTACCCTCTCAATAGGTTCACCTTTAATCTTTAGGACTGGTATGCACGTTGTATTCTTGCGAAAATCGAAGACCATCTCCTTTGTTTTCTTTGTATTAATTTCCAGGTAATTTTCCCCATACCAGTGGACAAATCCAGAAATAACCAACCAGCGCAGTATCATCTGCATATTTAATGATACTATGATCATCGGTGTTCACAGTCCTACAGCCATTTTGTGTGTAGTGTGTACAAAACAGGGGAAAGTACACAGCCTTGTGGAGCCCCTGTACTAATATAACGAGTAGATGGAATTAAACTTGACCCTTTGCCCTCTGTTTGTAAAAAAAAATAATTATGTTGGTCCAAAATTTAATTTGCCCACACACGACGCAGCAAAATAAAATTCAGTGACACATCATTCATGAATTGTTATTAATTAAAGCACCTGATTAGCCGAGATTAAAGAATACAAGAAAACGCCAGTTTGGCAAAACAAACAAACAAACAAACCTAGGCCTATAAATAACAACGCAATACTTGGCATGGTGCCTGACGGGATTTGAACCCGAGACATTTGACTCCACAGGCAGATGCCCTACAGTTGAGCTATAAAGCTATCCGAACACATTTCCCCCTCTCTTAGCCCTAGCTGTTGAACCTATATTAAACAGGACTGATCCTATGCAAATTCAAGAACCTACCTTGCTTCCCTCGGTGATTTCTTCAACAGTGAAATGCGTGCAGTTCGCAGCCCAAGCTACTGTTTTATTTAAAACGGAGGGTTGATTGCCAAAAACAATAAAACAAATAATATAAACCAAAGTCATGGAAATTATATTTGCCCACTGATTGACAGTTTGATATTAAGCGTCGCCTGTCACATTTCGTTTTGATGTTTGTCAAGTACTTGCACTTCAAAATGGCGATTATCATAATTGTTCATTAAGCCGAAGCCACGCAAAATTGGTTTTTATCGTTGATTGGCGGGGTAGGCCTATTTTAAATCGAGTGTCTGTAAAAAACTAAGTATTTTAGTGTGCTAATCAATAGAAACCGGTTAAGTAAATTGTTTGATTGACTGGGAGTTTTGAAGTTGAGATAATTTCAAATTCATAACCCTATATTTTTGTAAAGCATCTTGGCCCAATTTTTTGAAGAACATCCGGTTATACATTGTACATGTGACGTACACATATTTTGTTTTCAGTTTTATACAAGTGCTTTTGTGTCACTTTGGAGAAAAGTCAATTGGTGATCCAAGTATAGACTCTATATTCACGCGTTTAAACGGTTAAAGGCCCTGTAGATGATCTGTTTTTGAGCGATTCTGCAAATAAAACCATTATAAATCAAAAGAAAGACATCAACAAACTCATCCGAAGAAATTTTAGCTTTGTCAAATGTACTGGATATCACGTTTAAAAAACCCATGAAAATCCATATGCAGTTTCCTGGTCTTGGCGGGGTGTTTCAAATATTCGTTCTCAGTTGATCGTGGCGCACATACTGCGTGTGCGCGCGATCCATAAAAATGCATCGCGTTGGAACACGCACATGGAGTACACAGCGCCCATGCATTTTGGACCGCGTAGATGCGAACCAAAAATAAGTAAATCTTTGCAAACGATCTAAATAATTTCATCTTTACGGATTATTTTCTGGTAAAATTATATCATTTTGAGCGAAAACCTTTCAATGGTTGGTTGCTATTAATTCAATCTTTACTTTCAGAACTTTTCCCCTGTAAACTCGTCGATTACTTTTTGGGGTCATTGCAAATGATCCACTGGGCCTTTAATTGGGCCTCCTGCAGCCGATTTCACGAATCCAAAAATTACACGCAAGCTATGGGGCTTGCGCCATTTTGCAAAAGTTGCGCAAGCTGCGCACTCTTTTGTGAAATCGGCTGCTGAATCGCTTCTATTAAATATAAGCTGATGATTGAAAAGGTGCCATCAGACTATCGTCTCATCCCACGCAGAAGTCCCAGCTAACATTTCCCCCATGGGGCAAGCTTGTCTGTAATTGGTCCATTCCGTTAACACAATTTTTCCTCTCCTTAGTTGTAACCCCAAATCCATATTACTTCTGGAAGTGAGCAAAAGCCAATCCTATAATGATTAATGACCAATCTATAGACTAATCAGACGAATGAAAACTGCCGTGTATCTCCAAGGTATTTACATGACGTCACAATAGAAATACACCGCAGTAACAATGGAATAACCACAAGAGGGCGGGCTCACTAAATGTTGCTCGGAAGTGTGACGTGTTGCCGAAGTGTGACGTGTTGCAATGGCAATTGGCTGTAAACTATCATGGCCGTCGGAAAAAAGTACCATTGCAAAGCACGTGGACACGGTTCAGTGATTTTTAGTTTAGAGCCAATTGCCTATAGACAAAAAGATGACGTATTCACTTCGGCAGTCTATATCGCTGATCCGTACGCCTACGTGATGGTGAAATTATTTCACAAAATAGCCATTGACAAGTTTCTTTATGAATAATCTTTTAATGCACAGAATTTTGGTTCTTTTATGCCCCGAGGACAAAAGCAACCACATAAAGAGCATAATATACAAGGATTTCTTTGGGGAAAATAACTTCATCAAAAGGCTTATAGCACTGAAATTACTAGCCATGCAGACCCTGTGACCAGGTCGCAAATATTTCAAGGGCGCAACTTGTCACGTGGCCTGGGTAGTTTTCCAATTCACTGAACACGACTGCTCAAAATGTACAGCAAAATTGAATAAAACAAACCCGCACAGAACCGGGTCAATGCACACACTTTGTGAGATGGTTTAGTCGAAAACTTGTGTTTGAGCTGAGAGAAGCGTTCAAAATGGCGCGGCTGGTGCAGTCGCTTTTTGTGGTTGTTCAGCTATGGGCGGCGGCTTTAGCCAGCCTGGACCCAAATATGGTCGGAGACAGAGACGTTATGGTGAATTTGATGGCGTGGAAATGGACAGACATTGCGAATGAGTGCGAAAGGTATGTAATACATATAAATTTACACCAAACTATATTGAAGGGGCGTACCCAACGTGCGTTTTGGCACATTTTCGGTCACTGCTAATCTTTTTCTTGAAAACCAACTAAGTATTGGAAAGAATTTAGTAGTTTACCATGGTTCTATAGATCTTGTGTACAAAACATAAGACCCCATGGTTGGGTAAAAGTTGAGAAGTTGAACAGAATTTATTTTTCTTTAAAATGACTCATCTGGCATTGGTAAGTGCAAATTTGATGGGAAAACCCAAAATTTGTTTTGTAAGGAAACACTTAGAAGTTTTTCAGCCTGTCTCATATATTTTGCACACGATGTCTGAATCCATGATCAACTTCTCAATTCTTTCCAAACTCTGAAAAATCTCAGTTTTTTTCTTAGAAAATTTCCAAACCAAACTGAGATATGCCTTTAACGTGCAAACGTGTCTATAGGAACAAGGAAGCTACGTGTGGGTTCAAGAAGTTGAGTGTGGCTTAAAGGTAGTATACTTGTTTGGTAAACTGTTAAAAACGGCATGATTTCCACTGGTAATTGAAAGCTTATATACGTTGTAGAAATTGCAGCCACATAGATGTAGAAATACTTAAGAAAACCTTTTAAAAATCCAATTACGGTTTTGTACATGACTGAATGGCTCCAAAGATCGTCTATGCAGGCGATCTTTGGAGATTCAAATAGTTTTGTCATTTTTGGGGCACTTCAGACGAAATAATTTCACATTACCATCTTGATAACAAGTAAGCTTTTGAATAAAAATTAGATCTTTCTTTAAGGGTAATTGCCAAACAAGTAGACTACCTTTAAAGGCCCACTGTACAGTCTTGATAACAATACATGGTAAAAACAACGCATTTCAATCAAAATGTTACCGTTTTGTAGGAAATTAACAACCGAAGTTTTAGCAATCGCTTCACACAAAAACTGTACAGTTCTAAAGCATTGCTGCATCTATATGTTGACAGTTCTGCCTAGGCTAGTTTACCAACATTCATCGTTAAATTAATACTCTAACTTTGCCGAGGATCACTCCCAATTTTTTTTCTCACTTCTAATGCTGGAAATATGGAAGATTGTTTTGTGATCTGATTCCTTACAGAAGGGATCAAAAACCATTTGCCTTAAGATTCTTTATTACTTTTAATAAAACAAATATGTAATATAGGTTTTCTCGTTCAGTTTTTAACAAAGTACCTCCCAAGTTCGTTTCAGATGCATTCGTTTCAGCGCAAATTTGAATGCAGTTTGGGATCATCCTTTAATTATTTAAAGAGAGCATTCAATTTGGTTTTTCGAGCGCGCAATCAGGAAAATTCAGCGGGTCACTCAAATTTAAAACTACGTGCATTCAATTTTGAAATACCAGCAAAAATCATTCAAATTCGCCCAAACCCCGAGCTTGTGCTACATTGAATGAAGATTCAATGCTTTGTATTTGAATGACGCAAATTATAATCTGGATGTCTAAGCGAACAAAATGTGAATGTCTTTAAACGAAACTGATTAACGTGCAAATTAATAAGAACCAGAATCAAACGAAATCGAATGCATTTCTGATGAAATCGAGCGAGAAAATCCTTAGCAATTTAAGTGTAGTGTACATTTTAAGTGCAGTGTACGTTGATTCAAGAATTTGTAAAACAAAATTTAAAAAATAAAGTATCGTATGCAAATAATTATAATAGGCCTTTAAACAAAATTCATAATTTATTACCGCCATAAAAACACGGAAGCTTCTTTCCCGCGGATTTACTTTCATTTTTATCGGAAATGACGCGCATCCAAAACCACCAGGACGCACAAGAATTATCTTGTAACAAAATTATTTCACAGGTCCTTGTAATTTAATCATTTTTTGATCCCATTATATTGTGTACATAAATACTGTATAGTCACGGTTGGCAACTTTGCCGTTGGTATAATTGTATTTTTCTTATCCAGCTTATACAAACTGTTTGCTTGACTTGATACAGCGAAGTGAAAATGCAAATTAATGACCCGTGAGAAATTTCTGAACAATGGTGGTTACAGTTTCTGACCAGTATATTTTCACATCTTGTACCGACATGCAAACATAGTATTAAGTGAACACGTCACCTTTCAGTGTTGCAAAGGTTGCTGGGTCTAAAAACCAGTGACCCGTTTCCCTGCGCTTTGAAAATTGGTATTTTGGATTACCAGCTAATGCTTAGACCCTTGCAGTTACCCTAGTAACTTGCGTCATACTTTATGCATTTTTTACAAGAGCGCCAGTGAACAAAATTTGCCCAGACTACCGCGGTATATACATGTAGCTATGTTTTTCAATCAGTATAGCCCGAGAACCAGTCTAAATAGGACGATGGCTTCGCATAATTTCCATCCTCTTGCAACAGTGCCCCTTTAACGCACTCCCTAACTCCTGCGTACAGTGGCCCTGTTGAAAAAGGCCCCATTTCGCGGTGGGACTAGCGACAGAAATCTTGTCGCCTCTGCTGAACCAATCAGGACGCTTGGCAGTGCACATGCAGCATGATTGCAGGCATTCAAATGTAACGCGCGCAGATTGTAAACACCGTGCATGCATGTGATACATGTACTCGGTAATGCTGGCCGTTGTCCGCGTCGACGATTGGCTGCTATTTAAAGCATACTGGGGAATCCGTTCCATTAAATTCGTCAGCATGCATCCCGGTTATTAATTTGAAAAACTGCATATGCGGAGTAAATTAAGATCGTCGTTTGAAAGTTTGGTAGGAATGGGACAGTCATAAGGAACGGAACCCAATACAATTTCTGGAAAGTATAGAAATCGTTTCTTTTCGGCATAACATGACCGAATTGATTAAATTACATCAAAATGACTCGGGCGTGAGTTGGCTCAAGACAACAGCCGGCTCACTCCACAGATTTGCGTGTTTTTCCTCAGGGTATTGTTACGTCGCTTTGCAGAGTGGAAATTCCCTGATATCTCAGGATGCATAATTTCCTGAGAACATGGACACCTTTTCTCATTGTTTTCTCGGAACGTAGATGAGGTACTGAGCTGACTTATGCACAGGTTGTTTTTTTATCACACATGGTGATAACGCCGTTTGTAACAGTTTTGTAATCTACGATTGATATTGCAAAATTTCCATTGGGTTTGGGAGCAACAGTAGGAGGCCAGGTTATAGTCCAGTCAATTTACGATTTGACCTATAACTAATTGCAATAGAAATCATTATAACATGAATGGAGGTCACAACATTCAATGAACATATGAAAAATATGATGTTTCTTCTGAGTGGAAAGGTGGTATTGAAGCAGTTTTTGAAGACAAAAATTGAGAGTTAATAATTAGTTTGGTAACGTTCCTCAGTCTGTATGTTTCGTAGTAGTGGATGCGTAGTAATACGACCACTTGCGAGCAGACGACGGTGTCTCGGAAACTAGTCTGGTAACGTACTTCAACCTCACTGTTAAAAATATCCGTATTTTTACGGACAATTTTACGGAATTGTCGGGGTCATTTCCGTAATTTTACGGACTGCACACGTAGTATTCGTATTTTTAATTGCACAAACATACTGGATAAACGGAATATTTCCGTAAAATTACGTAGGAATATTTGCGTAAAATTACGGAGCAGAAAAAAAGGTTCTGGTAATTTTGCTGCCGAAAAAAACAAAAACAATTCCGTATTTTTACGGAGTTTTCGTATTTTTACGGAATTCACACTGTTTATTGAAGGACCGAGCTCCGTAATTTTACGGACATTGTTGAGTAATCGGTATTTTTACGGACAAAACAACGGAATAAAAGGAATAATTCCGTAAATTTACGGAGAAAATTTTGCTGCAGGACGTTCCGTAAAAAACCGGAGACATTTTGAACGGTGTACATGAAACTGTGCGATTTGCCATGAATTTCCCTCGATTAGGTACGATTTTAGTGAAATTACCAGAGACTGTCTATAGTCTCTATACACAATCGTACCAAATAGTACCTAATCTTTGAAGATTCGTGGCAAAAATCGCACAGTGGGAGGCCGCTCCTGGATACGGCCACAAAACGGGCACTTATTAGCAGCTCAAAATGTGGCCAAAGCGTGCGTGGGAGCACTGCAAAGTCGGCGTGGGATTATATTAAGTGGTCGTCTCCGACAAATGAACAGAAACATCCACTCGATTCCAATAAACGCCTACAGTGTTTATAGTGACTCATTCTGTTTGATTCAATAATTAAACAAAGGGCGCCCCTTGTTGTTGTTTCCAAGACACAAGGCGATCGTTACAAAATCTTGCTTTCCTTCGTTGTTTTCATAACTGAAATCAAAACGACATAGGTTGCAATTGGCGACAGTTTTGTTAATCTTGAAAAAAGGAAATATTTTCGTAGGACTGAGCACATACTGTGGAGTGGCGAATGGATTTGCACAATGGATTTGACCAAATTTCGGTATTTGCTCCTTGTTGTAAAAAAAGAAAAGTAACGCTTGGCTGATTGCAAAAGACAAGGTGCATGACTGTTCGTCTACGGCAAATAATGGTCTTTTCAGCTCCGTTTTCAATGACGAATCAATTTTATATGCTTGCATTGCCCAATGCCGAGCAAGCCCTATATTTCACACAAGGACACTGAAACTGCATGCACCTTTACAAACTAGCAATGTAACGTAGGGTTGCACCCCAGTAAATAGAGCTCCCATAGGAACCAATGCTAAATACCCAATTTTCAAAAATCATTTAAAAATACTCACAACTCTCTCAGTGTCTGGAGACAACAACTAAAATACTCATTGAAATCTCATCTTTTCAATTCTGTTCAATTTTAGGGGGGTAATCCGTCACTTTCATTCCCTAATTTCCACATGAAACAAAACTACCCCTGCAACAGTGAAAATTGCTAAACAGACCAGCTTCCATTTTGGAACAAAGGCACATACGCTACTGGACAGAATAGGGCCACTTTTAGGAGCTACAGTGTCTAAAATGTTTGTAATTGGAAAAAAAAATACCCCACATCGCGGCGATAGTCATATTCTACACAAGACCACACTCGTTCAGCTCGCAATTCTCTCTAATATAAAATAATTTGAGGGCATACAAAATATTCATGAGCTCGGCGCACAGATCTCTGCCTATTTACTGCGGTGCACCCGTAGGATAGGCCTCGACGACCATTATTAAAGTATAGAATATGGCGGCGTAGTAAGAGGGATTTATTGTGTAGTATTACAGGGAGTACAAAATTTGCTGGTAATCCTATTTAGGCTGGTTTCCTGGCTATACAATGCACGGAAAACGAAGCCGTAATACCGGCTTCGTTAAATTAGGGGTCCAATGTTGGTGTCCCCCGTTACATTTTACATCTTGTTTTTGTAAATTCAGGACACATTCTTTAAATACTTTCCACCTCAAAGAGGGAGTACATAAAGTACAATTCATACAAAATGGTTTTTAAACCATTTTTATGATTTTTTTGTACTAAAAATAACACCCGAGTGCAGTGCGCACGCATTACTCCAGAGTAACGAGAACTGGGCTGCGTTCCAAACACGCGAACATTGCAAACGTTTGCATCGTTCGCCAGCAACTTGTACCCGGCTTTCCATAGACGAGTGCACAAAAGCACTGTAACCACTGGCGAACGTTGGCAACGTTTGCGAAAGTGGAACACAGCCCTGTACTCTCAGACGCAGCCTCCATAGCAACATTACATTTGTTCCACATTTTGATACTCTAGTTTCCTGGGACCGAACGGCTACGGTGGCGTTCAGATCTCGCCCCCGAACGAACACGCTGTGGTGGAGGACCCATTCAGACCGTGGTGGGAGCGTTACATGCCTGTCAGCTACGAACTCGTGAGCCGCTCGGGAACGGAAGACGAACTGAGAGATATGGTGAAGCGATGCAACGACGCTGGAGTCCGAATCTACGCTGATGCTGTCATTAACCATATGGCGAAAGGAGGTATCATTTCGACTGACCCAAAATTTTACTTAACGAGTTGACAAGAAAACTCCGACAAAGTGTTGATAGCAATGGTAACAAACACCACATGATTTTGTTTTGGCGTAAAATGGTAACTTTGCGGGAGATACTACCAACTGAAGGTTTAAAAAAAAAACCAATTGTCATTAGTTTTTACCATTCATTCAACACAAATCTTTCATGAATTTTTATGATGGTTTTCTGAATTAAACCTATACTGCATCTATGTGGCTAAAGTGCCTAATCGCTATTGAAATAAAACATCAAACATGAGATGCGAGAAAAACCACTTAGTCCTTATATCTGGATTTGTACTTGAGACCTCTGACACACCGGGCCAGATGCTCTACCAGCTGAGCTGTGAGGCACAGTGGTATACTCCCTCGGGTGTTCCCCAAGACCTCTGACACACCAGGCAGATGCCCTGTCAGTTCAGCTATGAGGCATAGGGTATACTCTCTCAGGTTTCCGCAAGACCTCTGACACATGGGGCAGATGCTCTACCAGCTGAGCTATGAGGCAGAGTGTTATACTCCCTCAGCTTTTTCCCAAGACCTCTGACACACCGCCGGGGCAGATGCTCTACCAGCTGAGCTATGAGGCAGAGTGTTATACTCCCTCAGCTTTTTCCCAAGACCTCTGACACACCGCCGAGGCAGATGCTCTATCAGCTGAGCTACAATGCACATTGGTATACTCCCTCAGGTTTTGCCAAAGACTTCTGTCATACCGGGCAGATGCTCTACCAAGTGAGCTATGAGGCAAAGTGGTATACTCTCTCGGGTTTTGCCCAAGACCTCCGAAACATCGGGCAGATGCTATATCAACTGAGCTAGGAGGCACAGTGGTATCCCATACGAACTAAATTTTTCTCGGTGTTGCATGGGTGCGTAACTGGGCAAACTATTAACGCAGTTGGATTCGTCGGGGAAACCTAAGGAGTATACAACTGTGCCTGGTGTTAAATTACTTTAATTTTGGTGAAATGACGTCACGCACAACTTCCATCTCAATTGTATTGTGGTTTTTATGTCGCTTCTGTTTTTGTCCTTCGTTTATGCAGTAATGTCAAAAGGCTCGGCCGGCACTGAGTACGATCCCAAAACCCTCAGCTATCTTCAAGTTCCTTATGCCGCCCCCGACTTCAGTGTTCACAACGAAAAATGCCCCACAGAAAGTGGCCGCATCGAAGACTTCAAGAACGTGAAAGAGTCCCGAGACTGTAACTTGGGTGGCCTTCCCGACCTCGACACCTCCGTCAACCACGTGAGGCATTCCATATCCGAGTACATGAACAAGCTCATCGACATTGGCGTTGCGGGGTTCCGCGTGAGTAATGCCGAGAACATATGGCCTTACGACTTGGAAGTGATCTACAAGCCCCTACGCGACCTAAGTACTGTGTTCTTCGAGCCAGGCTCGAGACCATTTCTATTTCAAGAGGTTTACACACCCGCCTGGGATAGTACTACGACGCTGGAATATCTTAAACTTGGTAGAGTTACCGAGTTTAACTACGGTAAAATTGTCTCGCGGGCCATCAAGGGAAGTGAGAAGTCTTTGGCAGCATTGGAAGATCTGGAACAAGATTTCCCCCTGATCCCGAGTTCCGGCTCATTGATATTTGTCGACAGTCCTAACACCCAACGCACATCTAAAGATGTGATTAGTTACAAAGAACCGCGCCTGTACCTCTTGGCAAACGCATTCATGCTTGCACATCCCTACGGTCTAACTCGTGTTATGAGCAGTTACGAATTCAGCTCCAACGACCAAGGTCCCCCGTCGGATTACAGCGGAAAGATCCAGGAACCCAGCATTCAGAAAGACGGTTCTTGCGATAACGGATGGGTCTGCGAGCATCGCTGGATAGGAATAAAAAATATGATTGGATTCCGAAGAGCATCCGAGGGGCATCCTCTCGTGAACTGGTGGAGTAATGACCACCAACAGATCGCATTTGGACGTGGCGATAGGGCGTTCATCGTCTTCAATAATGAAGGAGAAGCATTCTCCAAATCAGTTGAAACCGGTCTGCCTGAAGGCGACTACTGTGACATTATCAGTGGTGACTTTGATCCGCAGTCTCTGCAATGCACGGGCCAGATCGTATCAGTTGACGCCGAGGGATTTGCTTCGTTTCATCTACCTAAAGATGGCTCACCTGTTGCAGCTGTTCATGTGAATGCCATGCTACCTCAGAAGGACTCGCAGGACCAAAAACCATCAAATCATACTACATCTGCCACCAATCCTTCTGGTGTCCCTGACGTGAAACACACGTTCAAGCGAACCACGATATTCATTCAGAAAGAAACCACGTTGGACCAATATCTTTTCATTCGAGGTGGTCTTACGGAAGATAGCTGCACCAATGACGCTAAAACAAGTGTTTGTGCGATCCCCATCATCCACCTTACACCAGGAAACAACACTCGGTACAGTACGTGGAAGACTGGCGACGACTATCTGGACTGGTATGGCGTGGAAGAAGGCCAACAATCCTATCAAGACACACCAGCTGAAGGCACACCTCTCGTCTGGACAACCAACGATCCAAACTACCCCGAGAGCGTAGAGAAAGAAGGCTACGGTTATGCTCCACTTAACCAGTGGGGTAGCGGCTACTGGATGGTAGACCTGAAGATGGACTGTGCTAGAACTCGGGATGGCTGGTTTGAGTTGAAGGGCTTCCTGATGAATGGTCAGGGATGGGAGGGCGATGTATCGCAAGACGACACCTTCAAAAGCTCTGCTGGTGGAAGCAGACCATCCCAAAGCAACAACCACTTCGCAAAGTGCGGCTTTATCAACGTCTTCAAGTTCGGAGAAAATGAATGCATCATTGAGGAATATGCCCAAGAAGGTAGTGGCCAAACTCCCACTGAGACACCAAAACTCCCCCCACCACCAAGCCCACCACCAAGCCCACTGACAGGCAACTCCGAAACTCCTCCGGACGTTTCGCCAAGTTCAAGCCCAACCAAAAATATTCCTTCCGTTGTTACATCAAATCCAGACGTTCCAAGTGCCCAAATTGAGCGTACAACCATTTTTCTCCACAAGGATACAACTTTGGGTCAGTACCTGTTCCTGCGAGGTGGTCTTACGGAAGAAAGCTGCTCCAATGACGCTAAAACAAGTGCTTGTGCGATCCCCATCACCCACCTTACACCAGGAAATAACACCCAGTACAATACGTGGAAGACTGGCGACGACTATCTGGACTGGTATGGCGTGGAAGAAGGCCAACAATCCTATCAAGACACACCAGCTGAAGGCACACCTCTCGTCTGGACAACCAACGATCCAAACTACCCCGAGAGCGTAGAGGAGGAAGGATACGGTTATGCTCCACTTAACCAGTGGGGTAGCGGCTACTGGATGGTAGACCTGGAGATGGACTGTGCCAGAACTCAGGATGGCTGGTTTGAGTTGAAGGGCTTCCTGATGAATGATCAGAAATGGGAGGGCGATGTATCGCAAAGCGACACCTGTAAGGGCTCTGCTGGTGGAAGCAAACCATCCCAAGGCGACAACCACTTTGCAAGGTGCGGCTTTATCAACGTCTTCAAGTTCGGAGAAAGTGAATGCATCATAAATGAATATACCCAAGAAGGTAGTGGCCAAACTCCAACAGAAACACACAAACTCCCACCAAGCCCACCCCCATCTCTACCACCAAGCCCACCACCAAGCCACTCCGAAACTCCTCCGGACATTTTGCCAAGTTCTAGCCCAACCGAACATATTCCTTCCGTTGTTACATCAAAACCAGACGTTCCAAGAGCCCAAATTGAGCGTACAACCATTTTTCTTCACAAGGATACAACTTTGGGTCAGTACCTGTTCCTTCGAGGTGGTCTTACGGAGGATAGCTGCACCAATGACGCTAAAACAAGTGTTTGTGCGATCCCCATCACCCACCTTACACCAGGAAACAACACTCGGTACAATACGTGGAAGACTGGCGACGACTATCTGGACTGGTATGGCGTGGAAGAAGGCCAACAATCCTATCAAGACACACCAGCTGAAGGCACACCTCTCGTCTGGACAACCAACGATCCAAACTACCCCGAGAGCGTAGAGAAGGAAGGATACGGTTATGCTCCACTTAACCAGTGGGGTAGCGGCTACTGGATGGTAGACCTGGAGATGGACTGTGCCAGAACTCAGGATGGCTGGTTTGAGTTGAAGGGCTTCCTGATGAATGATCAGAAATGGGAGGGCGATGTATCGCAAAGCGACACCTGTAAGGGCTCTGCTGGTGGAAGCAAACCATCCCAAGGCGACAACCACTTTGCAAGGTGCGGCTTTATCAACGTCTTCAAGTTCGGAGAAAGTGAATGCATCATAAATGAATATACCCAAGAAGGTAGTGGCCAAACTCCAACAGAAACACCAAAACTCCCACCAACCCCACCCCCATCTCTACCACCAACCCCACCACCAAGCCACTCCGAAACTCCTCAGGACATTTCGCCAAGTTCCAGTCCAACCGAACATATTCCTTCCGTTGTTACATCAAAACCAGACTTTCCAAGTGCCCAAATTGGGCGTACAACCATTTTTTTCCACAAGGATACAACTCCGGGTCAGTACCTGTTCCTTCAAGGTGGTCTTACGGAAGATAGCTGCTCCAATTACGCTAAAACAAGTGCCTGTGCGATCCCCATCACCCACCTTACACCAGGAAACAATACTCGGTACAATACGTGGAAGACTGGCGACGACTATCTGGATTGGTATGGGGCGGAAGAAGGCCAACAATCCTATCAAGACACACCGGCTGAAGGCACACCTCTCGTCTGGACAACCAACGATCCAAACTACCCCGAGAGCGTAGAGAAAGAAGGCTACGGTTATGCCCCACTTAACCAGTGGGGTAGCGGCTACTGGATGGTAGACCTGGAGATGGACTGTGCCAGAACTCAGGATGGCTGGTTTGAGTTGAAGGGCTTCCTGATGAATGGTCAGGGATGGGAGGACGATGTATCGCAAAACGACGCCTGTACGGGCTCTGCTGGTGGAAGCAGACCATCCCAAAGCAACAACCACTTTGCAAGGTGCGGCTTTATCAATGTCTTAAAGTTCGGTGAAAACGGATGCATCATTAACAATTATGTCGGCGAAATACCCGAACCAGAAATTCCTCCAGAAATCCAGGCTAAGTTGCCGCAGACATCCGATATAAAGCCCCAGTCCAAAAGTCCCACTTCTCTGGTGAATTCCCTGTTGGATAAAACGTCTAAGGACAAAGCTGAACAAACGGAGCATTTCACGAATGCCCCCACAACTCCTGAACCAGAAATCCCTCCGGAAATCCAGGCTAAGTTGCCACAGACATCCGATATAAAGCCCCAGTCCAAAAGCCCTCCCTCTGTAATAAATTCCCTGATAGGCGAAACTTCGAAGGACAACGCCGAACAAACGGATTTAGATGAAAACTCCCGAGATGTTCAAGGCGAAGATAGTAACTCTCAAACCACTAGTGCTCCTGATAACCCCACTACGGACATCGTCGCAGCAGCATTGGAACCTGTCTTCACACCTACCGTGATATTTATCCGTACGTCAACGTACTACGGCCAGTACGTGTTTATCCGTGGCGGCATCGACAACGACCACCGAGCCGGTTGCACAGTTAACGCCAACACTAGTGCATGTGCTATTCCCATAGTCCACCATACACCCGGTGATAATGTACAGTACAACGCATGGAAGACCGGCGACTACTACCTCGACTGGTCCGGTGCGGAAGGCGGGCAGTATCTGTCTGGCGGCGTCCGAGCTGAGGGCACGCCTCTCGTCTGGACCACCAACGATCCCAGTCATCGGACGACCGTGGCTGTCGAAGGCTACGGATATACTCCTATGAACCAGTGGGGAAGTGCTTACTGGATGGTTCGGCTCGGCATGGACTGTTCAAAGACGGAAGATGGTTGGTTCGAGTTTAAAGGCTTCATCACCAACGCGAACAACGGATGGGAGAATGACATCACTCAAGCCAAGCCTTGTGGAGGTTCCGCCGGTGGCAGCAAACCGTACAGTACCGCCAATCACTTCGCAAGATGTGGTTTTGTTAATGTGTTTGAGTTTAATAAAAATGATTTCTGCATCATCGACACTTTGGGACCTCGAAAATAGATGATAAACGGATTTTGCCTTTAGTTTTAATGGGACTTAAACAGAGGAGCTTAATTTGGATGTAGTCGTGACTCCTACTAGTTAGCGACACTCTGGTATAATGATACAAACTAGTCAAACCACTCATGGCAACATCTCGCAGTGCGTCTAGTACATATGTAATACTCCTATCAATTGTCGTCCCCCCCCCCCCCCCCCCCCCCCCCCCCCCCCCCCCCTCGGCTGCCCCACCTAAGAAAATCGTGACCAAATCACCACCTGAGGGGTGGGGCAGCGCGGGGAGGGGGCGGGGATGGCGGCAACAACTTACTGTGATAGGTGCATAAGGCAACATTGCACCTTGCTTTCGCAAAAGTTAGCTCATGCACAGATCATATTCTTGCACACAAATTGTTATTTGCCCGCACGATTTGGCAATTCGTTCCTACATCGTGCGCGCGGATTGGCGTAGACACGGAGAACCTTCGTATCAGGGGATAAATAGGTTTAATGTTTAGAATATCTGTGTTACATTAGACATTATTTTGGAGATAGATATTATGTTAATTGGTGCTGGTTTTTGTTAACGTTTTTACCTAAAGCTAGGTTTATTTTTTAATAATTCAGAGCATGAATGGAAAACTGCAACATTGCCACCATTTCCTTTTCCTGTTTTAAGACATTACATGTAGAAATAGTTTATTATTTTGTATTAGATACAGGGTTGCGTGAGGTTATTGGCTTAAACTTGATTTGGGTGCTGTTATATGAAATGTATTCTACATACACGATTGCCATTTTTGAAATACGACGGGGTTCCGGTTGGAGATATGAAGCTAAAGGCTAGTTTTATGCCACAAGTATTTGTAAAAATTGATTCATTTTGCACGCAAGAAGTGACTTCTTCTCGACTCTAAGCGGTGCGAAGAAAGCAACGTCAAAACTCCAACGAAGCCTAATAAGCAGTTTTTGTATAACTGTCCAAATTCATGGATGTTTCTTGTGACATTGCCTAGTGATGAGCTATTTCATTCACCCGTTACTTTAATTTCGATTTTCATGGTTGGAATTCATTTTGCATGCTAGGTGGTCGTAAATAACAATTTATTTGGATACATTACGAATTATCATAGTTGTATACAGACAACATAGTTGGTTTATGTATGTCTGTGAGAGTGACGGCATATTTTTCTCAGGAATATGGAAATCGGGATAAAAATGGAAAACCTGTTATTGCATGCACCTCAAGAACGTTGTCGTGTTGAGTTTAGTTTATTATAAATGAAAATGCTTTATAATGGGGATAGGTTTATTTGGCCGTTCTTAAACTGTACGTTTAGGAGACCGGCTGGGGACCAGGGACCAATTTCATGGCGCTGCTTAAGCGCTAGCTAAAAAAGTGTGCTTACTGTAGCAGAAAAATTGTGCTAACTTTAAGGCTATTTCACGGCCACGGCGTGCTTAAGCATGCGCGTGCTTGGAAACGGGCATTGTTGCGTACTAGTGTTTAGCAAATTTGCTTCTGAAGCTAGCAAACGTTTGGCAGTGCTTGAGGTTACGGTCTCCATGAAATAGCCGGGGCATCCGTTATAGCACAAAATCGGCTGCTAAACAGCTCCATGAAATTGGCCCCTGGAGACTGATAATGGACCGAACCGCGTCTTCTTAATGCAATACAACAAAAAGACGCAGTGGCTATAGTTGCGGTAACCGTAACGCGATAATGAATGGCTATAGTTACGGGATTGCAATAGCAGATTAAAACTACAATGGAGCTCACTGGGTGATGTCACGCCTGTCCATGGCTCGAAGAGATAACGGGCATAGAAATGTCTAGTTCCAAGAAGAAAAGGGCCTGACTATTTGCAGACTGCAGTCCGTTTTGTCGCCAGCAGACGACGCTAGCGGTTCAAACAAATAAAACTAGACCAAGAATTCAAATGAAATTTTGGGTCCTATATAGATGAGGCTTTTTGAGGGCCTTCTTGGCTAAACTGCATATTTAGGTCATCTTGTAGATATGCAAAACGCTAAAAATATTTGATTTTCATCAAAAACCATCATTTTCCCGGACATACCAATATAGCCCGTCGAATAAAGCCAGTTTCTTGAACAAAATAGTCATTACAAACTTAATCGGGCAATAAACATATTTTGACTATAATTTGAATTTAAAAACACGCATCGTAACGTAAGTCGACATACGAACAAACGGAGCGCATATAAGCCAGTTCTGAGTTAGCTTCTGCGCATGCGTCAGATCCCCGAACGAACGTTTGACAAAGATCGTTTGTATAACACTATATGAGCAACTAACAATGGAAATTTGGCATACGATTGTTAATAACAATGGTTTGTGCCCAATTTCCATTGTTAGTTGCTCGTAGTGTAAACGCACGATCCATGTGCACAAATGCGGCGTGAAAGGCGCGTTTTGGGGTTATATGGGATTCTGGGTGGAATTTTTGAGATAACTGTCGAAAATCTGTGGTTACGGTATTGCGTGAAGCCGAGCGTGGTTGGCGTCGCGAGTCATGGGACTCGCTACCCATGACTGGCGACGCCACTGATTTTCGACAGTTATCTTAAAAATTCCACCCCAGACGCCCATATAATCCCAAAACCCAAAACGCTCCATGGGCTAACCCCGAACTGGCTTAAAGGCACAGGCTCGTCAGCAAAGCGCGCCCGGCACGAATTTGGCATGCGCATTGCTGACGAACCTTGCCTTTAAGCCCGCCGCACACAAGAGCTATCTGCTGAGCCAAAATTCATTCGTGGCCGATGGCGTAAGGAGATATAGCTATCGTGTGCGGGCATGTATTTGAAACGAAAGGCAAGTGCTTACGACTCATAGACTGGATTCACGGTTCACAACGTAAAACCACTCTTCTAACACACGTCAAAATAATTGTGCGGAGTGCCAACCAGACATTTTGTAGTTGGTAGAGAACGCATGCGCGGTGTCCTCGTCCTCGGAAGCAGATGAATTATATAATATTGGATGTCTTTGAAGGTGATATGAGAATATACCGCACGAGTCATGAAAATACCGAACGAGCCGAAGGCGCGTTCGGTACTTTCATGACGAGTGCGGTTTTACCAGTGGGTTAAACGGTTTGAACCGTGAAGCCAGTCTATGAGTCGTAAGCACTTGCCTTTCGTAGACTGGTTCCCGTTCCCTACGTAGTATCCAGACGTCTTGTCGATTGTAGGTATATTGGGACGGGAACCAGTCTATTGCCTTTCGTTTCAGCGCACTAGCATGTCCACTGTACCGCACGCTGTATACACAGTACAGCGCGTAGTACAGGTACTAGACACTTTTTATATTTTGCGAGCAATAAGGTAAATTGTAGGCCCCCTAAAGTAGGCCTGTTTTCAAAAAAAATTGTTTTTAAATTGAAGTAAGCCCTCTTTCGATCCGTAATTCCGAGTAATATCGGTCGTTTTAAAGACTCGTTTGCCTTGGAATTATTTAAAGTTGCATTGCCCGTGTTTCGGTGAAAGGATTAAAAAAATTAATTTACACAAGCGAACGAATTTAGAAAGCTTACGTGTCTCTGTAACGAAAAATGTCAAAAACTTAAATTTCCGACGTCGGGAATTGGAGATACAAGCCTTTTTCTTGAAACGTGCTTCACATGTTGTACATGTGCGCGTACGCTCATATGTACATAGTATGTGTACAATGTACACATGTACGCGCACATGTACATTTACGTCATAACCCTGTCGATTAATTGACCTGCCAGCCTTTTAATAATTTCTTGTTTTTAATCGACTGGCATTAATCCTTGACAGATTTTTACGTTCTTGGTACCAAATGAAAGCTGATAACTTTTTCTATTCTAGAAAAATACCTATTTAACTTTAAACAACAAATTTGACGCCCAAATCGGCCCAAACACGGGCAGTGCAACTTTAAAGTAGGTCTTAAAAAGTCATTTTCACTGGTGGTTTATCGCTTATTTGTGCCAAACATTGCGTAGGATAACACCCATACGATTTCGACACCAAAAAGCGCGCTAAATATAAAACGCATTTACAGCCGTTAAAAGTTCGCACATGCGCAGTGCTTTGTGTCACCGACGGACACCCGTGATATGATGCAGACAAGTTTAAATTTATTGACCTGGAAAAGACAAGGAAAAGTTGAAAAAAGGGATTTTTGAAACCATATATGTAGGCCTATAGCTGTAACTGACTGGACGTCTGCTGAGAGTGATGTGAGCCATGATTATACAAAACGTAGGACTATCAATCAAAAGTTGCGAGTTCGAATCTGCTCTCGTACACAATTTGTGGAATACCTAAGCACTCGGTAACTCTCGAAACACAGCGTGGAATTGTGTTAAGTGACAGCTATCAACAAATTACATGCTTTATGCAACATAATGAAAAACATACGCATGTTGTTAGGCCATTCAGACGCATGATGTGCCCTCGACCCGAATAGAGTAGTTTCCAATGACTCGTACTTCTCAAGTGACAATCTTGGGGCGTGTTTGTTTCGGACGAATCCGCCGATCCCGATCTGCGCAGATGATTCAGCGCTATGCATAGTTGAATCTAGCTGAACCACTGATCTGCGCAGATCTCGGGATCGGCAGATTCGTCCGAAACAAACACGCCCTCAGAAATAGCCTGAACTCTTACTCCCACTATATTCGAAAAAAGTCGAACTCTCTTCTACCCAGACCACGAAGCTGGTTGCAAACCGATCGGCAAGCGAAGTATGTGCGCAGGAAAGACCCTTGCGAAAGGAAGATGTAGAAACCCTAAATTCCTTGAGAATAACCAACCTTAAAAACCTGAACCCTAACCTATTATATAGTCTCCTCTCAAGACGCTAAAAAGGTACAAAATCCCTCATTTTTCCCTCGCAGTGGTGTAAAATAAAATTACGCCGGCCAGCGTAATTTGTTTGGTTATTTTAAAGGAATTTAGGGTTTTGAATGCGATCGGTTTGCAACCAGCTTCGTGGTCTGGTAAGGAAAGAGCTTGACTTGTAATCATAAGGTCCCTGGTTCGAATCTTAGTGTTGGTTCGGGATTTTTCGAAATTTCTCGGTTTCTTCTTTTTCTCTAATAGTAATATTGAGAGTAAGAGTTCTAGCTATTTCCAAGATAGTCACTTTTAGAAGTATCAGTCATTGGAAACTTAGTAGACTGTATTGGGGTTGAACAGGGTGTACCCCTCGCTGTGGTGTAAAAAAAATAACACGCTGGCCGGAAGCGTAATTTTTTTTTACACCACTGCGAGGGGAGAACAATGGGGTTTGTACCTTTTTAGCGTCTTGAGAGGAGACTATATAATAGGTACCATATATTCGCTATGGGGCTTTATCGAGGTTTCTGATTGGTGCATTGTAAATGAATATTCAAATTTAGTATATAGCGCCTTCAAGAGTTATTAAATAAAAGGATATAAGGAAGAAAATGTAAGGGTTTGTCGAGTCGTTTGGTAGTCTAGTGGTTAAGACGTAGTACTATCAATCGAGAGATTGCAGGTTCGAATCTCCTTTTAGTCGTATTAATTTGTTTCACTATTAATTGAGGAAAGAGTGTGATATAGTGTGGGGTTATGTTGAGGTAGTTATCGACAAAACACATCTGTATGCAACATATGCATGGGGTTATACTATGGCGTGTGGAACGTTGCAATATTCGATAATGCACAAATATATATGCGATGTTAAATATATATGTGCGATGTTTTTTCATATGTGTGCGATGTTTTTTCATATGTGTGCGATGTTTTTTCATATGTATGCGATGTTGAAAATATATGTGCAATAATTTGACATATATATGCAATGTTTTTTCATATGTATGCGATGTTAAAAATATATGTGCAATAATTTGACATATATATGCAATGTTAAAAATATATGTGGGATATTTCGACATATATGTGGGATATTTCAATGTGTGGGGTCGCGGTGTTCGTAATATGTGGGCGTGATCTTTCATAGATTGGTTCCCGATCCCTATAGATTGGTTCGCTTATTGCGAAAGTGTGGAATATGTGGACGGGAACCAGTCTATTCTCCTGTGTGGAATATGTGGACGGGAACCAGTCTAGATCTTTCAATGTATGTGCGTAGACTGGTTCCCGCTCCACATATTCCACATACAACGACTGAATATGAGGAGTGGATTTGCGTGATATTTGGCACAAATACAAAGAAAACCAGCCCCAATAGGCCTGTACCAAAAATAAATCAGCCTGGCAGATTAAATGACAGAAACTAAAGTGCAATTTCACGCAGCAGTCTATCAAGCTTGCAAACTTCGGTTACGGATTTGACCAAGTTGACGTAATTAGTCACAAAAATTAATTGCGAAGTTGTATCTAGTGCGCGAATTAAGCCGCCTTCTAGCTTAGAGAAATTATGAAATAAGAAGGGGTCTTAAAATCGATTTATTCAGACAAGTAGGCACTTTTTGTTACGATTTTTCAGCTGTAATATAAGAAATATTAATGTAGAATCATCATCAATCAGCTTTATCGTCATAGCAATCGATTTAATTAGTCAAACAAATTAATTCCGGCCGGACTCGATCGACGGCCGGACCAGATCGACTGTCACACCGGAATCAAGCCGCCTTAAGGCGCATTCACACTATCGCGGAAAAATCACACTTTCGCGCTGCGCTCGCCGCATTGCATGAGCTCCCAATCGCCGATTATTCCAAAATAGAAAATTCCACTCTGGTAACTTGGGGCTTCTTTGGTACCTCATTGGCTGCGCGTTGGAAAGGTCAGCGCACCGCGGTCAAAGTTCAACAAATTTGAACTTTGACCCAGCTCAAAACGTTTTGCGCGTCGCGATAGGCCGCGCACAAGCGGCAAACTAGCCTTTAGTCAAGGCTGCCTTGGCGAGTTATATATTCGCGCGCATTCAGTTTTCCAACGCTTGAGGAAAGACTAGCACGCACGGACTGTCCGCCCAGACAGCCTTTACCATAGCGTTTTTTGGAGCTTATGTTTTTCTTTATTTCTGTCTACCGTTTTGGTAGAGGGGTTACGTGCATAATGCATGAGGTCAGGATTCCCCATTGACCAATGAGAAGGTGAACTGTTAAACTGCATGACGTCATACGCATAGAAAATTAGGCAGTTGTAGTTTGTGTGAATCTTCGATCTATATCGAAGAATAAAAAGCTAAATATTTCGGGAAACTTAATAAGTCCCAACATATCCCGGCCAAGAAAATGCTCGCTGGAGATGATCGCGATTTAGGGGAATATTAAATTCACCAAGGCCTACTCGTACTCCCGAACCGGCCGGCCGCACAGTACACCGTGCCGCGCCGGTATATGCCGCCGGCCGGTCGTCTGCGGCGGCCGCCCCGCTAGTGCATGGCAATGCCGCACGGTGCATTGTTTGTTGTTTTGCGTACAATGTATGATGTACTAAGGCAATGAAGCATGGCATAAAAAAAATTTCAACAAAATCTTACTGCAAAAGAAAATTTTCTTACTGCTAAAATTGCTTCTTTGTCACCCTCTCTGGAGCATTTATCATGTCATATTTAAAAGGATTTATTAGTGATATTTAAATTTATATATACCCTGAACAAACAGTTCCTTACTATTTGTTACGATAAACAAGTTCAAATGTCTGTGAACCTGCGACAAGCCACGACAATTACTTACAACAACTTACAACAACTCTTAAGTTACGATTACTTACGAAAAACACTGCCACTGTGTGACAATTGTACTAGCTGGCTCTGGTGATCTTTATAAATCATAAATTTTGGGAATTTCAAAGCCAAATCGCACAGTGGGAGCTAAGCCGGTATTCCGCTGTGCAATATTTTCTTACGACTAGTCGCAATTATCTTAAGATATAACAGGTACAATTTCGTAGCGTCTCGCAGGTTGTCACAGACTTTTGTACAGTTTTTGGTCACCCACTGCATGATTTGCCACAATTTGTTGCGACTGCGACACATGCAAAAGTAGGAAGTATTGTACGTGTCGTAAGGATTCTCAGCCACTTCACGACATATCTTTTAATTTGCAAATTCTAACGCTTACGATATGGTTACAATGTGCAATTTATTCCGAAAACATACAAATTTTTCCCTTTATTTTTGTTAGTGATCTCCCAATTTAACAGTTCCTTAAGAGATGACACGGTACGATCAGAAAATTTGTTGATCCTGTTTAAATGTCCATTACAAGCCACAGCTTACGAAACTCTACGACAAGCTACGATTGCACTGTAACAAATCTTAGAAAATCGTAATGCTTAGCGCTTATTGTATTGTTGTGATATGGATTTTTTTATAAATACATACGAATGTCTGCGATTCTTTACGATTCCTTACGATGACAGTACAAATCTACGACAGCATCTGCGACTTGTTCAGACACATACGAATGTCTGCGATCATGATCATACATTGTGCGATTCATTACGATTCCTTACTATTTGTTATGATTCCTTACGATGACGCAGTACAAATCTACTGTTACGACATCTGCGGGTTGTTCACAGACAGTCATTTTGTTACAAATCTTAGAAAATGTTAACACTTAATTAGCGCTTATCGTATTGTAAAGATAAATGCATTTTCAGTATACGAATGTCTGCGATCATGATCATGAGCACACATTGTGCGATTCATTACGATTCCTTACTATTTGTTACGATTCCTTAATATTTGTTATGATTTCTTACGATGACGCAGTACAAATCTACTGTGACGACATCTGCGTGTTGTTCAGACAGTCGATCATTTTGTTACAAATCTTAGAAAATTGTAACGCTTAGCGCTTATCGTATTGTAACGATAAATGCATTTTCAGTATACGAATGTCTGCGATTCCTTACAATGACAGTACGAATCAACGATCTGCGACTTGTTCAGATACATACGAATGTCTGCGATCATGATCACACATTGTGCGATTCATTACGATTCCTTACTATTTGTTACGATTCCTTAATATTTGTTATGATTTCTTACGATGACGCAGTACAAATCTACTGTGACGACATCTGCGTGTTGCCGACAGTCGATCATTTTGTTACAAATCTTAGAAAATTGTAACGCTTAGCGCTTATCGTATTGTAACGATATATGCATTTTCAGTATACAAATGTCTGCGATTCATTACGATTCCTTACGATGACAGTGCGAATCTACGACATCTGCGACTTGTTCAGAAACATACAAATGTCTGCGATCATGATTACGCATTGTGCGATTCATTACAATTCCTTAAAATTTAGTTACGATGACAGTACAAATCAACAACATCTGCGACAAGCCACGACCACTTACGATACTCCATGTCAATCTTCGAAAAGCTGTGTTTTACATAACCCTCCCACTTTGCGATATATCGTAAAAAAAGTTGCAGGTAATCTCAGCAAAATTGAACAGTGAAATTTGTGCTTTTATTTTGAATTTTTTGCTTCCAAATACAAAATATGGTAGTCGACAGGCCCAAACCGATTATCCTTGCAACTTGAGAAAAACCTAGGAGAAAAGTCAGATTTTGTTCAAATTAATTGTCATATGGGCTATAGGTTTTGTACACGGGGTGCAAGGACCACTTGTCTCGAGGACGACTTGAGCCAGGAACGACTTGTCTCGGGGACGACTTGACCTGGGGATGACTTGACCTAGGTGTTAATTGAGGGGAGCGAGTTGACTCGGGGACGACTTGTCCCGTTTCGCGTACTACTAGGCGCGGTGTTTTGTTTGCCACACGAAAATCATTGTTTAGCGAGATTTTATAACTTTAAAAATGGTTAATAAATTTATGTGGAGTTACTCTATAGAACTTTGACTAATCATGTTTCTTGTATTTTGTTTTCCTGGTACGAATAATAACTTTCGCTTTTTTCGTGAATGCTACCTATATTTATATGGATGATTCCAGAAGCTCCCCGCCGCTGGTTGGTTACAATTTATGAATAATTCACCACCTCCGTTGCTGTTGAATTATTCAGCACGAAGGTCACATATACGCTTTGGTAAAGGCGTTCGGGGCGAACAGTCTGCAGTATGAATGTTAGTCTTTCCTCAAGCGCTAGCAAAACAGTGCACAAAACAAACCTCGCCACGGACGCCTTGACTAAAGGCTAGCGGCAAACCAGTTTGTGTACAAACCAATGGATTTTTCGCGATAGTGTGAATTCCCCTTGAATCTTAGAGAAATTGGGAATTAGGAAGGGGTCTTAAAATGCGATTTATTCAGACAAGAAGGCACTTTTAATTTAGATTTTTCAACTGAAGCATAAGAACAACTCATATAGAATCACAATCAACCAGCTTTATAGTCAAAGCCATCGATTTAATTAGTCAAACAAATTAATTGCGAAGTTGTATCCAGTGCGCGAAGCCGCCTTAGATATGTTTTGTGCACGCACATGCGTCGCTTGAGGGCGCTCTTTGCACCTCCTTCAAAATGGCCGCGAAAATGTCGAAATGGCCTTTAATACGAGCAAAAACAATGAACAACAAAGACACGTTTTGTGTCAAATTTGGGGATTCCGTGGCCTGCTTTTTGGAACAAGAGATGTTCGCCTGCTCGTCTGTTCACGCCAAACTGAGGGGCGCCGAAGCCAGTTGGCACGATCGAATTTGCTTGCATTAATAAATTTCGTCATGAATCTTTGTGAACAACGTCGGCGCATGGTGGGTCGGCGCCAGTGGCTGTGCAGCTTCGCCGCCGAGTGGCTATACGCCTATAGTTAGGTAATGTTATGCACCTAATTTGTACTGATACTGTATACCTATCGGTAAGAGTTGAGAAGCTGACCCTGTTGACTTATTAAGCATCGTTAAAAGGGTTAACATGTGCAGATTTGATGGGAAAAACCAATATTTTGGGTGAGAATAGTTTAAGATTTTGTGAGGAAACACGCAATATGCAGCTCCATTATAGCAAAGGCATGGAGCTGCGTGTTTCGAGCACACATTTGGCGGGCGCGCATTGCTGACGAGCCTTGCCTTTAATAACATGTGCATGGTTGACATTAAGTGTTAAGTAATGAAACAGCCGTCGGAAAGAGCAGCCAAGTCATTTCCTCAGTGCGTACAGCGCTAGCGCCGTAGCGGCACGGAAAGGACTGCGTACGTGTAAATGTATTTGTGCCCGATTAACGATAAGGCTTGATACAGTCTGTCTGCAAATGGGCATTGGGCAGGCCCAACTAGTGTACATTCTCGCGAGATTTCACGTCGAGATTTATGAACACGGTCACGACATGCACGAGAGAAACTGCTGTTGAGTTTGAATGTGAGAGCAACGTTTGGCTTCAAAAACGGTGTTGTAAGTATTTATTTCCAATCATTTTCCAATCATGGACATCTCAAACCACTGTAGGACACAACTAGGAGGAAATATTTGGGTGTGATTCTAATTTCCAGGCAAAATGACAACAATCCACTGTATGAAAGGGGTACCTTCTGTCCCTACGGGAAACCCGTAGGGACGGAATCATTCTGTCTACATTGGACGAACGAAGATCAGTAAGCAGACTCACTTTCCTGTACAAAGTCACCAACAACCTGATAGCCTTTCAAGATGACAAAATGCCAAAATCATCCTCAAGGGTTACGAGGGGTTGTGCATCAAATTCATCTTTCATCCCACTTCACACCAAAAAGGACTGTTACAAATATTCTTTTATTCCACACACAATCCCTGAGTGGAACCTCCTCCCGTCATCCATCAAAGAGTCACCAACTGTTGACAGTTTCAAATCCGGTTTGATGAAGATGGACATTGGGGATCTTCTTAGCCGCGCTCACCCCTATATAAATTAAATATCTGCTGCCAGCACTACGCCTGTGTATTTCTGTAAAGGGTGAACTTACACAGTAGGAAACCAGAACCAAATATCAAAATTTAGATCAATCGGACCAGTGGTTCCGGAGGTAAGGTCACCCGAATTTTTGAAATTTCAGGAAAGGTCATTTTAAGGTCACGTGATCCACAAGGTCAAATTCGAGGTCATAGCAAAGGTCAAAGGTTAATACACCCCCAGCATACTTTAATCTAAAAAATAATGGCAAATTTGGAATCCTTGACTAATCACCTTTCCAACAACACCACGTTTGTGAAGATTGGCTCAGTAGTTCCCGAGATACTAGGGTTCAAAGGTGGGCGTCCGTGCCACTTTTAGCCAAAAATTCAAACATTCGGGTGACCTTGCCTCCGGAACCACTGGTCCGATTGATCTAAATTTTGATATTTGGTGCTGTGGGATCCCAATCAACAAGTATACCAAGTTTCACCAAAATCCAAGAGGGTCGGGTTTAGAATGTCAATTTTTTTGGGTGATTTGACATGGACTGACCCAGCTGTATATAAGTGCTAGCTTAGAACTAACACACAAACTACAAATGGGCGATTGTATTTATCGTTAGCGAGCGGCGCGCGGACCACCAATGGGCCATCGTACTTGGACACTTTTTAGGTACCGTCGACGCGTAGAATCGCATCGTTTTCTGTCGTGTTTTGGAGAAGGTTGTATGATGTGAGACAAATAAAATGTTCGTGTATAATTGAAGATACAGGAAGGGGGTATAATAAAGGTAGAAAAGCATGGGTGCAATTCCCATTTAAATTGTGTGGACTAATATAAATGTGTTTTGTTATTTAAATATATCTTGATCCTTAAATAAATTTGTCATAAATACCTGAGAAATGGTGAAAGATATTTTAATAAATACAAATTTGTGTATAAGTTGATCAGGGTTGTGTTTGAACACACTATCAGAGAGTATGGAGCGCGCTAAGTTTTGATCAAATAGCCGTTATTTGCCAATAATGAAATGCTACAAAATAATGAATAATGAAATAGTTGCCTCATTTGGGCTTGACAAAAATGTTACGGGAAACATAACATCGAGTTTCATTAGCCTAATCCGCTGCCCAATCGCCACCAAACTCCGTCTGATAGTTCTTGAGACACTCACCTTGCGTGTGTCTACGGAATTTCGGTACCATTTGTCCATTCAATTCTCCTAAAAAATGTTGGGAAATGAACGGGAACATGTGCGATGCGTCCACATGCGTGATCCAGGCATCAGGGCTCGAATTTCATGAAAAAATCTGCTAGACCACAGGGTTAGTAGCTTAAATCATTTACTGGACCGACGCTATTTTTACATTTGAAGACCAAAGCCACAAAGAACGTGGAGTTACTGTTCGTTAGTTTAAAAATGCACTGGACCACTGGTTCTAGTAAGGTAGAGAAAGCACTAGACCGAAGCTTAAATTACTGGCCTCGGTCCACCGGTCCAGTGGGTATAGACAGCCGAAGTGTGACGTGCGTTGCCATGGCAATTGGATCTAAACTATCATGGCCGTCGGGAAATGTACCATTGGAAAAGCACTGGGACGCGGTTGAGTGATTTTTAGTTTAGATCCAATTGCCTAGGCAACCAACAAAAGGTGACGTATTCACTTCGGCAGTCTATTTCGAGCCCTGGGCATTCGATAAAAGCCGGAACTCCCGGAGTTGCCGGAACAGCTGGGACCAATAAAAAATCCAAGCAGTTCAGGCAACTCCGGGAGTTCCGGCAACTCCGGCTTTTACCGAATGCCTGGATCACGAATGTTGACGCATCGCACATGTTCCCGTTCATTTCCCAACATTTTTTAGGAGAATTTAATGGACAAATGGTACCGAAATTCTGTAGACACACGCAAGGTGAGTGTCTCAAGAACTATCAGACGGAGTTTGGTGGCGATTGGGCAGCGGATTATTGCGCTAGCCGAAAACGTTTCTGTCCGATCTTAAAGTTCAGGCGCCGCCATATTGGAAAAAAACATTACCTATGGGCGATACATTATTTATCCCCCATAGTTCTAGGTGTAAACCCAATCCACATACACGCCCAGGATTCGAAACGGGTACGCCAGAGGAAAGGCGAGGAAAGAACCACTACGCCAACCGGACCGCCCTTAAGCAAATTAAATTAAAAATGATCAACGGGGGTTTTACTGCAGGTTGTTTCTTTCTTATTTGTTTGTTTGAAAGAAGAAATACAAATAAAGCAAACTAACAAAACAGACAAAGTGAGAATTTTATCAATATAAATTTCTTTATTTAAATTTAAAACAATGTAACTGTACAATCTGGACGATTCCAAGATTTTGGGTATCAGGCTATAAATAGTTTCATTATGTAATAATGTACGACTAACTAATTTTTTGACAAAATTAAAACCTCCCAGATATAGATGTTTAAAAATCATACACCTCAGACGACAGACAAAAAAAGGAACATAGTTAGTCACACGAATGTGGTCACGTGACATCTGACTGTCACGTTCCTACATAATCATGATAATGCCGTATTCCACTCGTGCTCGCGGGATAACTAATATTATCTTCAAGCAAAATTGACGCACCAATAACACGCGCACTCTGCAAGTACTACATGTACTCCGCGCATATGCGTAGGGACACAGTTATCTTGGAATACCATGGTGCATTTACCGGTACGCAGAGTGCAATATGAGAATCGGAAGAGTATTACATGAAACATTATCACACTGTTGGTTGCCATGGATCCACCAATCAAAATGACGGATTCAAGTTTGCTTGGCTAAACAGGGGCTAGTTTTGTAAACAAAGCTAAAATTAACTTGCGCATAAAAATGGAAGATGCAAAACAGGATCAAGGAGCACGAGAGGTCAATTTGACATGTCCTTTTTTTTGCTATCAGCTTATCAGAAAGTATAGCTTTACAGAAAGTGTGTACCTTGAAGGGGCATCGGGGCCAACTCAGCAGGGCATGAGGCCATTGGCCTTGGTAGCCTTGGTTAATGTCAAGGCCTAGGATAAGGTATGCTGGCCAAGTTGGCCTCAGAAAGTGTATATCTTGAAGGGGCATGAGGCCAACTCAGCAGGGCATGAGGCCAACTCAGCAGGGCATGAGGCCAACTCAGCAGGGCATGAGGCCAACTCAGCAGGGCATGAGGCCAACTCAGCAGGGCATGAGGCCAACTCAGCAGGGCATAAGGCCATTGGCTTTGGTAGCCTTGGTTAATGTCAAAGCCTGGGATTGAACCCTTTCGAACACGTGCGAATATGCCATTTTGGGAGTCAAATAATGCTGAGTCATTGTGGAAGCAATGTGCCTGCGCGTTGTGTGTGTCTCTTGTGCGCGTAACGCGGTTTAGTTCACCAATGGGAGCCTCATCATAGCGCGTTACGCACGCTATGGACACACACAACGCGCACGCACATTGCTTCCACAACGACGCAGCATTGTTTTACTCCCAAAATGACGTCATTGGCACGAGCTCAATAGGGCATGATGGCCAAGTTGGCTTCAGAAAGTGTATCTTGAAGGGGCATCGGGGCCAACTCAGCAGGGCATGAGGCCATTTGCCTTGGTGACTTTGGTTAATGTCAAAGCCTGGATTGGTTGCATTTCTGTCACAGTTGCTAATTTTTGTTCATTATGTATTCACAGATTGGAGATGGAGCCTACAGACTGTGGAGCTTCATATTACACACTACAAAAATGGACGTGTTGCCATGGATACTGAAAACACAGGAGAGGTGAGTGTTTGGCCATCATTCCAATTTATTACAGTGGAAATTCGCTATAATGAACACCAAAAAGAACATTCAGCTACAGTGTGACAGTGAACATCGCTCATGGCTCCCAATCATTTGTTCGCGTCAAACTCCACCAAAACAAACACTTGTATGGTTCAGATACGATGCCCATTTATGGTGACTTTCCACTGTATTAAAACTTGTCTAGCTTCCGCTTATAGGCATGCATGGGTAGGGCTTCCTCAAAGATGATATAGCAGCAAAAGTGCAAGATAGCCCACCCATGCGAAATCAATTCAATAAAGTGAAGTATGTAAAGGCACCATTTTAGTAATAAGCAAACTAGACGCGCCTTGTGTCGGTTTGACATGCCTCTCGTAGTGTAATCTGTGTCGGCATCTACACTTGGGATGAGAGAAAAGTCGTAAGGGCTTTATCGGGATTCCAACCTGACACCTGTGACTCACTGGGTAGAAGCTCTACCATCTGAGCTATAAGGCACAGTGGTATACTCCCTCAGATTTTCCCCAAGACCTCTGCCACACCAGGCAGATGCTCTACCAGCTGAGCTATAAGGCACAGTGGTATACTCCCTCATATTTTCCTTAAGACCTTTTACACACCAGGCAGATGCTCTACCAGCTGAGCTATAAGGCACAGTAGTACATGTATACACCCTCAGATTTTCCCCAAAACCTCTGACACACCAGGCAGATGCTCTACCAGCTGAGCTATAAGGCACAGTGGTATACTCCCTCAGGTTTTCCCCAAGACCTCTGACACACCGGGCAGATGCTCTACCAGCTGACCTATAAGGCACAGTGGTATACTCCCTCAGGTTTTCCCCCAAGACCTCTGACACACCGGCAGATGTTCTACCAGCTGAGCTATAAGGCACAGTGGTATACTCCCTCAGGTTTTCTCCAAGACCTCTGACACACCAGGCAGATGCTCTACAAGCTGAGCTATAAGGCAAAGTGGTATACTCCCTCAGATTTTCCCCAAGACCTCGGACACACCGGGCAGATACTCTACCAGCTGAGCTGTAAGGCACGGTAGTACATGTATACACCCTCAGATTTTCCCCAAGACCTCTGACACACCAGGCAGACGCTCCACCAGCTGAGCTATAAGGCACAGTGGTATACTCCCTCAGGTTTTCCCCAAGACCTCTGACACACCGGGCAGATGTTCTACCAGCTGAGCTATAAGGCACAGTGGTATACTCCCTCAGGTTTTCCCTAAGACCTCTGACACACCAGGCAGACGCTCCACCAGCTGAGCTATAAGGCACAGTGGTATACTCCCTCGGGTTTTCTCCAAGACCTCTGACACACCAGGCAGATGCTCTACCAGCTGAGCTATAAGGCAAAGTGGTATACTCCCTCAGATTTTCCCCAAGACCTCGGACACACCGGGCAGATACTCTACCAGCTGAGCTATAAGGCACAGTAGTACATGTATACACCCTCAGATTTTCCCCAAGATCTCTGACACACCAGGCAGATGCTCTACCAGCTGAGCTATAAGGCAAAGTGGTATACTCCCTCAGATTTTCCCCAAGACCTCGGACACACCGGGCAGATACTCTACCAGCTGAGCTATAAGGCACAGTAGTACATGTATACACCCTCAGATTTTCCCCAAGACCTCTGACACACCAGGCAGATGCTCTACCAGCTGAGCTATAAGGCACAGTGGTATACTCCCTCAGGTTTTCCCCAAGACCTCTGACACACTGGGCAGACGCTCTACCAGCTGAGCTATAAGGCACAGTGGTATACTCACTCAGGTTTTCCCCAAGACCTCTGACACACCGGGCAGATGCTCCACCAGCTGAGCTATAAGGCACAGTGGTATACTCCCTCAGGTTTTCCCCCAAGACCTCTGACACACCGGGCAGATGCTCCACCAGCTGAGCTATAAGGCACAGTGGTATACTCACTCAGGTTTTCCCCCAAGACCTCTGACACACCGGGCAGATGCTCCACCAGCTGAGCTATAAGGCACAGTGGTATACTCCCTCAGGTTTTCCCCCAAGACCTCTGACACACCGGGCAGATGCTCCACCAGCTGAGCTATAAGGCACAGTGGTATACTCTGTCAGGTTTTCCCCAAGACCTCTGACATACCGGGCAGACGCTCCACCAGCTGAGCTATAAGGCACAGTAGTATACATGTACACCCTCAGATTTTTCCCAAGACCTATGACACACCAGGCAGATGCTCTACCAGCTGAACTATAAGGCAAAGTGGTATACTCCCTCAGGTTTTCCCCAAGACCTCTGACTCACCAGACAGATGAGCTACATGTACAAATATGTACAGGGCAGACGGTCTACCATCTGAGCTATAAGGCATAGTGGTATACTCCCTCAGGTTTTCCCCAAGACCTCTGACTCACCAGACAGATGAGCTACAGGGCAGACGCTCTACCATCTGAGCTATAAGGCACAGTGGTATACTCCCTCAGGTTTTCCCCCAAGAACCCAATTGTTCTCTTATTATTGCATGGGACCGCAACTGAGCAAAGTAACAAACACAATATTTGGTATGGTACCTAATCACCATTAAAATGAAACAACCAAACTATGGGATGAGAAAAAAATCGGCAACCGCGAGAGTCATGTCAAACGGACATGAGGCGCATCTACCGGTAGTTTGCTTACTAAAATGGCACCTTGAATTTCTACGGAGGTCAGCCCCTGGTAGAGTAGTCTGGTAGAGTAGTCTATCTTGCAGCAGGCATTTAACTTTAATAGTTTGTGTAGTATTCAATTGTTCGTATTCAAATTTATGCAAATAAATGCTTAATTTACATATTACTGCACCATTAATTAATACTGACATATTGATGTACTGTTCTTGCCTTAATCAAAATTATGCAAATCTGCTACTTATTTACATGTCACTGCAGCATGCTAAATTTACTATTTTGCCCTTGTTCCGCTGAAGCGGAGTTCCAGTTTTGTTTTTTAGAAGTCACATCATGGCCATGGTTTCATCATGATGTTACCCAGAATGCCCCAATATTTTCTCATGTTTATTCATGCATGGTGTCCCTCTGAAACTGAGTTCCAGTTTTGTTTTTTGGAAGTCACATCATGGCCATGGTTTCATCATGATGTTACCCAGAATGCCCCAATATTTTCTCATGTTTATTCATGCGTGGTGTGCCTCTGAAACTGAGTTCCAGTTTTGTTTTTTGGAAGTCACATCATGGCCATGGTTTTATCATGATGCTACCCAGAATGCCCCAATATTTTCTCATGTTTATTCATGCATGGTGTTTACCTCTGAAACTGAGTTCCAGTTTTATTTTTTAGAAGTCACATAGTGGCCATGGTTTCATCATGATGCTACCCAGAATGCCCCAATGCATTGAATGAAATTAGTTAATACTGACACCAGGTGTACTATCCTTATCAAAATTTTAATTTTAAAAATTGCTCATTTACATACCATACATGTATTTCCCAAATATGTTTGTTTCTACTACGGCATGTTACTCACAGTGGCTCAAGAGTCCAAAAACATTTACTTCCAGCCAAAAAGCTACAAGAGTTGAATACACCTTTCAAAGATTTTTGCAAACTTTGTTTTGTTGATCATCATGTCTCTGTTAGGGGCCGTCCATAAAGGAGGGGGGAGGGGGTTGTTGACATTGCGTACAGGGTGGCAGGGGGGAGGGTCCAAGCCAATGCGTATGTACACAAACTGAAAATTTGCTTTTACTAAAACGAGAAAGGAATTGGACAAGTTGACAAACATATTAGACAGGCCACACATTTTTGTCACTCATCTCAAATTTTTTTCACTCCTCAATTTAGGTTTTTCCCATTAAATCTGCAGTTTCTGATGCTTGATGTCATTTTATGTGTAAACAAAAATGCAAAAACAATCTCATTTATTTCAGCTTTTGGAGGCGACATGCGAATCGTTAGTAGTATATAGCACTATACATGTACAACTGAACCATTTACCAATGCTTACTAATGCTGAGGTATATGGAATGCGTATGCGTACAGGGGTGAAGAGGTTTGAGCCACTGTGTACGCCATGCGTACAGGGGGGGAGGGAGGGTCTAAAAAGTTACTGTATTTCTAGCATTGTGTGCTATGATATCATTGGAAAGCCTGTTCATTTCTCTAACAGTTTGTCCCGTTCGTTTTGAACATAATTTGTGGGATGAGCACCATCAAACAAATTTGTCAGTATGTTTTCCTCATTTCTGTTAGTTAGAAAGTTGGTTTTTCTGTTGAACACTGTTAAGCCTAGCATCCATCGACATTGCAACTGGAAGCAACTCGACCATCAGTTGCTGTCGATGTGTGCAGCAACTGGGAACATCCAGTTTTCAAAGCGCACACATCGACACGGCAAATTGGTAAAGCCTACAGTACATTGACCTTTCAACTGGAAGCAACTGTTGCTGTCGATGTGCGCGCACGTATTCAGACACACGCATGCAACTGACAGCAACTAGTTGCAACTACGCGTGCATGTACATTGACGCAACTGACCGCAACTGGGTACAACTACAGTTGCCAGAAGGTAGAACATGAGCAACTCGCGGCAACTCCAGTTGCCAGTAGTTGCAAGTACGAGCACATCAACCTTTTTGAGCAACTGATCAGTTGCTCCCAGTTGCCGGAAACACCAGTTGCCACTAGTTGCTTCCAGTTGCAATGTGGATGTACGCTAGGCTTTAAAGACCCACCCACATTCACAACAGAGTAATTAAGTAAACTTTACATACTCATGCATTTCATTTGATTTCATTTTAACAGGACCAATTTATGAAGCTCCCTTGTATTGCTGCCCATGCTTGGCCTCACCTGGACTATTGGACTCCACATACATGTCTCTCTCTTGTTGGAATTCATTTGTCATCATGAGCAGCTTTTAGGTATTGTAATCATCAGCTTGTTACTACTTCTCTACATTAGGACTAGCTTGCTCTTTCCCAATATAATCTTATAGCACTTTTGCTCAGTGCTTTCCCAAGAACTATTATTATGTTTACAATTTGTGCTTGGGTGGGATTCGAACCCACAACCTTCTGCATTCTGAAGCAGTTGCCTTAACTACTCAACCTCTCGGTGTGCTGGTGTCAAAGGGCCTGTTTGATTCTTGCAACATTTAGTATCAAAACTAATCCCTTGCCCTTTTCCGACAATTTATAAGAACTATTAAAAATATCAAAATGTGCTTGGGTGGGACTCGAACCCATATCCTCATTCTCCTACATTCTACTACAACAGTTGACTTGACTACTCGGTGTGCTGGTTCAAATCATGGAGCAGTTGGGACTGGAACCTAGAACAGTTGCCTCACTCATTCGACCACTGAGTGTACTGGTCTCAAAGAGCCAGTTGGTTTCACAACTAATCCCCTGCCCTTTTCTGATGCAATTTATCAGCACTTTATGCTCGGAGCTTTCCCAAGAACTCTGTTAAAACCTGTGCTTGGGTGGACTTGAACCCACAACCTTCTGAATTCTAGAGCAGTTGTTTTTAACCTTTCAACCAATCATTACGCAGGTGTCAAAGGGCCAATTTGAATCATGGAAGTTGGTATCACAACTAATCTAGAGTAGTTGCCTCAACCACTTGACCACTGAGTGCGCTGGTATCAAAGGGCCAGTCTGAATCATGGAGCAGTTGGTATCACAACTGCCCTTTCTTGGTCAAATTTATAAGAACTGCTAAAAACATCAAAATGTGGTTGGGTGGGACTTGAACCTAGAGCAGTTGTCTCAAATTATTCAACTACTCAGTGCATTGGTGCAAAAGGGTCTATTTGAATCGTGGAGCAGTTGGCATCACAACTAATGCCCACTCAGTGAGCTGGTGTCGGACCGTCACTTTGAATCATTAAAAATCAGTGCTTGGGTGGGACTCGAACCCACAGCCGAGCAGATCTTTTAAGCACTTTTGTAAGGCACATTTTTGTAATTTCTTTTTTAATTACTAAAACATCTTTGAGCAAATTCCGCTCAAACTCCATAACATTTTTTGGGCCTGTTGTCTGTTTTGGCACCGATTTGCCACCGTCATATTTAGTTAGATGATAGCATTTCTGCGGTTGTAGCAGTGTGGATGAACTAGCTAAAATAAACCATCTTTTGTTTGGATCAATTCTGCTTTCATAAAATGCATTAAGTTCATTCATACCTCCACACATTTTCCACTTTAGTGTTAGATATTTGGTTTGAAGTCTTACACATGTAGCTCTGATTTGTAAGTACCGTAACTTAGTCAACTTATATATTTTCTTTCCCTTTTAGTCTGTGGCTACTGTTCATATGCACCACCCATCATGTTGAGATTTGCTGGGAGAAGAAATCTGGCCAGTGTTGACCTACAGTATCAGTAAGTCACAGTCCATTGTTCTGTTCATCTTACTGCAAATCCATTTTTTTTTTTTTTTTAAAATCACAAGAGGTTAGTCCAGCAGTTATTTGCACAAATCGGCATAAAAATATATGACTTTTTAAAAAATGTCTCAGAAATTATCAGGAAAACAATTTTTGCCCGTTTCCAACCTGTTTTGGTACGTTTCAAAGATAACTTCTGAATCTTTTTTGTCTTTGCTGAAAATCCATACTGATGTACCCCGGTAGGGTCGTCTCTACCATCCCAATCAACTCTGATTGTGAATGTAGCCTGCAGTTTATACAGTGAACACTCATTGGGAAGATTCCACTACACATTCAAATATTTGCGGAAATGCCTCTCATCTTGCATTTTAATTGCTCTACACTTCACGTTAATTTCTCCAAAGCAGTTTATTTGTAAACTCCACCATGCGTGAGGCAATCCATGATTTTAAACAAATCAGATGTGAATCTTTGTAAGCAACCTAACGTGTCTTCATTTTTCCAGCCAAATTGAAAAATTCATCAACTTTTAATTTTCTCTTATAACGTAGTCGTTATGTTTTCTTAATTTGTGACAGGTGACAAAGACGTGTGTGCCAAGCGATGTCGACCAGGAGCTGAATATTTTCAAGATCTGTTTTGGCAGACCTCACTGCATCGTCTTCAGAGTGGCCAAGATTGACCCACGGTGAGCCCCAATATACTGGCATTTTCCACGGTAAGGGGGGAATTTTGGCAACACATACCATATTTTCCAGAAAATACCTGTGTCTGGTCTCAAAATAAAAGAAATAAGTTTCAGTTGTTCTGAAGAGATAACTTGGCCCCCAAAAGGGTTACAAATAGTGTGACGACATGCCTTTCTAAAAACCCTGTATACCAATTTCCAATATACACTCCTAATGCCTAAAATGTAACACAAGTGTCCGTCCCAGTTACGAGCGTATATTGGAAATTTGATCACAGGGTTTTTAGAAAGGCATGTTGTCACACTATTTGTAACCCTTTTTGGGCCTAAATTATCTCTTCAGAACAACTGAAACTTATTTCTTTTATTTTGAGACCAGACAAAGGTATTTTCTCGAAAACATGGTCTGTATTGCCAAAATGCCCTCTTTACTGTATAAAGTATCTCCAGTTTTCGAAAAATGACCATTGGGCCTTCAGGAGTTGCAGTTTACAGGCATGCAACTTTTCCTCATCTGCACCATCGAAAATTTAAAAAACACTACAAAGTCGGAGATTTGTCTGCATTTCCCTTGTAACACAGTTGCATGCCTGAGTTTACAGCATAGAAAAACATTATCCGATTCAACAAATATGGAAATGTTGCATTTGTGCCATCTGTTTAAAAACTTTTTACTTTTCCCCCCCGCAGACACAAGTTGAAGAAATCAGGATGATTGAACCTTCTGCCACAGAGTTCCCAAAAAAACCCAAAGCAACAAGAAGCTCTGCTGTCCAAGCCTCTCTGCAAAAACAGTTTGTAAACATTGAATCAACTCAACTGAACCTTCCATCTATCAGTCAGTCCCTAAGCACACAACTCTTCAGTGTCTCAAAAATGACTATCAGTTTGTAAACATTGAATCTACAGAAGACAAAACCTTCTATCCATCCTACAGTCAGTTCCTAAGCACAACTCTTCAATGTCTCACAGCTTGTAAACAAACAAGCTGTCCTAAATTTGTTCAAGCCTCTCTCCAAAAAGAAGTGTCTCAAAAATTACTATCAGTTTGTAAACAAACCAAAACTTGCTCAAATTATTCTCTCTCAAAAAAAATGACTATCAGTTTGTAAACAAACCAAAACTTGCTCAAATTAATCTCTCTCAAAAAAATGACTATCAGTTTGTAAACAAACCAAAACTTGCTCAAATTAATCTCTCTCAAAAAAATGACTATCAGTTTGTAAACAAACCAAAACTTGCTCAAATTAATCTCTCTCAAAAAAATGACTATCAGTTTGTAAACAAACCAAAACTTGCTCAAATTAATCTCTCTCAAAAAAATGACTATCAGTTTGTAAACAAACCAAAACATGCTCAAATTAATCTCTCTCAAAAAAAATGACTATCAGTTTGTAAACAAACCAAAACTTGCTCAAATTATTCTCTCTCAAAAAAATGACTAACAGTTTGTAAACATTGACTTGTACTTAATATTCTTGTCTTCATTTAGCAACAACCAATTGTATTTATTTCTCTTGTAGCATTGTTAAATGTACTTTAACAAATATAGTAATGTTTGTAAACAATCTTATTTAAATAGTGTTATATAGTTAAAGTAACTTCCAAAGTCAAAATAAAAGTCACTGACAACAAAAGTTTCATTTGTAAACAAGTCTCATTTTATTCTGTACTCCAA
The DNA here is from genome assembly GCA_037783545.1 of Henricia sp. BOLD:AAB3569. Taxonomy (NCBI): domain Eukaryota; kingdom Metazoa; phylum Echinodermata; class Asteroidea; order Spinulosida; family Echinasteridae; genus Henricia; species Henricia sp. BOLD:AAB3569. Next base: position 177,686 of record JBBELK010000801.1, on the reverse strand, counting down.
TAAGTAAACCAAGTAATATATTCAAGTAAAATGTTCATTAACTTAATTTATGCAAGGTCCTAATTGCTATTGTCTTTACAGATAGTCCAGGGCACGGTGGTCCAAATTTATAATTTGAAAATCGAACAGGGGTTGCCCCCTGTCCGATTTTCTAACGTATTGAAGTGGAGGTTTCCCTCCTCTAACTGTTAAAGAAAACATTAATAAAAATGGTGTACAAAGAAATACAATTAAAATGATTTATTAAACATTCACTGTAAAACAAGAAAATATAATTACAAACGATAACTGCAATTTCAAGAAACAAATCAGTAAAACACAACATTTGTAACTTGGTAAATCACAATTAAGTTACATATTGTTAGTAACAACATGACGATAAAAAGTTTTCTGTCTACATACCCAATTGACTAAAAATACCATCGGCAATTTGTAACAGGTTACGACGTACCACGGCACAAAGACATCACTCGCGAAAAGATTTAAAAACTATTCCGTCTGGAACCGAGGTTGTAGTCAAACGTCCAGAAGCAAAGGATGAGCATGCACAAACGAATGCCTTTGTTGGAGTTCATTCGAGTAGCCTGTGACTTGAATTGGGATCTGTGGTGGACTTGACTACAACCCTGCTTGCAACCTCATGAGCTCCCATTTCTGAAAAAGAAAATTACAAACATTAATTTCAGATCAACACAATCACCTTATATAATAATACAGCATTTTAAAATTTCTTTTTACAGGGAAAAAATGTCTGTTACGTGTGTGACATTTCTGACGTCACACACGTAACATACATTTTCTCCCTGTAAAAAGGAACTTTCAGATAAATTTGAAACAAATGCTGTACATGTACTATTATAAGGTGCCCCCTGTAGATGACTACCATGCTAAACTCCTCAACAAAAGTTCGGAAAGTCAAGTTTGACTGACAATTTCTCTCTTGTTACTAAATCATTTCCCTTGAAATTTGTATCATTGGAAAGCCCTGTTATTCCTCTTTACAGTGATGTGTTATTTGTTATGATTAATCGACAGCGGAATACAGGGGTGGGTGGAAAGTGAAATGTCACAAAATTCACTGCTATTGTCATGCATTCCCCTTTTGCTTTGAGGATGGGAATGTGTCAATGCACTTTTTGACAATAGCAATGCATTTTGTGACATTACACCCGCCCCGTATTCAGCTGTACTGCACATCCCCTAATTGCTTAATCATAACAAATGACACATCGTAAAGAGGAATAACAGGGCTTTCCAATGATATAAAATTCAAGGAAAATTATTTTGCAACCAGAGAGAAATCGACAGTCAAACACACATAGGTTTATTTAAACATGTCCAGTTTACGTGATCACTAAATGGGTTGACAGGAAAATTTCCACATGTTTATTAGAATGTAAAATGTTACAGCAAAAAAATTGCAGATTTGATCAGGAAAAACCCAAAATTTACCCAAAAAATTGTGACTTATTCTAAAATGAGTTGGATGTTACACAGCCCGAGTCAAGTTTTTGCAAGTATAACTGGAAATCAGTGGCGGTTCTAGGCTTATGGACATTTCAAGCACTACCCAGATAGTGCCTGGATCCACTGCCAATTTCTAGTCATGATCACAAAAACCTGGCCCAGGCTCATGGACATTTCAAGCACTACCCAGATAGTGCCTGGATCCACTGCCAATTTCTAGTCATGATCACAAAAACCAGGCTCATGGACATTTCAAGCACTACCCAGATAGTGCCTGGATCCACTGCCGATTTCTAGTCATGATCACAAAAACTCAGCCCAAGCTGTCGGACACATTTTTCAAAAACAAAATTACATTTTTTGGCCAATCCTCCGGTTTTCGGATGATTGAGTACTGAATTCTTTCCTCATCAAACCAGGTTAATTTAGTTAAACTTTGAAAATGCACAGAAACTTGTTTATGGTTTTTCAATTATTATCAATTTATAGGTAAGAATTAAGGGTTTTTTCCCTATAAAAAAAAAAAAACTAATTTTAAGAAATTGCTTAGAAACAATTTTTAGCCATTCTCTTGTTTTGAGCACAAACTGCATGTTACACATTTCATTTTCTACAAAAAAGAAAAGGTCAATTCATGTGGCGTGGATTGCATTTGAGACAATAGAGAGGTTTCGCAAGGTGACGAATACGAATACCGGTAACCGTTCACGTTGATGCGCTCACTGAACTGGGTTTCGCACTGTGTGACTACGTGCATACATTCATCTGCTAAATATGCTCTGCGCTTGGCTTTGTTTGCAGCAGATTTTCCTCACTTTCACGTGGGAATGATTCATTAAATTTGATCGGTATTCATGGAAGATACATCACAAAGAAACAAAATGCATAAAACTTATTAATCCATCACGGAAAAAGCGAAAAATCTGCATAACCGGTATCCGTTTTTATGCTACGCGTATGGAGGCCGATAACCGTTGTTCACGCATATGAAAACATGTGTACTATATACGGTTACGCGTCACGAGACGCGCATAAAGTCATGACGTATCAGTATCCGTGACGGTGCGAAAACCTCCCTAATGATTAGTTCTAAATGTGGGTTCTCTCCACACAGGAGTAAATGGGTACCTATAAGGACAGTGAATGTTGATATGTTTGCTGGAATACATGTATTATAATGGCAGACAGTTCATGTTGTAACATGCAGTTTGTACTCCAATGTTAAACCACTTCAGCAAGTAAATTCATTCCCTTCGCACATGCAATAAGTAAAGTTTGTTTAATCTACATGCCAAACATATTTGATTTTGTGCTGTACATTTACCAGCATGTCTGAATGAAAATTGTGGCCATGCACAACATGGAACCTTCCGACTTTTGACACAGATGTATGTTTTGCCAAACATATTTAATCTACATGCCAAACATATTGGATTTTGTGCTGTACATTTACCAGCATGTCTGAATGAAAATTGTGGCCATGCACAACATGGAACCTTCCGACTATTGACACAGATGAGTAGGTGAAGTCTGTACGATGTATGTATTCATATAGCCTTTTCGCAAATTCAACTTGATGTGCACAGGTTTCAGGATGATATACGGATACAAATACGTTGCTATATTTTCTTCTTTAATAGCATAGTGCAGGTAATTTGCAGAATGAGTTATAAGTATCGTGGCAGTTTGGGTCATTAACTTACAAACTTCAGGTGGAAACACCCGAAGGTTGTGGTTTTCAGACTACTTGAGGTACTTGTGCCCTTGAGCAAGGCACTTTACCCCAATTGCTCCATCCTGTGGATGGGATGTAAAGCCCTAGGTCCAGTATTGTGTAATGCATCTTAAAGATCCTAGAACATTCTTTCGGAAGAGAAGGGGAATTTTCCCAATGTCTCTGGCTTAGCCGCCACTTGCCGATCTATGTATCAATATTGAGGTGGTTCGCATTGAGATGTCAAGAGACATGAAATGCGCTATTAAAGGACACCAGAAATTTATCAGTAAATTTATTTGTGTACACTGATTTTGCCACTGATTTCTCAAGCAATGAAATTGCGAAAAGGCCAATAATTTAGTTATTTTCCTAACTTAATTAGTTTTAAAATTATCAAAAACTAATGGTTTCCGGAAAATGCAGGTATTGATTTTTCATCATCTCTCAAGCCAAGTTTCTTTCATGTCACTGCAGGGCCACATATTCCAATTTTGTTTTAGTTTTACTTTTTGCCATAAGATTTAAATTTGGAGGTTAGTTCTTTCCTTCAAAATATACGTGGGGTTCATTACCATGCACGGACACCCAGGATTTGCCTTTTTATGATCAATAAACCAAGTAAAAACACAAAAACAATTCTGGGCCAATTTTAATATGAAATTTAGATATCCAAACAGTCTACTTTTAGAAGGCTAAAAGTGTTTATTTGACATTTATATTGGGACGTTATCATTTTTATGTTACACTTTTAGCCCCTTAGCTTTTGAACCCCCATTCGTTGTGTTGAATTTTCCTGCACGACCAAGATGGCGGCCTTTCTGCAAAGTGAAATTTTACCTTCCAGTCAAAATTAAACATTGAAAAACTTACCATGGAAGTCACCTCATTGTATGACGTCACTGAGCAAGTTCGGGTGGGCGACTAGACTTAACCATAGTTGATATGGGCAGTGCGGGCGACTATAGTTAACTAGACTAACCTACCCCCGGGGCTTGGTTCCTCTAGTCAGACTAGCTAGTCAAACGACGCAGCGTTCGAGTGACATCTAGTTCGAATATGGTTAGTCTAGTTAACTATATTCGCCCGCCCGAACTTGCTTTATGTCACCCGAACGCTAGTCTGACTAGAGGAACCAAGCATCTGGGGTAGGTTAGTCTAGTTACCTATAGTCGCCCACCCGAACTTGCTCACTGCAGTACAATGAGGTGACCACAAGAGGGCGGTATATCTTTGCAATAATTGGTTAATCTTCAAATCACGCTATTCTCTTCAGTATGCTCGGAAAATGTCAAGAAAAATTAGGTTGGACTAGTTTTTTTCCTGTTTAAAAGAATCATCGGGGAGAATAAACCACGGTACAACATTCTGGAGATTTCAGGGTCTTCCATGATAAGTTTTTCAATGTTTAATTTTGACTGGAAGGTCAAATTTCACTTTGCAGAAAGGCCGCCATCTTGGTCGTGCAAGAAAATTCAACACAACGAATGGGGGTTTAAAAGCTAAGGGGCTAAAAGTGTAACATAAAAATGATAACATCCCAATATAAACGTCAAATAAACACTTTTAGCCTTCTAAAAGTACAAACAGTCAAGTGTCATGTACTCAATACCTTGGTTAATTCAAAAGGTTGTAGATGTGCCTTTGGGCAAGGCATTTTACCATAAATTGCCTCTCCACACAGAACAATATAGGTACCTACTTTGGTGGTGAATGTATACAACTCCAGTACTATTTATATCATTAACATCAACCTAAGAATTGCATGCCCAGATATTCATGGTAAAATTGGCTCCAAGCTCAAAAAATGCATCTTTAAAGTTACAATAGAGACTATATGATACTTACATTTAAACTGGACCCTTGGCTGGTGATCAAAAACCTGAGGAGAAAAGACAAAGTATTGCTGTTAATAAAATAAATAAAAGGAATTCCCAAAACCCTAACCATGATCATTCAAAATGGCCTCATTTTGTTGAATTATTTTTTGGTGGTAATTTTAATTGTTACTATGTGGATTAAATAAGAGAATTCTAGTTAAGAGTTGAGAAGTTAATCAGAATTGTTTTCCTTTAAAATAACTTATGTCGCGCTTACGCAATGTATTTTCAATGTATAAGGGAAAAAATACCGGGAATTATTCCCAGTTGTCCGATGGGTTTAGTGCAGGAAAGCTTATGTGATGTCCGACACTATCCACTATAAAATTCATGTTTCGGTAAAAGTTGAGAAGATGATCAAGTTTGTTTTGGTATGAATTCCGTTCACTGGTTGCCACTGAGACGCCGTGTGTTAAATCTATGGAACAGGGCAGTATTTTCAAGAAAATTTTTGAATGTTTGTTACTGCACAATTGACTTCCCTTTCAAATATTTTGATGGTTATTAAGTCATAAGGAGAATAAGTGGCAGCCAGTAAACGGAATTATTTCCTATTTTACTTAAATACCTGCATTATTTCATTCATACAGCTTATCTTCCGCTAAAAAAGTAAAATTTTGTTGTGAAAATATTATTTTAGCCTGAATAAAAACAATTTTTTTTTTTTCGTTTAGTAGGTTGAACAAAGATTTTAAGGAAATTACCTCTTGGAATCAACAGATAATCCAATTCTAAGATATACTTTCCAGTTTCCACATGCAATTTTGTCGCAAATGTTGCTTTTCTAAATAAAAATGACATTTTCTTCTTCAAAAATTGCATTTAGTTGGTGCACAAGATGAACCATGTACGCTTGCATGCAGCGGCCTCTATTGTCGTGCTTACTCGCTGTGATTTTGTCTTAGTACTCTCTGCAGTACCGGTAGTTTTATTATTTATTTATCTCAGAAATGCAACATTTCCGACAAAAGTGCAAGTGGGAAGTATATCTTAAAATTGGATTATCTATTGATTCCAGGAGGTAATTTCCTTAACATCTTTGTTCAACCTAAATGAATAAAATAACAAAAAACCTTAATTTTGTTTATGAAGTCCATAAGACTTGTACAAAGAGTTGAAAGTGCAGGTATTAAAGTAAAATCTTTCAGGAATTTCTTCCAATTAAGAGTTTTAACAGATCCGCAATTTACCTTTTCCAAGAAGCTGCCGTCATACGGTAGTACACGACTCCATCCTGAAAGCGAAAACAACAATCAGATTAGAAGGATGGTTACTTGATTAAGCCCCATTAATATAAGCAAGGAATCATAACAAGTTCATTTCACTCAACCCTAGACAAGGTTACCTCGGCTCGAAATTTTTCATGTGGTAATCTTTTAGACAAGGTTACCTCGGCTCGAAATTGTTCATGTGCATGGTAGCCTAATCTTTTAGAGATTACCACATGAAAAAAATTCGAGCCGAGGTAACCTAAGCTTGTCTAACCATAGAGCAAGGAACTGTTCCTTGCTGACTATGGTCTAACTCAACCTTTCCTCCATGCTCAACCCACGTATTTTAAATCCCGAACCCCACATAACTACTTTTCCCTTCTTCAAGTAAAGGTACTAAAGTAAAAGACCCAGAAAAACTTTAATCTTTACCATTCCCACATAGCATGAAAACATAGGAATAGGATAACCGTTACAATCGTAGTTTACGTACCTAAAAATCCCACTAGCGTAGATTCACCAGCATCTTGACCGGCCGTCGGCAGTTCGTCTGTTGCAAAATCTACCTGCTGTTTACACGGTTCACTGCGTCCGGAATGCGGTGCATGGTTACGTAACCGAAGAATGGAAACGCGGGCTTGGGCGACTCTGGACAGCATTTTTGGAATCGATTCCGATTCCAATCGATCGCAATTCTAGCTACCCGGAATCGATTCCATAAGTGGCACTGAGCGGTACTGAACATTCATGATATGATATCAGAACCAAGCCGAGTACTCTTGCAAAACCCCATCTTCCATTCGCAAGAGTCTTTGCTGCACACCGGAAACTCGGTAACTCGGTGTGCAGCGTGCAGCAAAGACCCTTGCGAAAGGAAGACGGCAAAACCCGTGTATTTTGGTTGCGGAATTTCTAAGAATCGGCATTCGGCAACCTATCACTGGGGATCGAATCTAGATAAAAGGAATCGATTCCTGAAAGTTTGGAATAGTGACTCAGATTCTTAAAGTGGAATCGATTCTACTCGACTCCAGCGTGGAATCGATTCTACTCGACTCCAGCGTGGAATCGCCCAAGCAGACGCGCCCACATATAGCATCTGAGAGTACACCTGTTCCTATTGTTATTTTAAAAACATCTTAGGAATGTATATGCAGCATGATATGTGGCAGAGGGTATGCGCCCCCTACCATTGTTCCCCCATTGTGTCTCAAACATCCAAGGAATTCCTTTCAGTTCTTAGGGGAGTTGGTGTGTTAACAGAAGGGAATTAAGGGAGTGTTAATATAAGGGGAGCTCGGAGAGGGGTTTGGGGTGGGGAGGGGTGGGGGAAGGGGAAGGGGTTGGGGGTGGTGGAAGGGTGAGATCCGTTTGTCACATATCGTGCGGGATATAGTGTGGGGTTGATATACTACCGAAGTGAATACGTCATCTTTTGTTAGTTGCCTAGGCAATGGCTCTACACTAAAAATCACTGAACCGTGTTCCTGTGCTTTTGAAATGGTAATTTTTCCAACGGTCACGGTGTTCGACCCCTAGCTCGGGATTAAGTGTTAACAGCTAAAGCTTGTTTTTATGTACACGTTTTTAAGCAATTGCTAATCTAGGAAGCTTTTGCTTGGAGAAAATTAGTTCTTGCTTTTATTATTAATTTCCCTCATTAGATCACGGTTGGATTATTGCTGCATAGTTTGGGACCCATACAGACTCGCCCACGCGTCTATTATTGAACGTGTACAAAAGCATGCGGCGTTAGATTTATTTGCAGAAATTGGCAGGCTAGCTATTATACGCTTTTAAACCAACTGGGCTGGGTCAACCTACAAATTAGAAGAAAGTATATTTGCGCTTGGTCATGTGCTTCAAAATTCTTAAAGGAAACATTAATGCAAAATCTCTTCAAAACATTCACTCCTGCTGTTAGAATTGGAAGAAATGACCATAGTGAAAAGCTCAATATTCCATTTGCTAGAACTGACTGCTACAAGTACTCTTACTTCGTCCAAACTGCTAACGAGTGGAACGGCCTGCCCGAGAGCATTGTTCAGAGCTCATCTCTAAATGTGTTCAAAAAGACCCTTTTAGATTTTTTAACTGTTTAGTTAGTTTATAATTTTGGTTTACGTTTTATCGGTGTGAATTATTTATAATTGTACATATTCTTGTATGTTTCCTATAATTTATAATTCCTTTAAATTTTTATTGCTTTTGTCTTGTATCCTTTTTCCTTTTGTTGCCTGTGATTGCTTTAATTTGTTTCGTTAGGTCCGTGAATTTGTTTGTTAATTTGCTTGACTGAGTGTTTTAATCCTGCTTTATTCTCGTATAATATATTTCGTTTGTCCTAGAACATCCCCCTTTTTTGTGGATTTTATAATAATAATTAACTTTTTATCAAGTTTTTTGTGATACTTAATGTTTTAAGTTTTTATTTTATTTGTTTTTATCCGGGGAGTGGTTTTTATATGGATTGTATAATCTTTACCACGACCCTTGACAATGGTCAGAAATATATAATAATAAATAAAAATAATAATAATAATGATTCTTCAAAAGTGCCCATTGCACTGTCGCTCGCAAGCGTGAGGAAACCCATGAGAAGACGATGAATTAGAAACGGCCAGAGACACCGGTGAATCCCCTTGCTCTTCACAGGGGGAGGGGTGGGGAGTGGGGGGGGGGGGGGGGGGGAGGGGGGAGGGGGGGGGGGGGAGAACAAAAAATCACTTTTATTGAAAACCAGTCAAGTACGTGTGAGCAATTTATTATTTTAGCTTTTTTGTTAGCCATGCATAGTTTTTCTAACAATACACTGATTCTTTTAGCATCAATATTAATGACGTTCATAAATACATACATGTATAATAAGGTATTAAAATGTAATATCATTTGAGCACTGCTTGATCTACAATTATTATACAAAAGCCATTTAGAAACATCTATAAAGTATAATAAGGTCCAATTGTGCAAATATTTATACCATTTAACATTTTATTGGGCTATTTAATACAGCTTTTGGCCTGTGGGTCAATCTCACTGTTTAGCAGGAAAATGCTTCATGCAAAATCTGTTTGCTTTATAATAAAAATGGGTTATAGTCAAAATCTTATGTGATGTGTATTACAATGGACTATAGACCGTATCGAATAGCTGCCATCTTGCCATCGATATTTCAATGAGCTGGCGCTGAATAATTCAAGTCCTCCTAACGCCACCATAACTGACCAACTTAAGGAATATAGAAGATGCCAACAATAACAATTCGAGTCCCATGTCAACACCCTTATCATTGGTGACTCGATGATAAATAAAATAAAGGCAAACCGTCCGAGTAGGTTGTTGTACCCCGGTGCCAAGGTTGAAGACATCGCAGCCAAACAAACAGATTTGACCAAGAAGCACACTCCAAAGAACATCATCTTGAATGTCGGCATTAATAACAGTGAAGACAGTCCAGTGACCATTAGTGGCTAAAATCAAGAATCAAGAATCGCCAACTTTACAATATTGGCTGCTTGCGCTTTCGAGCGCGGCACTAGGTGCTCGCCCGAAAGCGTGTGCAAGCATGTGTGTGACGTAACGTTTCCACCACCTGGGAGCACCAGGGACGAGCGCTCGAAAGCAGCCAATCTCGGTCAAATTCAATCACAACAGGTACCGCATAGCGTTTGAAACACTGACCAATAGCAGTGCACGTACTATCAACGACGGCTCACGAATGGGTAATGGCGTTTAACCTATCAGCGATGAGCTTTCACCGCGATTCGAGACCTGGGGCCAATTTCATAAAGCTGTTTAGCAAAAATGTGTGCTTTATAAAAGTGGGTTAATAGTCAAAATTGTGTCAACTTGTGTTCTTAGCAAGAATAGCTGATATTCTTGGGAAGAACACAAGTTGACATGCAATTCCGAGTATTAATCATTTGTTTTAAAGCACACACATTTTTTATTCAGGGGCCAACTGAACAACATTTATATTTTTTTCTCAAGCAGCCATTTTAAAATTCAAGTTGGCCACCCTCTGCATTTATTTTAAATTGCTTTACATGTTTTATTGTGCCTTGCAACACGACGCAGTAGGCAAGACATTCATAACAGAGCAGAAAAGAAACAGAATTAATACATTAATATTTTCATATTCACTTTTATTTACCATTTCTCACTAAATTCAAAGCTTAACCTGCACCTTTAATACCTTACAAATGGCCAAAATACAATAATATGCATAGTTTTCTGTTATAGTAACATTCCATCATTATATAACCGTTTATTCTCACGAAATGAAGTAAGGACTTATTTTTATTCATTCATTCATTTATTTCTTTTCAGCAAATACACTTGAGAAGTTGAGATAAAATTCAGAAGCAGAACTGCCAACACTCTCAAATTTTGGGAAATACATCTTGGAAAACAGGTTCATTCCGTGACTCCAAACACATTTAAAAATTCCCAGTCGTTAATTGATAATCCAGGAGGGTTTTTATCCATGCCATGACTCACAAAATTATTCATTTCCTGAAGAATCTGTTGCAAAATCCGGGAGGGTTGGCAAGCTCTGCGCAAGCAAAGAAAAAAAAACACTACAGAACTGAGCTATATAGACAAGAAAAGTTCAATCAATTGAAACTGATGGTTATTTCCTATCTTATATCAAAAGCGGCGGAGTAAAATATTAAGAAAAGGATATAAAGAACTATTTAATAAAGAATGGGAAAATTGAAAAAAAATAACACGAAGAAAAATAAGAAAAGATATTGTTACTAATTCCAAAATATAAAGATAAAAGAAGCCGAAAAACGAAGAAATGTAATGAAGAAAGAATAATTGAGTAAAACTACAGCTAACCAACATATTTAGAAAAACAAAAATCTGTGGCCAAATAACGCCTTTCCAGCAGAACTAATTTGAATTTTTTACGTTTTCTTAAAAGGAGGTATAAAGTTATTGTCATTGTACCAATTGGGCATTTTACGTAATCTTCAGGTAAAGTGCACATTATTTTAAATCAGCGTCTTAATTTAAAAATACTGTTCTGGACACGATTCTGAAGCCGGAGTGGTTTTTAGCAGCCATCTCACTTCTGGTTGCAAGTACGGGTGCAGATGCAATCGTGCGGCAGTTCCATCTCGCGGTACAGGTCGACTGGCTGGGACTTGATCAGCTCGCTGCGTGTTTTCATCTGTTCTTTCGTCTCTTCGACATTCTCAGATGTCATGCAGAAGAAAGGAACCTGAGAATTGTACATGTACAAAAAATGACCAAATAAACTTTATGAATAGGGGATTTTATTATTATTATTTTTTTTTTAGGAATTACCCAGGGACCGTTGGGGTGAATTAATTCCATACAAATGTGGACAAATACCCATCAGTTTGGGAAATCTGGATGCAGTGGAAAACAACTTGGTTCCACTGCTATTCGAACCGCGGACCTTCTGCTTAATGTGCACACAGTACACCCTACCAATTGAGCTATGAAGCCAACCAGGGAACCAACAACGGGGGAACTGCATATGCAGTTTTAATATGCAGTTTTAATAATGCAGTTTTATAACCAAAACTGCAGGTGCAGTCTCCCGCTCCAGGGGAATAATTTGGAAAATGGTTAGGGGTTAAAGACACAGGGTGTCTGAAAACAAAATGCAATCCAAATTTAACAAAATGCCAAACGTATAATTAGTAACCAACATAGATAACATATGCATGGTGAGACATCAAACACTCAAATCTGATAATGTTTGAGTAATTTCCCAAGAGAGGTCAAATTGGCCATGGGACCAAGTTATTGAATGAATGTGAAAATCCACCTTCGTTGCAGAATCGCACATCTGCCTGCAAGTGGTCGACGACCCACTGACAAAAAGTATTTCGTCTTGGTAAATCCGCCTGTAGCAGCCAATGTCATGCTGCTTTGATCCGACTGCCCTGTCCAATGTCACCGGGAATGCCCTCGATGAAGATTGCAATTGCTACCTTCTCTTCACATTGATCCCTTGGTCCCATGTTCAATTTGATCTCTTTTGGGAAATTACTCCTAGCTCTGTCCAAAATTATCAGATTTGAGTGTTTGATGTCTCATTTGAAAGAGGAAGATTGTAGCTTTCAAACCATGCATATATTATCTATGATGGTTACACATTCTACGCTTGGCATTCCGCTAAATTTGGATTGCATTTTGTTTTTAGACACCCTGTATAATAAAAACAAAACTACAGTTCAAGTTGGACACCATACCTTGACATACTGCTTTGTGGGGATGACGTCACCAGTGAAGATGTTCTCAGGTGATTCTTTGTTGCATCCTACGGGGCAGACCTTGACTGGTTCTTTGCTGAAGCATGCAGCTGGTTTGTTGGCCAAGTAAACGGTTTCAGGCAGAGCGTACAACTCTTCCTTAGACAGCTTGCAAGCTGTGTGGGCAATCGAGATAAGAAAAGAAACATTTGTTTAACCCTTTCAATACCAATGTCGAGTTTACTCGACAGCGCAACGCAGTGTGCTTCCGTACCAATGTCGAGTAAACTCGACAACAGAAGGCCGCTGTATTCAAGAAGCTGCATTATTTGCGTTTGCTGCCCTCTGTTGTTGAATTTCATATGTTGTTCAATTTGGTATCATATAAAAGACCATTTCATTGCCTACAAATAATATACACAATGAATTTCTGTAAAACGAAGTCTTCAAATGGAAAATTGAGGTTTACAAATAGTAAACATTGCAAGTTGCATAAAACAGTGCGTTGTGAGAAAGAATGCGGTACAGGGCAGTGTGACCCCATAAAACAATGCGGTATTGAAAGGGTTAAAGGAATTGTCCAGATTTGTTTTTACAGAAAATATATTTCGTTCTAACCTAACAATCATGTGGAAAACTTCCCCAAAATACTATCAGTGGGATAAAAATCTCCAATTTGGAGCAAAAAGGCATGTGTAATCCCTTATGTAACCAGATAAATTAGTTTACGAAACATAGGTTTTTTTTTTAAGATATCCTTATTATTTTAAGATTTTATCCTTGTTATTTTAAGATCTCCAATTTGGAGCAAAAAAGGCATGTGTAATCACTGCACTGCTTTATGTAACCAGATAAATTAGTTTACGAAACATAGGTGGTTTTTTGAAGATATCCTTGAAAATCTTACAACTCTTTAAACAAAAGTCTTACGAGGCATGAAGAAAGCTATCGTGAAAACTGGTTTTTAATTGTTGGATAACGCTAAAAATTTGAAAACAAATGTAGTAAAAGTTACTCTTTCCAAATATAACAAAACCCTAAAATTGACCTCCCCTTTAATATTTTACTTTGAACCACCGTTATAGGAAATAGTGGGGTGCAACTTTACACTAATTTCGTCGTGGTAAGATTTATAGCAATTCCAAACTTTGACTTACTCCTGTCCTTGCAGTCATCGCCTTGTACAATCCAGCTAGCGCCAAACTTTGTGCTGTTAGTGATTTCCCCGCCTTCTGTACACTTCATGTCCAGGAAAGTCTCGCCATTGAAGTCACCACAAAGACCTGTGGATGTTTATATTCACGACATCAATTATAGTTGATATAGACGGTAGACGTCCAGGGTTTGATTTCTGGGAGGATATTTGGATTGAATTTAAATCTACATTTACATCCAATTTCAAAACAGTAAAAACCGCATCCCTCTAGAGTAAGAAGGCGTGATGCGGGTACTAGAGGAGTTACATTCTTGTTTGGAAATTGGACGTGTTGGACAGGAAGAACTGATGATGTTGGCTGGAAGTTTATTCCAATAAGGAATTGTGGCTGGAAAAAAAACTAGTACTATAAAGTTTACTTCTGGCGTGTGGACGGTGATACGAAAATTGGTGAGACCTTCTGTGCGACTAGATTTGAAGGGTGAGGTTACCAGCATTTGTATCGATGTCGACTAAACCATGGACGATCTTGTAAAACATACACAAACGTAGGTTTCCCTGGGGGTTTTTCTCCCACTTCTAAAACTACATCTCCTTTTCGTCGTCTTAAGTTGATGATAAAGTAAATACCATACTGAGCAACAAAAGAAAAGCAAATTTTCAGTTTAATCAAAATTTTAATATTTCGAAATAGTCATATAACACCTTCATTATGCATGACTGCATAAAGCTTCTGTGTGCTGAGAAATCCAACACTCAGATTGACTGCTTTTTTAATCAAAAAGTGAAGAAAATATTTGCGTTTCTTTTTTGTACACAGGGTTTTTAGAAAGGCATGTTGTCACACTAATTGTATCCCTTATTGGGCCTAAGTTATCTCTTCAGAACAACTTAAACTTATTTCTTTTATTTTGAGACCAGACAACGGTATTTCCTTGAAAATATGGTCTGTGTTGCCAAAAATGCCCCCTTTACTGTGGAAAGACTCTAGTGCATTATATTCGTACCCATGAAGGGTCATGACATGCATGAAACCTTTGTCAGATTTGCTCCCCCAAATAGCGGCAACAGCATTTAGAGGCTACCTTTCTTTATCTGCACACAATTTTGGTAGCCCCTACCTAGAGTGACTACGTATTCACAGGTCTAGATTTTTAAGAGAGAAGTCTAATCTTACCGCAAGTCTTGTTGACGTACCACGGTGACAAGTAAGTAGTGACGTTGTACTTGCTGTAGACGACGGTCAGTCCGATCTTGCATTTCATCGTGATGTGAGTTTCGTTGCGCTCAATCGTGCCGATCTCGGTCTCGAGTGGACGGGACCGACGTCTCGCCATTTCCTCCATGCCATCATACTGGTGAACAAAGTTATTATTGTCGTGTAACAATCGATTTCCAATAAACATGTAGTATTAATTAGACCCTTTGCATGGTGGCCATCTTAGAGGCAATCCCATTGTCATTGTGCGTCATGTTCTTGTCATGTTTTGAGTAAAATCAATATTGTTCGATTGACAAGGTCATATGCTGTTTATATTTTGAAGGTGTGATCTTTTTTTGAAGCCTAATATTTTTTGAGAAATAAACTCCAGAAGTTTTTTGACGTAAGGAAAACACTTTGTCCCATTTTCATGGAATGACCCATTTGTAAAATTGTCAAAACTTCAAATTTATACTGTTCACAAAAAAATAAGACTCAAATATAACAAACATTAGATATGCTTTAAATCAATTACTGTAAAAAACAAAATTATTGAGAAAATTTGGAGGATTTTGAGGGTTTTATTTTTGTGTAAAATGGTACCTTTGTGGGAGAAACTATCAACTGAAGGTGCTTTAAAATGTCTGCAGACTTTTTTTTAAACATTCATTTAACGCAAACAACATGCATAGATTTTTAAGGTTTTCTAAAGTATTACTGCATCTATGTGGCTGAAATTTCTACAAGGCAGTTTATCAACATTATTCTTTAGTTATGTAATACTGTTGTTCCTGTTTTTAAAAGTTTTCCAATCATGTAATCTGTCTTTAATTACCTTGATAAAGACTTCATCATCTATCTTAGTGATCATCTCAATCCTGTGGTTGTCGATGTAGACTGTAACAACGGGCCTGGTACGGATCAGGCTATTGGGCAATCGCGTGTTCTGGACGAGCACCGTGAAGCGCTTGCTGGGTGAGCAATCCTTGGTCAGCACGTGCTGGCAGCTGCCTGTTAGGTTGTAGTCAAACTTCAGTTTGTCGTAAGTCTCGAACTTGCCGGTGTGATTGAATGTGCAGTTGCCTGTTGACAAAGTATATTAATAATAATAATAATAGCAGGTTTTTATATACTGTAGCACCATTCCATTAAGATCATGGCGGTGTTGCCATTATTACCGCTGCCATCAGGAAATCACCAGAACCATTTTGCTTCAACTAGGCCGGCAGCCTGGCCAAGGCGTACAACTCTATCAGCTCTATAGATTGAGGCATTCCCCCTAACAGCTCCCCAAACATCACTTGGGTTGATGAGGTAATTGAGATTAGTTTCTCATGGACACAAGACACATTGGCACAAGTGGGATTCAAACCCATAACCCATCGATCACGAGCACAGCTGTGTACCCACTAGGCCACACGTGCTCCCACCAATGTATGAACTAAAGTAGTTCACCCCTGTGGCCCTGGTTCGAATCCCGTTTCGATCAGTATGTGGATTGGGTTCTCAGTCCCTGCTTGATTCTGTGGGTTTTCCCATACACATGTGTGTAGGGGTTTTCCCTTCATATCTTATACTGAGCTAAAGTAGAATACTCCCCTCAGGTTTTCCGAGAGAATCCAAATCTTGCAACCAAGTCATATATAAGTCTGTTTTCAATACTGGAGAGACTTTTTCACCAGTATCATAACTCTGTGCAAAGCCAGTTATCTTCTCTCAAAACAAAAGAAATATCTTAAGACAGATCTAAGGAGATAACTTAAGCAACAAATAGTGCGACAACATACCTTTCTAAAAACCCGGTGTACAAATTTCCTATTTAATGTATGTAACATAGGACACATTTTTTGGTGTCCTTGTTACATACGGTATATTGGAAATTTGCACACAGGGCTTTCGGGAAGGTATGTTGTGGCACTATTCGTTGCAGTTCTTTAGCTGAAGTTATCTACTTAGATCTGTCTTAAGATATTTCTTTTGTTTTGAGAGAAGATGAATGACATTGTACAGAGATATAATCATGGAGGAAAAGGTCTCTCTAGTATTGAAAACAGACACATATACCATTACGAATAAGGACAATAGACAGCTAAAGTGTGACATGGGTTGCCATGGTAATTGGCTCTAAACATCATGGCCGTCGGAAAATGTACCATTGCAAAAGCACAGGGACACGGTTTAGTGATTTTTAGAGTAGAGCCATTGCCTAGGCAACTAACAAAAGATGACGTATTCACTTCGGCAGTCTATCCTTTGTGTTTCCCTTTGTTCCTGTACTCTAACTCTCTCCCCGAGAGAAAGCACATGAACGTACGATTAAGGACCAGCTCGAACAAAAGAGAAGACGATCGAGGACATTTTGTTATCCCATTGTCTATCTATCCTCGGTCATAATATAATACAAGAGCATGAAATCAACTAACAAACACAAAATCAACTCACCAGACAGGTATTTCTCCGTGAGGCGTCTCTGGATCACATCAACGGCCTTGGGAATGTTGTGGTGCAAGACCGAGGTGTTGACTGGAATCGTTACATTGACCAGTGTGATCTTCTCAATGGGAAGGTGGAGCTCCACATCCATGGTGTAGTTCGTCTTGATCTGGGGCAATAAACAATCCAAGACTTTAAAGATAGTATACATGATTGGTAAACTGTTACAAATAGTTTTATCCCCCTGTGTGATTGAAGATATGCATGATTAAAATCAACCTGAGCAAAAACCAGCTCCGTACTTCGTCTAACTTTTGAGAAAACATTAAAAAAAGGGTTGCAGTCATTTCGCCCCAAAACCACTTCGCCCTCAACCACGGCCTGTGCACGAAGTGGTTTTGGGACGAAGTGGCATTTGGGCGATGTAGTGTTTGGACGAAGTAATTTGGGGCGAAATGGCACTCGGGCGAAGTGGTTTGGGGCGAAATGGCACTTGGGCGAAATAGTTTTGGGGCGAATTAAATTTTCGTCTCATGAAACGAAAACTAATTGTTTTACTCATTTCTAAAAGACTATAGCACTTTAGACAAAACCAAGTTTTCTACGGTCATCATGTTTATATTGTGCAAGTTAGGCGTAAATCTGTGAACATTTCTGATTTTCGAGATTACCAATGATGTATACTGCCTTTAAATAAAATATGTAAGAATTTTACTTAGATTTTGGCTCAAGCAAATTTCTCAAGCAAATTTCTTAGTCAAAATCGGTATTCAATTTACCAGTGGCCAAGTTTGTACTCAAGTGAAATACTCAAGCATATTTGGTATTCAAACGGTTCCTTTTGGCTAAGTATTTTATTTAAATTTAACAAATCAGTGTAGCACACTCAAGCAAATTATTACATACATCTCACACACTGGATTTAGCCGTTTTTGTTTGGTTGCACGTGTAGCGCATTAGTGCATAAAACAGGGATGTGATTTGTTCCGGTTTTTCCCGGAATAATCTTTGTCACAAACCAACGAGACAAAAGAAAGTTCCGGAAAAAAACGGAACAATCACATCCCTGATAAAAGAATGTTTTGCATAAAATAATTGAGAAGGCACTGATTATGCGCATCACGCGTAGTGTTTGGTTAGCTGTTTATGGCCGTTTATTTATCCCTCTGTAGGGCTTGCTAAGCTTACGTGATAGCCAAATTCCAATCAGTGAGGAGCACTGCACTACCGTGATCCGAGACCACCAGTTGGCTTCATAGCTCAATTGTTAGGGCGTCTGCATGTTAAGCAGAAGGTCTGCGGTTCGAATCCCGGTGGAGCCAAGTTGCTTTTCACTGCATCCAGATTTCCCAAACTCATGGACATTTGTCCACATTTGTATCTTTTATTTCTAATAGAAATATATCTGATCATAGAGATGCATGTATATCTATTTCGGAATTAAATGTTAACTTGGCGTTTGTGTGACCACGCCTTTACGAGCCCTCAAAGTCTCTGAAATGTAAAAAATCTGAATTTCTGAAATTGCCACATATCTTAATTCCTAATTTCTTGCCCTTTTTTATTGTAAGTGTTTGTCCCAAGATTTATGTTAAAAGTTGAGTCATACTTGAGTAGTTACTAACCTTGAGAGAGACGGTTGTGGAATTCACCAAGGTATTGTTGAGAGGTTCGTACAAGTAATCAACCCCGTTGGTCTTCTTAACTGTCTCCAGTACAACTGGGAGGACCCACTTCTTGGTAAGGTAAGTCACCTGGCAAGAAAATTGAAGACGACATTTCATCAACTACATTTGCACAGACATTTTACCCGGTATATAAACTCATTTACAATTGTTGTTTTCTCGAAAAATATATCATCTCAGGAGGAATCGTTGCATTGGGCAGTAGTAACTACTTCTAACTTCCATTTGAGAATGATTTTTTTACCGATCAAATGGTTGATTTTGAGACAATGCGAATCCTTCATGCAGCCATTCAACTATGATACCACCTCTAAATGGCAAAAAGTGAGTGAGTGAGTTTTGGGTTTAGCGCTGTGCCGGCATCAGTGGCCATATTCACGGCGGGAATATGTAAATATATAAAACAATAGGTAGTAATCAACAATAATCATGTGAATTGTGGAGTAAGTAAAAACTTAGAGTCAGAAGAAACAATTATCACGTTGGAAAAGAATAAGAGACATTTGAAAAGGATTGAAGAACCATTGTATAGAAGTATTACGGTAGACTGATTCTGGGCAGTTTTCCCAGGAGAATCCCATGGGAGGCGGGCTATGGAGGATCCCCCAGACACACGGCCCCCTGTCTAAATGGGTCCCGCAAGGCCGGCCGTTTCCCTTGCAGTTTAAGGGCCCGGGTCCCGCCGGTTCTAAATGGCAAAAAGGTTTAGTTCACTGTGGTAGTCCAAGGTGATTTAGAAAGAGTGGAAAAAGACGTCAAAGTTGCGATACTCACGTTCTTGAGCCACTCGGGCAGCTCAGCCCAGAAGACTGTAATGTTACGAGTGTTGTCTCTAGCCCAGCTCTGGCTGTTAATCTGTAGGAAATACTCGCGTAAGAAGCGTGTATCAGTGTTGTTTATCTTCATATTGTACGTCTTAAGACTTCCCCACAAGCACTTCACGTCAATTTCCTGGAAATTACAAGAAATGAAAATAAAATGTTGGAAACACCGGCATTAAACAGGTTTTGCTGATGCGTTGGGTGACGCCTTTAACCGTAGTTTATATTTGGCGCTGATTGTGTAGTCTTGGCATTTGCGACATTCCTGATTTATCTGTAAAAAGTCACATGGGTAAATTTTGGTAAAAATAAGATTTTGGGCTTTTCTGGAAGGGAATCCTGAGCTAAATTTTGAAACCAGGCACGATGGGGACATCGTCATTTGTCTTACAATGATGTTGTTTTTATGCATTTTTTTAAGAGAGATTTTGTTATAAAATAATTATGCTAAAACTGTATCAATAAAAGCAAGTTTTAAGTTATTTACGGTAAAATCTTTCAAAACACTGGACTGAGAGTAAAAAATTGAAATTTTCCAGCTTTTAATTCTGAAACACTTAATTCCGCCCAAGTTGATTGTGGTTTTCGGTGCGTGATTTCACTCCAAATTCCCCACACCGCTTTTTCACAAAGTGACGAACGTCAAAATTACATGTAAAAAATTATGAGGTAGCGTTACAAATAACGAAAACTTACTCCACCCTCCAGAATGTTGGCCCTGATCTCACTGCGCCACTCCGGACGTGAACTTTGTGTGTTCTCGATCACAATCCTCTTGTCGGGGTGGTTGAGTCGAATGTTGTAGGTGGTAATGTTTTCATAATTACTCAAATCGTGTTTTAACCCAGTGGTAATCAGTTTGATATCAACTTCCTAGAATTGGAATTAAAAAAAATTACAAATTCAAACTAACAATAATAAAATTCCATGTTTTCCCATTGTAGAATCATTGCATTGCACAATTGGAACCACTTTATCTTTTA
Organism: Henricia sp. BOLD:AAB3569; assembly: GCA_037783545.1. NCBI lineage: Eukaryota > Metazoa > Echinodermata > Asteroidea > Spinulosida > Echinasteridae > Henricia > Henricia sp. BOLD:AAB3569. Next base: position 156,902 of record JBBELK010000801.1, on the reverse strand, counting down.
TTTGAGTAAGGTTTTTCCGTTCAAATGAAGATTTTGGTACCTTGCAAATCCTGTACACAGACTTTTCAAGGTATGTCTGCTCAGGCTAAAATTTACCTTGAAAAATAAATTATGCCTAAGTGTACAAAGAGAGGTTTTGCAAGTGTACAAATGCAGTTACAAATATGGATATGATAATGGTAACCGTTCACATTGAGATACACATTAAACTGGGTTTCGCACCACGCGCCTGTATATGTACATTTATGCTCTGCAATCAGATCCGTTTTCAGTTTCATTTTTCACGCTTTCAAATGGACATGATTTATTAAAATCAATATGTATTCACAGAAGAAATATCAAAAAGATAAAAAATGTACAAAATATATAAGTTCGTCACAGACAAACGGGTATCCGTTTTCGTACGTGTATCGAAGTCGATAACTGTTGTACACGAGTATGAAAACATGTGTACTACGGTTACGCTTCACAAGAAGTGCATGAAGTCATGACATACATGTATCTGGGTCTTTCCGCAGTAATAGGGTACATTTCTGTAACATTCAAGATCTTAGGTCCCAGTTCACTTCAAATGTCTTAATTTTATCTTTAAATTATCAAGCTAAACTGAGCAAAAAACTTTTTCACCAAGGAGTAAGAAAAATAGTCCTACAACATACCGGTACATTTGTGAAAACCCTGTGCACAAATTTTCCTAATACGCATGTAACAAAGACAGAAACAAATGTCACAAAATTGTCTGTCCACGTTACATACGTAATAGGAAAATTTGTACACAAGCTTTTCAAAAATGTATGTTGTGGCAGCAATTTCTTCTGAGAACAAAACAAGGACATTTCTTTAATTCTGAGATAAACTAAAGACATCTGAAAGGAATTATTGACTTATTTTTCAATTGTACCCCATTACTGTGGACAGACCCATCTGTATCCATACTGGTATCCGTTATGGTACGAAGGATCTCTTAATACCAACCTTCTCTCTTTCCCAATTCTGTGTATCTTTCACCAAGTACTGGAGCTTGGTCGTCTTGGGAGCATACTTGGTCTTGTTGGTGAAGACAGACATGAAGATGGGGCCTGACAGGGGCATGAATGGGGACTCTGGCTGGCCGAGACGAGGTACATAGGTGATGTTTAGGCATTGCTTGGTGTCGTTGACTAGGCTTATGCACCAGACCTCCTGAAAGACACAGAAAAGTACATCAATGGATTAGAAATGTTTACAGACAGATCAGAGAGCTAATTTTGTTGGGGTTTCAACTTGATTAAACCTGTGTAGGATGAGCTGACTTCTGGAGCCGGGTGTCTCCCAAACAGCCCTAGAGTGAGTGAGTGAGTGAGACACTTCAGGCAAAGTGGCGCACCCTGCCTAAGCGGCTCTTTGAGAAGCTGGTACAGCATTGGGGTATTGACAATTTTAATCCTACATAGCAATAGGCACTGCACCAGATGCTTACAGTATAGTGTAAACATGTAGCTAAGTGGGAAGTCAATTTTACCTGAAAAGGATTTACTGTTGGTCAGAATGTCCTTCTAAAGTTTCATTGTTCGTGTTAATGTTGTCCTTAGGGTGTCTTTGTCATTGTTGTCACGTTGCTTGTATTTATTTATGATTTTTTAAATTGACTATTTTTATTATAATTTTCTTGCACACTTAATTGTAAATTTTAGATTTATTAATGTGCATTTTTAAATGTTTTTAAAATTTTAAATTGGTTTTAAATTATCTGTAATTTATGTTAAGCGCCTTGAGCGTAAACTTTTGACGGATTTTGCGCTATATAAGAATTCATTATTATTATTATTAATAGTTTTGACCAATTGCAGTATAACTATTGACCAATTGGATTCCTACATAGCAAAGGGTACTGCAGGGAATGTAACCCGTAGGTACGTGGGAAATCAATTTACCTTGATGGGTTTCCTGTTGGTCAGGGTAGTGTTAATACAAGAGTGGTTTTCTTTGTCGTCGTACTTCTGGAAGAAGGTGTACATCTTGTGACTGTTGAAAGAAACAAGTAAAAACTTCTTTTTATGAACCTAAGGCCCGCTTCAAACGTCGCGCTTATGCCGTGTCGAATTAAATTTAACTTGATTTTTTTAATTCGACACGGCACAAGCACGACGTTTGAAGCCATTTGGGTCGGCAAAATGAGTTCGACACGGCAGAAGATTTTAGCTCGACAGGGTCTGCCGTGCTAACTCAATTTAGTGCGGCACAAGCACGGCTTGGCTTCAAACGTCGTGCTTCTGCCGTGTCGAATTTAATTCCAGTTCGAAGTTGGTCCGCAATTTTGTTCCGACTAGGAATGCGCATGCTCGCAGCGCGTATGTGAGTAAAGAAATAACCAACAAACAAGTGCATCAAAATAATAAAATGGCGACGTACAATGGACAGAATGGAAAACGCACGTGCACAACGTCCATGACGTGCACAATACTCATCCGCCATGTTGGATGTATTTAAGCTCGACTGGGAGTTTGCAATTAAGTTTGACGTTTGAAGCCACTGCCGTGCTGATGTCGTGCAAACGTCGTGCCAAGTTGAATTTAATTCGACACGGCATGAGCGCGACGTTTGAAGCGGGCCTAAGTGTCTTCCACCTAAACATTGAGATATACAGGTGGTTGGCACCATTGGCAGCCGACGGCCAGAGACACCAAGGAAACCCCTTACTCTTCACGAAAGAGTGTTCTGGGATCTTTAAAGTGCGTTACACAACACACTTTACATCCGTTCCAAAGGATGGAGCAATTGTGGTTAAGTGTCTTGCTCAAGGGCACAGGGGCCAATTTCATGGCACTGCTAAGCACAAAAAAATGCTTAGGATTTATTTGCTTTATAAAATGGATTACAAGCCAAAATTATACGGCAACTTGTGTTCTTCGCAAGAGTAGGAGAATACCTTTCAATACACATCACTTACGATTTTGGCTGGCAATCCATTTTCGCCAAATAAAGCAAACAAATCCTGTGCTAAGCAAATTTTTGTACTTAGCAGCGCCATGAAAATGGCCCGAGGTGATTGGGTGCAAGCAGCAAGTGTGAAGTACAGAATCCATACCGTGTTGCCGGTAGGAGAGAATGGTATAAAGCAACCGGGCATTAAGTCGCTAGGCATCGACAGCATAGCATGTGGAAATCCAATAAATTGCACCTCCGTTTTAAAGTGAAGAATTTGTGGTGTTGGCAAAAGTGCAAATGTTAAACACATAAGTAGCTATTGCTACAAAAGCTTACTTAAATGTATCTAAACTTGGGATGAGAGAAAAATCGCAAGGGCCTTGTCGGGATTCGACCCCGAGACCTCTGACTCACTAGGCAGATGCTCTACCAGCTGAGCTATAAGGCACAGTTGGTATACTCCCTCAGGTTTTCCCCATGGATACAATTTTTCTCTCGGTGTTGCATGGTAGCGCAACTGGGCAAAGTAACGAACACAACATCTGGTATGGTGCCTGATCACCATTGAAATGAAACAACAAAACTTGGGATGAGAGAAAAAACGTAAGGGCCTTATCGGGATTCGACCCGAGACATCAGACTCACTAGGCAGATGCTCTACCAGCTGAGCTATAAGGCACAGTTGGTATACTCCCTCAGGTTTTCCCCATGGATCCAATTGTTCTCTCGGTGTGGGTAGCGCAACTGGGCAAAGTAACGAACACAACATCTGGGAAATTTATTTAGTGAGTCTTAAAGTGCTACCATCTATACTTTTCGACAAGCTAGAAGTGTTTTACAAGATTTACAAGCTACAGTGCCACGTTCAGATGGTTTCAGTACCAGAAAGAATCAACAAATTTTTACAATAAAAGTATGTACTCACGTGAAGTTGAGGTACGTCAGGTTCTTATTAATCTGTGGCAAAAGCAATTCGTACTTCTTCTCGAGGAAGTTAATGGACAGGTTGGTCAGCACCGGAAGGGTTGCGTTAAGAGTCGTATTGACGGCCGAGCCAAACTTGATCAGAGGAGTGTGGACGCCCATCTTGAAGACACAGTTAACAAGGACCCTGTTGGAGAAATCAGAAAAAAACAAAAGTTAATTTAAGAGTTGAAATTTTTGGCAGACAGAGGTTTTGTGCAGTCATGCATATTGAAGATATTATGTGAATATTTCAAGGTCAATTAATTTACAGAAGAAATTTTAAAATTTTGATTAAACTGAAAATGTGCATTTCTTTTGTTTTTCCGTATAGTACCAGTTCTGGTACTTCAGTGTGTTAGTGTACAGAGTCAATTTCACCTCAATGATTAATCTGAAGAAAAAAGGATAATTATCTTGGTATCTGAAAGCTTTTGAATGAGATTTAAATCACAGATAGATCTGGCAAATTGTGTCAGATTTTTCACAACCATAACCAGAAATCAGCGATGGTTTCAGGCCATTAAAATGCATACATATAATGGACATTCTAGAATTTTCATGTACCGCCTGGAATTTCAATTGGATTTTGGGATTTTAATGATCCTGATTTCTGGAACGGGTCACAAAATCCCGGCCCAGAAAATGTCGAACATCTGACTCATTTTGCTTTTATGCACTGTATGGGTCTAAATTATAGAGATTTTAGCATTAAAAGCTTTTTTAAAAAGTCTATATTTCACTCCCAGTCCAGTGTTTTAAAGAAACAATTTTCTGTAAATACCTTAAAATTTGCATTTAATGAGAGGTTACAGCATATTCCATGACTCTCAGAATCATACAAAATGCATCTTCGGTCACCATCATAAGAAAAATGGCAATTTCCCCCATCGTGTCTGGTATTAAAATTTAGCTTGGAATTCTCTTTCAAGAGCGCCCAAAATCTTATTTTTCAAAAAATAACCCATGTGACTGATTTTGTACTGGAGGTCACGAAAATACTTGAGACCGATCACAGAGAGTATACTTTTAAATGATCTTGAAGGTTCTTACTCAGGCGTGATGTTGAAGCTTGCTGTTATGTTCTCGTTGAGGGAAAGCAGAGACGGGAAAGCCTTGACGGTCGCGTTGATCTTAACGCGCAGGATGCTGCTGATGGTGGTGTTGTAAGACAGGGGCAGACCGATGATGGTTGGATGCTCAAACTTCTTATCCACAAGGATCATGGCTGTGTGGGGTTAGAGAGGAACACAAACGGTTACAATGTTATGATCACACAGAGAATCCATTTACATTGAATAATCTCTTGAACACATGGACTTGGAAAGTCACTTATTGTGGGGTGTTATGGCCGAGCGGTCTAGTGCGTCGAACTTAAGTTCCTGTGCTAGTACTAATAATAATGATTAGATTTGTATAGCGCACATATCCAACCTGCAGGGTGTTCAAGGCGCTGTTACCATTATTACCGCTGCCATCAGGGAATCACTAGAACCATTTCGCTTTAACTAGGTGGCTGCTGGTCAGGCGCACAACCCTATCAGCAGTTAGATTGTGGCATTCCCCATAACAGCTTCCCATATATCGCTTGGGTTGACGAGGCAACTAGGATTAAGTGCCTTGCCCAGGGACACAGACACGTTGGTCGAAGTGGGGCTCGAACCCCCAACCTCTGATTGGGAGTCCCGCTTCATACCCACTAGACCATACGCGCTCCTAACTAGAATGTAGGTTCGATTCCGGGCCGCGACGGGTTGTGGCACCTGTGCCCTTGAGCAAGGCACTCAACCACACTTGCTCCCATTCCTGTAATTGGCGGTCCCTCCGCTGTTGGATGTGGTGAATAAATAAATAAAAATCCAGTACTAGAGCTCACCCTTGGTGGTGTTAATCATCTGCAGCTTGGCCAACTCCTTGTCCAATGTATCCAAGTTGGTCAGAATCTTCCCTTCCTTGATCAGAGTAGTCAAGTACTCCTTGTTGATATCCAGGTCCAAGATGCGATTGCCGAACATGCTGATGAAGAGACGCACGCGGGGATCCTCGGGGATCACTTCGTAGGCATTGACCTGGAACAAAGATGGCAACAGTGAAAAACAGTGACCCTCTAGCACGAAACTGTACTGAAAGTCAACAGAAACTTATCAAGATATTTGTTTCTATTTTCAGCAGAAAGGTCAAATTGGGCTGTTCACAAATAGAGAGGCACTAATCAAGCATGTTGTGCTAAATTTTGGGTTACCAATTGATCACGACGCCATCTTCGTAGGAAAAAATGCTACTACGTACTAAACGCCATAAAGTACGCGCTCGCACACCCTGGAACATGTTCCAAACACGCACGTGTTGCTCAAAATTTGTTCGAAATACGGCGCAACCGATGAGCGTCACAACAAAATACGCTCAAAATCATGATGCACGTGGCAATTTGTAGGAAGTGACATCATTTGAACGTGATCAACAGGTGAAATTGACATTTAGGAATGGTTGTCATCAGTAATACGTTTTAACAGAGATGCATACATTGATTTTAAAAGGGGAAAAAGGAAGATGGCCGCACCGTGATAAAGGTCTATTCCCTCCATGTAGCATTTCCATTGGGCAACACACGTCAAAATTTACACCCGTAACACGTGAAAAATCTACCATAACAGGCAGCCAAGGCATGTTCTCCAGAGATTGAGAGTTTGTGTACCTTCTTGTTAATTTTGGTCAGTTCCTCTTCGATGGTGCTGGTGGATCGCTTCCTTCTCGGCTTCAACAGGTCAAAGACACTCGAGCGCTTGTAGTAGTGACCATCTTGTCCAAACATTTTCTCGATCAAGTTGGTCAAACCGCTGGTCCTCAGCTCAACCTGCGATGGATGAAATCAGAAATGGATCAGTAAGTGAGTGAGTTATTTGGCCAAAACATCTGTAGTTTCTAGTCGAGAATTAGTTCAAAATATTACAATTTTGTTATCTCTTTTTTTTTTACTTAACATTTGATAAACATGCCTTTTTGTGAGCATACCAAATTTTAACAAGTATACAGAACAGCGGTTTGTTGAAAGATCAAGAGTTTGTGTTGCTTTTTGATGTCAAACAAGCACTGAACACAGCATTTAATCTTGGTATGATGTCACAATTCAGTACAACGTTCAGGTTTTAGAGAATGCCAAAATTATAGTCAAAACATTCTTGATTCCTTGATTCCGGCCGTGGATGATAGAGACAACTTGACACATGCGGAAAGTTTTAACATGATGTCATCACATCTCAGTTTACGAAGTCGACGTGATAATGTAAACGTTTCTTATATTACTCACGCCAAGGAGTGGCGTCTTCTTGCCAAGCATTTCAACATCGACGGCCAAGTTGGTTCTACTGGGAGTCAGCTCACCCTTGGAGAAAATGGTCTGCAGTGTGCCCTTTGCACCGATCTTGCTCTCTATAATTGACAAAAGATTTGAAGTTTCAATGTCACTAAATACTGAATTTTCCCCGGTGAGGAATGTGTTCATGTCTTTCAGTTTAAGACCAATGTTTTTCTATGATTAGGGAAAACAGACAGAATTTACGAAAACCGATCCTTGAACAGCAATTCAGTATTTGACATGGAATGTGTTACTTTCCCGTTTTTGAGAAAACAGTCAAAAAAGGATTTGCCACTTCGCCCTGAACCATTTTGCCCTGAACCACGGCCTGTGCACGAAGTGGTTTTGGGGCGAAGTGGCATTTGAGCGATGTAGTGTTTGGACGAAGTAATTTGGGGCGAAATGGCACTCGGGTAGTGGTTTGGGGCGAAATGGCGCTTGGGCGAAATGGTTTTGGGGCGAATTGAATTTTCGTCTCATGAGACGAAAACTAATTGTTTTACTCAGTTCTCAAAGACTATAGCACTTCAGACAAAACCATTTCAGGGGAAGTTTTCTACGGTCATCATGTTTATATTGTGTAAGTAAGGCGTACATCTGTGAACATTTCTGATTTTCGAGATTACCAATGATGTATAGTACCTTTAAACAGCAGATGCTTTCATTTGACTAGCATTAGTGCAACCTGCCAGGTGCAATAATTTTTCCCCGGCACTTTGACTGATGAATGTTCGATTTGTTTAAAATTAGTAATGTTTTGCAGCAACGAAAGACAATTGTGAAAATATTCCATCAGCCATTTGAGTCAAGTCAAAGTCAAGTCCTAATATATTATAACTCAAGTGCAGTTTCATTTAATGTCAGGTGTGAGATTAAAAACAGAATTGGGGGTGGGGGAGGTGGGGAGTTGGAAGAAACGGGATTAAGACGCCGATGAAATAATTGATCTGTGTGAATTAGGATCAACTTACCATCATCAAACAAGCGAACAGAACGGACTTTGGAGTAAGTTGGTCCAAGGTTGATTGGTTTGGTGAAGATCAATCCATAGCGAGCAGCAATAGACCTGTCGTAGGTACAAGAATAATAACATACTTAAAGATATATTGCAGTATTGGAAAGCCATTACAAACTCAGGGGTAGAAATTAACCTGAATTTCATGCTGGTCAGAAGGACCAGTAGATGAGAGAACTCTACTGGTCCTGCTGATAATTTGACAGTCCATTGGTGCTTTTCAAAATGGCACCAAGATACTGTAACACATTCTGGTTTAAGGTAATTGAGTGCAGGATGGATGGGATTGCTTTTTGATCCAACACTGGGGCACGTCTGGAGAGATCGGAGAAAGAAATGTAGTTATCTGAAAATGTCTAAAGCAATCAGGAATCGTTTGTGGTAACCAGGAATTCTTCACATCGAGTAAGAAATATTTACTGTGGATTAGGCATCAGGGAATGTTTCCTTGAGTCAGTAAATGTTTTCACTGGTCCATCGGACCAGCATTTTTGACGGATCTAGTGGTCCTTCTGATTTTTTAATTGTTAATTTCGACCCCTGCTTACTTCTCCTTGTTGCATGGCTCCGTATCCTCGGCCAACATCTTAAGGTGGGAGTAGATGAAGCTTCGGACTTGGTTAGACTTCTCCTTGTTCAGCTCCTGGCCAATCAGAGAGTAGATGGTTGGGCGCTTGTTAGTCAGAGTGATGACGAGGTGCGCGGTGATTCGCAGCTCGGCGTCTTCGTAGGGGTTACGGAGGATCGGCAGGACGAGAGACAAGACCTGATGGTGATACAGAAATGGTACAGTGAGGAAAACCATGCTTGGATTTTCAGGTTTTAAGAAGTATTACTGCATCTATGTGGCTGAAATTTATACAAGGCAGTTTATCAACATTATTCTTTAGTTATATGTGACCCGCTCTGCAAAAAAGGGTCTTAAGTCGCGCTGGCTAGTATTCTTTTTGCGACCATCAAAAGAAATACGCTCAATAAAATACCAAAACACAATGGAAATTCCTGGCGGTGCCCAGATACCGCCTGGAATGTTTGTGTTCCCCCTGGAATGTCTGCGTTACGCCTGGAATTTCTTTTGTGTTTAGGTATTTTAATGAGCGTAGAAATGCCACAGATTTCTTTTTATGGTCGCAAAAAGAATACTAGCCAGTGCGACTTAAGACCCTTTTTTGCAGAGCGGGTCACATATAATGCTGTTGTTCCTGTTTTTATAAGTTTTCCAATCATGTAATCTGTCTTTAAAAATCTAAAAAACAAACATTTTCATCACCTTGTTGGGAACAGATCTCATTCTCCTGAGTGCCGAGGTGGCGGCAATTCTGACGTCCAAGGTCTGGTTGCTGTACTTCTGCTTGAGGATGGGCTCGATGTAGTCAATGTGATCTGGGAGACCAGCTTGGCCGATGGCTACCAGACACATCTCGCGGACCTTCGTCACTTTGGTGATGTTCAGCAAAGCCTTGGCGTCTCTCTCTGTCAGGTTCTCGCCCACTTCCTTGGAGATTTTGTTCTCTCCGGTCTACAAATTAACACAAAAACCAAAACATTAAGTTTGAAGTGGAAAGGCTATTTATGATGTACATCAAGTGTTTTCTCACAAAATCTTTAATTTTTTCTCACTCCTATATTTGTTTTTTTTTCATCAAATCTGCACTTTTAATACCAATGCTTGATTAGTCATTTTAAAGAAAATATTCGGATCAACTTCTGAACTTTTATTAAATTTATTTGCGTTGTAAAAATGTGTTACCACCCAAAATTGTGTGTCAGCTTGTGTTATTAGCATTATTAGCAGGAGAAAACCAGTAAGAAAAACATCACATACGATATTGGCTGCCAACTCATTTTTGCAAATTATGGGGGAAAAAAAATTTGTCCTCATTCCTACCTTAACCTTCTTGTAAACCTTGGAGTCCCATGGAGTCAACTTGGTCGTCTTGTCAAACATCTCTTCACACCTGCTCAGTGCCTGAACGAGGGACGGTGAGACGTACTTTTGTGTCTTCTTTATTTCGGAGATCTGAACGCCCAGAGCTCTGTAGCAGAAGTATCGAGTGCGAACGATGTTGAAGATGTAGGTTGAGTTCACCTTCTTGTTGTGCGGCCACTGGAGGTATTTGTGCTCACAGATTTCCTGAAAACAAACAAACAAAACAATGATTGTCACAGTTGTCCAAATCAAGAAGAAAAATGCACATTTTTTAGACCAAAGCTTTTCTAAACATAAACACTGTTATGTTTGGAAAAATGTTAACGCACAAAGCAGAACAATGGACAGCAGGCCTTGACATTAACAGATGCCGATTGCCTCATGACCTGCTGAGTTGGCCCTGATGCCCCTTCAAGATATACACTCTCTGAGGCCAACTTGGCCAGCATACCCTATCCTCTTAAATTCCCTGAGGATTGTATGCAACTTGGGTGTTGTGGATTTGATACCCGGTTGTGGTACCTCTGCCCTTGGGCAAGGCACTTAACCACAATTGCTCCATCCTTTGGAAGGGATATAAAGCCGTTGGTCTAGTGTGTTGTGTGACAAACTTAAAAGATTCCAGAGCATTCTTTCATGAAGAGTAAAAATAAATTGAAGAGTAAAAATAAATTGAAGAGTAAAATGTCCTGGTGTCTCTGGCCGTCGGCTGCCAATGGCACCACCCGCCTATTTATTTTGATGTGTAGGTTGAAGACACTTGTGAGTTTAATGTAACAAGAAACTTTTGAGATGCTCGGTAGCAGCAAACAAACCGGTCCTTTTCCATTGTCTACGTCATATTGAGCAAGCGCACTTCAGCTCCAACGTGATGTAAACAATGGAAAAGGGACAGGTTTGTTTGCTGCCACCACGCGTTTCAAAAGTCTCCCATGCAGCCTAAAGGCTGGAGCCTGGAGTGCTGTGGCGGAGCGGTCTAGTGGATCGTACTCAAAACCTTGGTTAGTTCCAAAGGTAGTGGGTTTGAATCCTAGTCCGGTCCATCCATGGTGCGTGTACCCTTGAGCAAGGTACTTTGTCACGCATTGCTTCTCTTCACCCAGGAGCAAAATGGGTACCTGTGAGGGTAGCGTTTGATTAGCCGTTGAGCGCCTAAGGCAGCCGGGGCTGTATACTCCCCAGGGAGCTGAGAAGGATTAAGGAATGATATTACTGAGCCCAATGACCAGGGTAATAATGCAGAAAGCGCATTGAGAGATCCGTCGGATCTGAAATGCGCTATATAAGAACTGTGTTTATTATTATTTATAAGGCTGCGAATTGAAGCTCCATGAATGCAATAAACCGTTAAATTAAATAAATATAGTAAAAAATAAGAGTTTTGTACCCTGAGGTATTCCAAGGTTTTCTCGGTCGGTCTGCGGATGGTACCAAGCCTCGTCAGAAGAGTAATCTTCTCATCGGTCGTCAGCAGAGTCTCCTCTGATGTGGTCAGTTCCTTGATGAGTTTAGTCATGTCCTCGTCGTTCACGAATGGAAGTGCCTCAATCAGCCACTTCCTGAGGTGGGGAACAAGACCAAAGTAAAATAATTACCCAAGGATAAATGAAGAATGTATCCTAAATAGCAAAATCACGTAATTCAGGCGTTTTACAATACAGGTTCTATGAAGAATTTGACACAGAAAAGCTACAATTCGATGTATGTGCGCGTGCTGTGATAAAGTGTATTATTTCTCTATTTTATCCAATGGGGCGACACTTTGTGTGTAGAGAGCCCTATTAGGGTGACCCACTCTATTAGGGCGACAATTTGGTGTAGCCCCAATATTTTGGAAGTCAAAATAAATTTTTTTAGGTCAAAATCCATCTTTTTCAAATCGAGAACCATTTTTATTAGGTCTAGAAGCATTTTTATTAGGTGTGGAAACATCTTTGGAACCTCCGGTTTACAGAAATTTGGTGTCCAATCGATGTCTTTTAGCCGAAATTTTGGTGGTAGTTTGGCAAAGTCTTTCCGGCGGGTCGCCCCTTTGCGGCATTTAGTGATATTATTATTATACCATCTATTCTCGAAAAAAGAGCACTAATTTAACCTTTTTTTCGCAAATATCGTTTAATAATTGTGTTTAAATAATCTAGGCTTCCTAAATAAACTTCAACCTCTAAATCAGATATTCGTTTTCAAATCAAATCTGAATTGTTTGTGCAATAAATGAAGGTATGACTTCCGATCCGTTCACTGGTTGCCACTGAGGCGTTAGGTCTATGGAACAGGGCATTAAGTATTTTCAAGGAAATTGATAAATGTTTTCCACTCCAAAAATCACTTCCCTTCAAAATGTTAACATGTTTTGGTGGTTATTAAGTCTTTATAAGGAGAATAAGTGGCGACCAGTAAACGGAATTCTTTCCTAAACAAATACACCGATGTCGACCGCGCTCTGCCCTCTCCGACAGAAACGCTTGGCGGTGCTATGTATTGTAAAACACCCGTATTGATGTCTGAAGTATGGTATACATGAAAAATGAACGTGGGAAATAAACTGAGGTTTTCCCACAATGAACAAAATCTTGCGGAATTCCTACAAAACAAAGAAAGTAAGCTTCATTTTATATAATGGATGATATGAAAATATACCACACTCGTAATGAAAATACCGAACTCGCCTTTAGCTTGTTCGGTATTTTCATGACTCGTACGGCATATTTTCATATTACCCTCAAAGCCATCCAGTATTATATAAATCTCATACCTCTGCTCAGGCTTGTTGGCTACCAGTCCCCAGATGTTCTCCAAGGTGTTGTAATCTGCCTCCTTGAGGCTCCTGACCAGCAGGACAAAGTGGCTTGGTGACTCCATGGTGAAGGTCTTGTAAGTGTTGTTGGTGCACTCCACAAGTTTCTCCAAGAAGAAGTTGACCTGAATTAAGAAAATAACTGAGAGGTGTCAGTTTCCTGCTTGTAGTTCAGGGACATATTGCGATATAACTGTCTTAAGTCTCAGACACATCATCTTACAAAGATTTGTGATGCGTCGTAGGTATCGAATCCATCGCTATTCGCCGAACCTGTGGCAAACTTACAAAGGGTTCGGCGAGTTGCAATGGATTTGCCGCAGTGTTGTAGTCGAGTTTAACATTGTCTGTGTTATCATAACTAAATGTTAAACAACATTTCGAAAAGTACTTGACTACAGTGCCTTGTTGTCTACAGGTTCTTTGTCTTCAACAAACTTTTGTCAAGATCAAGAATGGACATTTTAAGAAAATTTTCTTTCTTTTTTGGAAGAGTTTATGCTATTGTGGGTTGACACACATGCAAAATAACAATCTCTTGTCAAGACTTAACGCCTCGAAGAGCCATTATATGGGTAGATATGTGCGCATTACAAAAACTATGAATGCTAGGATAGGGCGACAATTTGTGTGTAAAAAAGCTATATTAGGGCGACATGCTCAATAGGGCGACATTTTGGTGTCGCCCTAATATTTTTTTTTTTTAAATCATTTTTTTAGGTCAAAAAACATTTGTTTTAGGTCAAAGACCATTTTTATTAGGAGTAAAGCTGTTTCTCTTTGATCTGGAACCATTTTTGGAAGCTTTGGGTAAAAAAAATAAGGTGTCATTTTGAGTGACTCTTGCTGAAATTTCGGTGGTCCCCGGGGAGAGTCTTCCCGAAATGTCGCCCTATTGCGGCATTCAGAGTTCTTACAAATCTTATTATTATTATTATTATTATTATTATTATTATTATAGCAATGGATACAACTTAGCGAGATATTGCTTGAATTTCTGGCAATTCTGGAATGAAACTAGGCTTAAAATTCTCCAAACGTCGTACCTTCTTGACGGTGTTAAACATCTCCTCCTCGACCTTGACAAGTTCAGGGTACCTGAACAGGAGACTGCCACGAGACACCTGTTCTGTGCTTTTGGAAAAGCTTGGATCCTTGGTCACGTTGATCAGACTCAGGGTCTGGCTGCAGGGCGCAAGGATAAAATAAGAAATAAATTAGGGAATAAAAATGGGTTTGAATGGTCTCAAACTGGACATTTAAAACCGGCTAGGAGCCTGGATACTGATAATGTCTCAAGCCGCAAGGCACTTGTCCCTGTAGCAAGCATTTTATAAACTAGAAATGCCACTTTGTGATTGGCTAAACTACCGTAAGACGATTGATCGCGTTGTGGGGCTGTCAACAGTGTACATATTCATGCGTAGTACTGTGTTTTCACTATCCTGTATTAAATGCGCGAATATATATCTGTTTCCTTTTTTTATTATATGTGACTCATGAGTCCTGAGTCACCATGTTTGACTCCGAGTCATCATAGTCGAGTCCGAGTCCGAGTAATTTTCCAATGTGACTCGAGTCGAGTTCGGGTCACAAAAATTGTGACTCGAGTCAGACTCAAGTCCTGTATTAAATGAGCGAATATATATCTGTTTTCTTTTTTATTTAAATATGTGACTCGTGAGTCATGAGTCACCATGTTCGAATCCGAGTCATCATGGTCGAGTCCGAGTCTTTTTCCAATATGACTCGAGTCAAGTCCGAGTCACAAAAATTGTGACTCTAGTCGGACTCGAGTGTGAGTCCTGGACTCAAGCTTACAACACTGTCTGATACCACCTGAAATTTTCGGGTAATGTGCAAAAGTTCACATTTTAATGAGGCTGGACTGCCACTGATTTCTAGTTATAGTCACAACTTATTTTCGCAAAGACACCGTGGTACTAAGCAGTAGCACAGAGTCTTGCAAATCCCAAACCGACTTACTTGACTTGAACGAAGATAGATCCTCCCTTGATTCCCATTGGGAAGAAGACATAGCGAGCATCGGACTTGACCCCGTTGATAATGAACCTCTGCTTGGTACCAGTGATGTTGTACTTGAAGGTCGCTGTTGCCTGCATCGTGTTCTTGTCCTGCATTCAAGAAAGAAGAATGTCTTAAATAATGTCTCATTTCCATAATGTCAAAAAAGACGAGTTCATTGAGTCCTAATTCCCATACCAACGACCAAGACAAGAAGAGTGACCCTTTCTAAAATGCATCTTAGCGCTCTGTGAAATCGGCCCCTGGTCACATGTAGCGAACGTCAAGCGTCTAGCCAATGTTGTTTTTTGGAGACACAGCTCATGTGTGAACAGAATAATTTAGTACCACACAGGGGAGCATCAGATGTTTGATGCTTGGCGCTCGATGTGTTTGTAAGACCAGCCACCTTGGCGTCACAGAGCTTGTAATTTGATCTTGGTTAGGGGCGTCTAATGTGAATGGTATCACTCTTTGTTTGATCTTCCTTAGCTCTGTGTGAATCTACCTTGGGTTAACTAGTTAACGCCGGGATTATTTCAAACATTTCTGTCCGTAGGCGTGGGTTTATTTTTAGTTGAAACATGGAGGAAGGAAAACAACTGAACTCATTAACCATGTGCAGTAAAGTATTGTTGTTATGTCGCTGCACCATCATTGTACACCCCAATGTTGCTTTGTTATAAACTGTTCTGCCCATTTCCCTTGTCAATTCCTGCGAGTGTCGACGTTAAAAGCAGTAACAAGTGAATTTCAACTAAATGTGTTAACAAGTCCTCCGTTACACCGATGCGGACATTTTGGCATGTTGAAACGTCCTCCGGCGTCAAGTGGTTAAGGACCATTCAAAAGTAACTAACTAACCTTATCGCAGTGCTCGCATTCCACGTCCTTGAAAGTCTTCAGCTTGTTGAAGGCAGTCTCGAAGCAGTTGGTCAGGTCACGGACCTTGGTGATGTTCAGGATCTTGACAAGGTCCTCATTCGTCCTCTCTTCAACAGTGTACAGGGTCTTGCACTTGCCTGAGATTCCCTCCTGCAGACGAAACGATAAAGACACAGAATTATTAGGGGCCGCCATGCAAAGTTGTCAACATTTTCACGGTTCTACAGATCGTAGTATTTTTCAAGACCCCTTTCCCTCCCTCTTATTATTGGTGTTCAAATGCTGGGGCAGTTTTGGGCGGTATAGTGATGTCCCCTAACTTGGCGCACTCACTGGAAATCCGCTCACCTTATAGCAAAACCCCCTAGCAGGATTAGTTGAAACTTACACACCTTGTAGTATAATTCATAGGCTCCAAGAAAAGGTAATACTTTAATATTTTGACTCATCAACAAGTACAAAATAACACAAACAATCAGGACAAAACGATGAACACTTTTTTCCCGAAATCACCCGGACTGTCCCCTAACGTGGAGCGCGTCGCTGATTGGCTGAAATGGTTTGATGCCTTACTACGATGGCCCACAAAGACCACTTGCACGCACACACTGTGACACTGTACACAACGCCAGTATGCCTGGTTTTATTCACGTGAAATGCCTATTACAGGCTTCCGTGTATGGTGTCATGACAACCTGAAGCGAACGGCGATGCCTTCACATTCCGGTGAATTTCTAGTAACTGAATGATTCTTCTCCGTATTTCAGTTTTAGAATTTATGAAGGTACTTGAGAACTTTATTTCCATTTAATGCCAAGTGCAACAGATTGTTTATTGCGCCAAGAGAGAACGGAAAGTAAAGCCCGCCACGTTAGGGGCCGCGCCACGTTGGGGGACATCAACAATACAGGGATTAATAGACAAGCCAGCTTGGGCCGGTGCAGTGTCTTAAGGGATAATAGACTGCTGACGTGAAAACGTCAGCCTGTATGTGTTCCTAAGCTTACTGGCTCTACACTAAAACCACTGAACTGTTTCCCTGTGCTTTACCAATGGACGTTTCAGATTACTAGCTATTGTTTAGACCCAGTTTCCCTGGCAACTGACATCACACTCTAGTACTCTATTGAAGTTTCAGCAAGTCCACACAAGTCTAATACGCGTCCACATGTTTTAAATATGACATGACTAAGGCATTCTTTTATTTGTTGCTGGACCCTCAGGGGCCGTCCAATGTCAACATTTCCACGATTCTACAAAGCATAGGAAGGGTGGAGGGGGCTTGAAGACCGCGTAGGACTTTAATAAATACTACTCTCTGTAGAACTGTGAAAATGTTGACAACTTTGGATTGCCCCTTCACTAGACTCATTATTTTTAGACTTCTGGTGGACTTGACCCCAACAAAAGTTTAAAAAAAACCAAAAAGGACAAACCTCGTCAACTTCATAGACGTCATCCTTTTGCAATGTCAAGGTGATCATGTTCATGATGCCCTTCTTGAGGTTCACCACGAATTCTGGCTCCGTCTTGTTGGTGAAGACCGACTCGATCTACGTCAAAGCATGACACAAAGACTCTTAATTTAAGTGTTTGGCTTGAGATCGTTAATGAAAACACAAAGATTAAAAGGTTTCTAAATATGGCATTTTTATCAATGAAATCTATGTTATGCAACTACACCACTCATTTACAGTCATAAAAAAAACCTT
This sequence comes from Henricia sp. BOLD:AAB3569, assembly GCA_037783545.1. NCBI lineage: Eukaryota > Metazoa > Echinodermata > Asteroidea > Spinulosida > Echinasteridae > Henricia > Henricia sp. BOLD:AAB3569. The sequence continues at coordinate 139,313 of JBBELK010000801.1, read as the reverse complement.
TTGGAAGTTGTTTTGGAATTAAAATTAATGTCTTTGTTGTTATGCCAATACGAATATGCATATTCATGAGAAAAGTTGTGATTTCACATCAGGCAAACACACGAAAATCACACTCAACTGTACACAGAGATTCCACAATTTTCTCCAACTTTTTGTAACCCTTGGCTGTTTTGGGTTTGTTTTATATGTTGCCTGTTGTAAACCACAAAAAATGGAGACGGAAACTGCAGAAGTTTGCCACGATTTCAGTTTAAGGACTTGGTGTGTTTTTTTTTACTTTTCTGTTTTGCGTTTCTAAAGTGATGCACTCCAAACGAGACAAAAAATCTTCATTTGTATTTTTTTCAAATGAAAGAAAGAGATTAAACAATTGACAAGTCCAACCTCTAGAGGGCGCCCTTGCAGGTTAAAGCAAATAAAAAGTTGTTATGATTTTACATAATTCAAGTCGCTTATCTACCCCTCAACTAGCTCATCAAGCATGAGATAAAGATTTAGTCAACAAGTCCATTAAATCGGCGGCAAAGTTTAAAGTTCAGGAAATTATTGGTTTAAGACCGAACAGTGGGCCATTAAAGATTTTTATAGAACTGTGAAGTGTGGTTAATGAGTATTTTTTTATCTCAACTTTGTGGTCGGCTTTTTCAAAGGAAAAGATGATTGTGTTTGCGAGTTTTAAAAGATGGGGTTTTTATGATCATCTCGAGGACAAATGAAAACAGTTTTGATAAACTTCGGAGGGATGTACATGTAATTAATGTTTCACTGAAATTGCTTGGAGTCCTGGGTTCAAAGAACGCATTTTTCACGTGGCATGGTGCGTGACTGGTACAGATAGGCAATCTCTGACAGGACGAGCTCTGACAGGACGAGCTCTGACAGGACGACCTCTGACAGAAAGAAGTGCTGTACAAGAGTTTTTAAAAAAGAGTTAAAAAAAAAAAACTAATATGGGGCGACAAATGACTCAGTTATTGCATCACATTTGCCCCTGCAAATCAAATTCATTATTCTACCAACTTTGACTACAACCAGAAGTAAAAAAGAAACTCGGCTATCACATACAGAGTAGCTTCAGGCTGGAAATGAGACTAAGTTTGTCATTACTTCGTAGCCAAGCTTTATTTATTCAAATATCCTGGCTATGGCTTGAAATTAAAGAACAAGTCGGTTGTAGCCGGCTAAATTGTTTCTTTTAGTCTTAATTGTAATGCAGATTTCTTCTTTGCAAAGTCTGGTAACCCGTGTTCTCACCTTTCCTTTTGAGATGTGGAAAGACACGTTGTATTGCAGGAGCGTCCTCATCTCGTCCGTAACTCTGGTCGAGTTTATCATCACCACAGGCTTGTCATGAGTGCCATTGATCTCCCAAATCGTCGGTTCGACCAGCTGAAGAAGACAAAAAGTTGCCAAATATTGAACTTAATTTTATAAAACAAAAAAGTTAAGATAAGACAAGGAAATCTTTGAAATAAACATCTAAGATATGACTGGAATTGATATGCACATTAAGAAAAGTCACTTCACGAGCCTAATGGCTCGTACGGTGGGCACTCATCCCCAGTTCCTATGGCATGATGTGACTTGGAGCATTGCTACTCCCTCTGGATGGGATGCCAGTCCATCGCAGGTTTACCCCCGAACAGTTAGTTGGGTTTCCATGGCACAGAGTGTCTAGGAGCATTGCTACTCCCTCTGGATGGGATGCCAGTCCATCGCAGGTTTACCCCCAGCAGTTAGTTGGGTTTCCCCAACAGTTAGTTGGGTTTCCCCAACAGCTTAATAGGTCGTTAGTTTCCATGGCACAGAGTGTCTAAGAAAATTGCTACTCTCCCTGGATGGGATGCCAGTCCATCACAGGTTTGCTTCCAGCAGTTGGTTAGGTTCCCCAACCAGTATTTGCTGGTTCCAATTTATACACCTGGGTGGAGAGAGACATTGTGGAGTAAAGTGTCTTGTCTAAGGACACAACGCGGTGCAATGACCAGGCTTCAAACCATGGACCTCTCAGCCAAATGTCCAGACACGCTATCTACTAGACCACTGCACCTCCCTACAATGTACATGGTATTAAGATGATTGCCTTTCTCCATCTAAAATCATACACATTTGAGTTGACTTTAATGTTTTTTTTGGGTTAACACCCTACCCCCTATCACCACCACGACTGACCGCCGTACGTACCCTCATGTTCCACACATTGAGTGTGAGGGGGACCAGCTCCACAATGCATTGGATCCTCTGTCCGACGGTCTCGTTACCAGTCTGGGGGAAACTCGTCCGGATGTCGCCGGTGTAGTTGAACCTGTGAGTTTTGCCAAGCTCAAACTCCGTCGGGTACTTCTCGGCTGGTTAAAATAACATTCAACAAAAAGAAGACTTAGGATTTTGTATAAAAGAATGGAATTATATGCAAAGACAAAGATATGCTGAAGTACTTGCCAACTCATAATAAAGTAAAGATGGGAATTTACAGAGATCATGTGATCATTTTTCTGAATACTGATTGGCTCGTAGCACGTACACAACTCAAAGAAATTAAAGGATCAGACTTTCCTCCTCAAAATGTTCAGGCACAAGTGATCTCTTATGCACTTGGTGAAGAGTATGCCGAGCTCCAGTGGAACTGATATGGTTTGTGTTCTGTTGACGACTCGGTACTGAAAGCTGTACCAGCGTTTTTTTTAAGGGGAATGCCTGCACGAAGGGAGAAACCACAATCTTCGTCCCTTCATGCAGGCGGTACCGCTAACAAAAACCAACAGTACCGACATCGGTCCTGGCGGTTAGATATGTGAGTCTTCCCTAACCAATCACATGGTAACATGGGGTACGTTTCTGTTCATAATCCACTTTTTGAAAAATAACTACAAAAACTCTGAGTAGTGTAGTATGCTATTCTTTAAGTCTTCTGACAACACAGTGTTGTGTCCGTAAATTAGTGAGAGCGCCCTCAATAGACGAGTTTAAGAGTCCGCCATGTTTCAAGGTTACGAACGGAGAATAAAGCAGAGTTGTTCAGATTGTACATTTGTTTACGTTACCAATCTCTCATTTTGACCCTTGAACATAACACACAGCATGCAAAATAAATGTTCATAGCATTATTGACCGCTGTATTTTCACCTCATCTTAACTAAAAAATAAAACTTGCTTTCTTACAAGAAACAAAACTCATTTGGTAAATACTCACGAGTATTACGATGGATCGTGATACTCCTCTCGTGATCTGAAATTGATACGAAAATAAATTACTATCAATGCTAGAATAGGGCGACAAATCGTGTGTAAAAAAGGTATATTAGGGCGACCTGCTCAATAGGGCGACATTTTGGTGTCGCCCTAATATTTTTGAGTTTAAAATTCATTTTTTAAGGTCAAAAACCATTTTTTTTAGGTCGAGAACCATTTTTATCGGGACTGGAGCTGTTTCTCTTCGGTCTGCAACCATTTTTGGAAGCTTTGGGTAAAAAAATAAGGTGTCATTTTGAGTCACTCTTGCCGAAATTTCGGTGGTCTCCGGTAAGAGTCTTCCCGAAATGTCGCCCTATTGCGGCATCCAGCGTTGTTTAAATAAGGATGTTTATCACCCACTTGTGAATGTGAAATACATTTTGAAGAATTCCTGTTACCAAAGTAAATTGCATAAAAATCTTACAATTTAGTCTCATAAAATATGGAATTGAAACATTTTTGGAATATTTGAAATCTGTTCATACCATTGTTCTTGGTTATGGTAGTTGCGGCATCTAACAAAGAGAAAGATATAAAAAAAAGGTCTTAAAATTCCAAAACTGGAAAGTACACCTTATGCTTATTGCAACATAATCACATGCACGAAGTAGAATTCTACATTAACTTTATCATTTAGTTATGAAAATTTCAACATTACATTTAGGCCTATTGACCCCATTCGAACACGTGCAAATACGCCATTTTGGGAGTCAAATAATGCTGAGTCATTGTGGAAGCAATGTGCGTGCGCGCTGTGTGTGTCTCTGGTGGGCGTAACGCGGTTTAATTCACCAATGGGAGCCTTAGCATTGCGCGTTACGCACGCTATGGACACACACAACGCGCACGCACATTGCTTCCACAACGACGCGGGATTATTTGACTCCCAAAATGACGTCATTGGCACAAGCTCAATAGATTTTCTTTTACTGAAAATACTTTGTCACAAGAGGGCAGTATTCTACAAGAATGAGAAAGTCTTAACAGGAACAATGCCAAGGTTAATACAAGGACATTTGGCAAACTGACAGCTGCACAAGGTCACATGTTAGTACTAGCATAAAAGGGGCACAAGGATTGTACCGAGTACTCCTCTAGGTCTCTGGTAGTACCCAGTAGATATGCACACTGCTGTTCTGAAGAAGTTATAGCTCTATTCATGTTGTTAAAGGCACAGGCTCGTCAGCAATGCGCGCGCGTCAATTTTGTGCGACGAAATATGCAGCTCCATAGCAAAGGCATGGAGCTGCGTATTTTGTGGCACGAATTTGGCGCGCGCGCATTGCTGATGAGCCTGTGCCTTTAAGGCCCTAGGATAATAAAGGTAAGTAATCCCATTGTTTAGCAAGCAGATTCACCACAAACAACTTTGTTTCTATTCTTCTTAAACCCCCAAAACACAAAAAAGCAACACTACCAAACTGTTATGAAATACTTCTTTTTTAACTGAAAGTGAATTTAAGCTATGTGTTCAGACGGTCACAGCCCCTCAAGGGTTTCTGAGTTTATTTGGAGTGTCCGCTACAAAAATGAATAACTTAAATAGCAAGGACAACTTGCCAAGATCTCTAGTTTTGTAATCGAAGAAAATACTTTCTAAATTAAATACGTACAAATACTCTTGCAACCGTGTTGTTAAAAAAAGTAGCAAGTCACGCATAGTAAGTAACAAATCCTCTGAAAACTTTAAAATTTAAAATAAAATTTAAGAGAAAATTAATATTAGATCTAAGTTTTAACAACAGAATTGAGGCAGTACACAACTTTTTCTCAAGGCAACTAAAAAGAATTTAAAAATCAGTTAAAATTAAAAAATAATTTTTTTTTTTAATTTTTTAATTTTTAAAAGTAAAACTCAAAAGTTGACTTACTTGCCAAGGCAAAGCCCAAAAGAAGCAGCAGAAACTTCATGATTTTTGTGCAATCCAGAGACAAAACTGACAAAACTGCAAATCCTGAACTGCTCTCTCCCCGTGTCTCTCTGCTTTGGAGTTAGTGGCACTCTATTTTATACCTCTCAAACTCATTTGCATACAATTGCTGACACTAAGAATTAAACAAAACCATGTATACAAAACCAAAAAAAAAGACCATGGTCCATCCACTTGGGCAAGCTGCGCTGTGATTGGTGCAAACTTTTCTCACAAAGAGACGATTGGTCAACACAATGTGGGCTGACCCTGCATTGTCATTGTGCTGGTTTCTGATTGGTCAGGAAGTTGCTAGCATGCCCTGGAAAAGTGGGACTTAGATAATGCCCTTGGAAAAATTCATGCCTGATGATAAACAACCTTGCTGAGAAGTCAACAGATTAATGGCTTTTAAACAAACAATATAGATAGTTACAATATACCTGTCATGCTGGAGTGTTTTTGTCAGAAATGCCTTATAAGCATTTAAATCAGGTTTTTTTCTGTGTAGTTTTCAAAGAATCAACCTATTTGACTTTTTAGGTCAGCAGAAAAAATTGCAAACTATACAAATTAAATGTTTATTGTTAAAGGAGAAAATTTGTGAGGAATAGCAAGTTAAATTTTAGCAAAAACGAACAAAAATTCCCATTTTTTTCCCCAATGCAGGGTTGCATTCCAATGTTCGAGGCACTTGTTTTCAACATCAGCAAAACGATTAAATTAAATGATAAACTTTACAGCCAATGCAGCTATGTGCGGGCTATATTTGAAATTTTAAAAGGAAAGATGACGTCAATAGTGCAACAGTTGCATGGGCGACGTCAAAATGGAACGCTCGTTTCCCTACAGTACTCTTACACGCCGTGAAGTATGAAAAATCTGTTGTGACCTGACTCACGCCCTCTCGAGTCCAAGCGCCAAACTGCAAAATGTGGCGACTTACATAAAGTGTATTTCGACGCAAATTAAAAGTGATTTTATGAAGCGAAACCCTGTGGCGTTCGTTTTGCATCTTTTGGAGGCTTCCCCTGGTGTAAACCCTGTGTAATTCGGTGTGGGCTATTCGAACGCCACTATTGTAACTCCTGTATACACCCTTTGCACGGGCGGCCATGACAGGGGGCAGTCACATTGTAACCGTGCATCATGCAGGAGTAGGCACTTTGTGGATCTATTGTCACATTTAAATATGAAAACCTGTCCCTCTGTCATGGCTGTCGATGCAAAAGGTCTCTTCTTGCAAAAAAATCTTACTGAATTTCAAGGTCATATTGTACTCTCTAAATGCATTTCGGAATAGGCCTATTGCTGACCAATGGAATATGGCAATCTGCCAGTGGTCAATATTTAACCCTGGGAATGAGGAAACCATAAAAACACAGATGGACAGTTATCTGCTTATAGCTCCATGGTCCATCTGACCAGTAATTGAAGCTGACCTCAGCCTGGAAATGACCAATGACCAGTCATGAGCCATCAGTCCACTGTGGCCCGTTTCCTGGAGATTTAACTGTTTGTGACATTTACAAATAAACAGAAAAGTTACTTCCAAGGGATACTGGAGTAAACAGGAACAGTCAAGAACAGGTTGGGTCCCTAGCAACAAAACTATTAAAGGCACAGGCTCGTCAGCAATGCAGCTTTATAGCAAAGGCATGGAGCTGCGTATTTCGTGGCACGAATTTGGCGCGTACGCATTGCTGACGAGCCTGTGCCTTTAAACAACAAATCTTTTGAGCAATGTTCTGAATCAAAAGATCTAAACTTTAAAAAAATTACTTGCTGAAAATGACAGGATTTCACTCAAGAAATGAAGATTTTATTACAATTGTTGTCCTTTTTCTTTACTTTATTACTTTTTAATTTACCAAACTAACATGATCAATACATGATTGAAAAACTGTTTACCACTGGACACCGAGATTATTTTTTTTGGAAAAAATACCATTAATTTTAAAAAGGCAGATCTATGTGATTGGCTAAAAGTTAAGACAGGTCAAGCACCACAAATACCGACTCTTGAGAATCATTTCTACATTAAGTTGCATGAATCTTTTCACCAAAAGATCATACTTTGCACTAATGCAGTCAACCGCCCCTGTGATTTATGATTGCCAGAACGTGTTTACACGTCCTTTGGCATCAAGTGGTTAAAAACGATGTTATATCTACGTGTGATTACAGATGTGTATATGATAAAAGTCAGCTCAGTAACTCCTTCACATTCAGAGAAAACAATGACAAACAGTGTCCATGCTTTCAAGAAATTGTGCAAAGCCACTGTCCTATTTAGTTTGGTTCCCTGACTATACTGCATGGATATTGCAGCCATAATACCAAAGTACGTGTAGTCAGAGGCCCAGTTTTGTTCACATGAGGCACCCTTGTAAAAAAAATGTTTGTGCACATCAAAAAATTCATCTCCAATTATCATTTTCGTAAAAAATATATATATCATCTCGGGCGGAATCATTGCATTGGACAGTTGGAACCACTTCTATCTTCCATTTCAGAAGGTTTTTTCCGGTCAAATGGTAGATTAATTTTAAAAATTTTGACATTGCAAATCCTGCACAATACTTGGTTAAATGGGAGCTCAATGGGCCAACTTGAAGCGAAAAGGGGAACCCTAACCACAAAACCAGACTGTCAGATTTGACATTTTGTGGTTTTACATCATAGACTTGATTCTAGATAAGTTAAATCTCAAATTTTTAAGGTAAATAGATAAGTAAACCACAAGAAAGCACAATTTTTCGAACAGGTCATTTTTTTTATCAGTATAACTTTTGAGTCACAGTTTAAAGCTGCAGCCTTGCTGTGCTTGAGGCGCAGAATAAGCTTGTGTGCAATGTTGAACTCTTCTAAACCAATTCTGGGTGTCCCTGGGCAAGACACTTAATCTCAATTGCCTTGTTAACCCAAGCAAGATATTTGGGAAGCCATTAGGGGGAATGGAACAATCTAAGTGCTGATAGGGTTGTGCGCCTTGGCCAGGCAGCCACCTTGTTGAAGGGAAATGGTTCTGGTGTTTCCCTGATGGCAGTAATTATAATGGCAACAGCACCAGGAGTATCCTGCAGGAGAGAGATATAGGCTAAGCAATACAAGAATCCAACATTATTATTAATGCTGTATCGTCCATCTTGCATTAGACTTTAGCCAAGACAAGCAAGGTCCAGAAATTTGGAACTGGTAAAAAATCATGTCAAATATTAAAGTCGAAGGGGTTTTTGACCTATTGCACAATAATTTTCAAATATTTGCAATATGAGGTTTAATATTATCTTGTACCGGTAACTCCTTTGTGTGATGCCAAAACGATAGTCGATCCATCAGAAAATGTGATAAAATGTCATTTATCAGTTAAACATACCCATTATTCCGTTCAGAGTTCACATACGGCGGCACACATAATGATGGGAACGTGACTTGAGCTCAGGTGATGCCACTTTGGAATGAACCCGAAATTTTTGCGTCCCACTTCGCAAAAACTAGGTGAGGGAAAAGTGGCGATCTGCTGATGCAGCGCAATTTAACGCTGACATACTGGATTGGCCTGGAGTTTGAATCAAAGCCAGCCAGCGTCCATGGTGCGTGTGCCCTTAAGCCCGCCACACACGTGAGGTCGTTTGCTGAGCAAACGGTCATTCGTGGCCGTTTGCTCAGCACTTGGCTCACGTGTGCGGTGGCTATTTTGATGCGTTTTTTGCCTCGCGAGGCTGTGAGCCAAAAATCTAACGTGTTTGATATTTTTTGCCTCGCGTGGCCAAAATCTCACGTGTGCGGGGGTGATGAGCCAAGTGCTGAGCTAAAATGCATGTAGCTGGTCAATTAAAACCACGCGCGCGATAGGAAAACAGCGCGCGCACGCGAACCCCGCCAAGGTCACCACACTTTAGCAAAAGTTTGGTGACCTTAGCGGTGCCCGCGCGCACTGTATTCATATCACGTGAATAGGGGATGGTTTTTAATTGACCAGAAGGTTTAAATTAAGAAATGCTTTTAAGAGCGCAATGACCAGAGTTAATAATGTTAAGTGCAGTGATCAGTGTTCTCCACTGCTAAATATTTTGTCCGGGTGCTCTGAGCAGCGCCCTCATGTGGTGAACACTGATTCGCCGCGTTAGGGTGCTGTTCAAAACAAATGCATGCAACTGCCATGGCCAAGTATCGGGTCGCTGATGCGATAGATAGATGCGTGGTAAGTGAACAATAATGACTCATGTTTGGTGACTTTACACCTAATTTTGGAATAACTTTCGAAGTGTTTTAGATGGAAAAATGGATTATTTTTGCCCGGATGGCAATATTTTGTCCGGGCGCTAACGGTACCTCTAATGATTTTGTAGTTGAGAACACTGCGTGATATGTGTGTGCTGCATATCCGCACCCCCTCCCCCACCCCTTCCCCCAGCACACGGTTCTAGTATAAAAGGCCCTGCATTGCAACACAAACCATCAATTTCCAAATTGGCCCAGATCCAATGATTTGGGGGCGGACGAGTTCTGAAACTGTGTCCCATTTCCTTTGTATATAGGACCACATCCCAACAATTGATTGTGTCCTTGGCAATGAGAGGGTGTCAACAAACTTTGCTCCTTGGATCGGAATCGGGTGATTTTTAGAAAGCCTTTATTCCATCCAGGAGTGAATGGTCTTTATGTTTAAGAATGTAGGGCAAGGAACTTTGGACTAACAATTCCGTGAAGTGTCACAATTAACTCGTTGTTTTGCACAAGCTGTTTTGCACAAAATGCCCTCATGTGACATTTAATGAATTAAAAGACATTGTATGTTAAAAGTGTTGCATTTAAAGGCACAGGCTCGTCAGCAATGCGGGCGCGCCAAATTCGTGCCACGAAAAACACAGCTCTATAGAAAAGGCATATTTCGTGGCACGAATTTGGCGCGCGCGCATTGCTGATGAGTCTGTGCCTTTAAATTATCTGTTTTTTAGCGATTCTGGGAATAAAACCATTATATAAATCAAAAGAAAGACGTCAATAAACTCATCCGAAGAAATTTCAGCTCCGTCAAATGTACCACGCTTTCAAAAAACATGAAAATCCGTATGCGTTTTGCCGGTCTAGGCGGGGTATTTCAAAATGACTTATTCTATATTCGTCTCATCGTTCTCAGTCGGTCGCGTAGTCTGTGGCTCGCGTCATGCACTCTGTGGCTCATGTCATACTGCGTGTGTGCGCCCCTTAGATTTAAATATTAAAAATGCATCGCGTATGGAACAGCATGAATTTTTCTGGATCGGACTATTTCTCATTGATTTGTGCACAAATATGCCCTCGGTTTTCTTCAGTTTTTGAATGTTTTTGTGATTATTTGTGTCACTTTTTCTTACATTACAAGTTTCCTCATCAAAGTCGAGCAAAAAATTAAGGCGGAAAATGCAGCATTTTTCTACAATTCCAATTTTTTTCTTTAAAAAAATTGAATTGTCTCCTCAAAACTGAAACTGGAAATGCCATGCAAACAGATGGAAACAGTAGCATTGTCACTGTGAAAAAAATACCACTTAACCTTTACCCCAAGCACATCAATTGGGAATTATGCTGTATGCCTGCATGGCATTTTTTTTGCTTCTACAAACTTAAAGCCCCAGTACATAATTTGCAGTTACCGTACCCACAATTTTACTTCACGAGTTGACAAGACAAACCTGACTAAAAGGTGTTGATAACAATGGTAACAAACACCACATGATTTTCCGTGTAAAATGGTACATTTGTAAGAGAAATTGCAAACTGAAAGTCTTTTTAAAAATGTCTGCAGACTATTTTTTACTATTCAATCAACACAAAAACCATGCAGGGATTTTTCAGGTTTTCTGAAGTACACATGTATTACTGCATCAATAAGCCTGTTTACACTCGATTCGCCTTTGCCGAATCGAGCTCAGCAATTTCCAAAAAGGGGAGTTGAAGCCGGGTAGACGCTGAGTCACCTTTGGGGTAGGGTTGAACCCAGCAATTGCGGGGTTGAATACCGCAATCGTCAAGGTCGCTTGTAATATAAATGCTACCCGAATACAGTTTCGGCAATTTGAGTGTCCTTGGGGCGGTGCACACTGTGTAGCAGGTTTAATTGACAAATCGGGCACTAGGGCCATAACACCCAATAGGTCACGCATGCATTGCAATTACAACAAGTGGTGACTTTTGCGGTTTCTGAAGGCGAGTTAAAGCCGGAATGAGGTGTAATGTAAACACGGCAAATGTTCAGTTTTGCGGTTGCAATAGAAATGCTGGGTCTGTATCCACCTTTGCCAGTTCGCGTGTAAACACGGTGTACGCATGGAGGTAGTCTACCTGCTCCATGGTGTAAGTGGCTGAAATTTCTACATGGCCAGTTTATCAATGTTATTTTTTAGTAATGTAATTATTTTGTTCCTGTTATTAAAAGTTTTGCAATCATGTAATCTGTTTTAAAGAAATGTTTACAGTACATTATAAGTACATTACCTGTAATCTTCCAAAAATTACATAAAATTAAAAACCATCAAAAAAAAATATCAAGAAACATGTCCTGTTGCTCCAATTACCTCCACCTCTCCCATTCACATGCTTCCCTGAAATCCTAAGCTCCCCAGCAGTAAACAAGCTCAAATCCAGGCAAGCCTAAATTCAGGGCAACTACCCTCCCCTCCCCTTTGAAATGACATTGTGCTGGGGCCCAACCTTGCCCTTTGATCTGAATGGAAGGCCTGAAAAATTACAAACAATGATAGCTTCAAGCGCCAAGTGCTTCAACAATGTTTTTTTCCTCTGTGGTAGGTCAGGGTAGCCTGGATGTTTACATCATAACGTTGAACAGCTGATTGCTATGACTTGGAATAAACCTGGATCAAAACTCATGGGAGAGACCAAGGCCGATTTTACAGCTGGTCACTGCTACTGTTTCCCATTTGATCATTCTCAGGGCCATTGATTGACGATTTTAACCTTGAATAATGGGTTTCCAGGAAACAATAAAAGCCTGGATTACAAGGTCCAGAAAAATAGGAATCCCAAGTTTAAACTTTTCTTCAATTTGAAGATTTAAGGCATTTTTTTTTTCATTGGATGTTTTGAGGTGAAACTTACCCAATCAGAAAACAATCATATGGGCCTCATTGGGGTTCAAACCCAAGACTTCTGACATACCGGGCGGATGCTCTACCAGCTGAGCTATGAGGCACAGTGGTATACTCCCGCAGATTTTCCCCCAAGACCTCTGACACACTGGGCAGATGCTCTACCAGCTGAGCTATGAGACACAGAGGTATTCTCCCTCAGGTTTCCCCCTAATACCTCTGACACACCGGACAGATGCTCTACCAGCTGAGCTTTGAGACACAGTGGTATACTCCCTCAGGTTTCTCTCAAGACCTCTGACACACTAGGCATATGCTCTACCAGCTGAGCTATGAGGCACAGTGGTATACTCCCTCAGGTTTCTCACAAGACCTCTGACTCACCAGGCAGATTCTCTACCAGCTGAGCTATGAGGCACAGTGGCACACTCCCTCAGATTTCCCCTATTTGTTGGTCAATGGGTAGTTTAATCACATTAAAGGCAAAGGCTCGTCAGTAATGCGCGCGCTCCAAATTCGTGCCACGAAATACGCGGCTCCATAACAAGGGCATGGAGCTGCGTATTTCATGGCACGAATTTGGCGCGCGCGCATTACTGACGGGCCTCTGCCTTTAAGTCCAGTGCAAACATCCCAGAAAAAAATTCCTTTTTTTCCCAGCCAACCAAATTTTATCAAGACAAAAAGTCCAATACAAATACATACAAGACCGTTCAGTAAAATGCAGCCAAATGCTTGTCATCTCGTGCCCAAGTTTGCCGTTTCCACTACTTTCTCATTTCCTCGAGTCAAATGTGCAAGTGCAAAAAACAGTACAATTTTTAACCTCGTCCGAGTAAAATTCCTAGATAATATGTCCACGCTAAACATGCTTTTGGAATTTGGGTTTCCAAAATGTGACGTTGAGACATTGCATTATTTTATATAGCAGGTTGTTTTTGGTGTAGTGGTACTTTCCTCGCCTTCCACCTCTGTGGCTCTGGTTCGAATCTCATCCGGGTCAGTATATGGATTAGGTTCTCAGTCCCTACTTGATTCCGTGGGTTTTTCCCTATACACGTGTTTAGGGGTTTCCCCTCCCATCTCTAAAACTGAGCATTTTTTCATCGTCTTCTCTTCGTTTATGAGCTACAGTGCGTAGAGCACTTCTGAGATGTCCTTGAAATCGATAACTTTTGGAACATCAATGACTTCTCAAACATGTCATCAACATTGCAAAATTCCAGGAAATGGAACGATGTCGCATGATTTGGGGGGAAAATCCCTACTCAAGATCTATATGGTGTGATCAGATGACCTATATGTGCAAACAATGTATGTAAGCATATTGTTGCTTACAATTGGTAAAATCACATCTGTTTATACATATGTAGGAAGGAAACACCACATGGGACACTTCTACAATTATGTGTCAATCGCAAACAATGGAACATACCACAAAAAAGTCATTGCATGACAAAATATGTGATGTTTTTCACATACTTTTTTGCACGTTACTTCACAAGATGACAAGAAAATGCTGACCAAAAGTGTTGATAGCAATGGTAACAAGCTCCACATTTTACCCCCATGTAAAATTGTATCTTTCTGGGAGAAATTGCCAACTGAAGATGCTTTTAAAAAAATTGTCTGCAGACAACCTTTTTTTATTCAACACAAAAACCAAGTATTACTGCATCTATGTGGCTGAAATTTCTATAAGGCAGTTTATCAACATTATTCTTTAGTTATGTAATGTGTCTTTAAGTTTGTAATGTACCAATCCTGTTTTTTAATTTTTCAAGCTCTCTGCATTGTATGCTACTGGACTACAATGTGACATGAAATACTACAATGTTTTTTTTTTAATGGTAAAATTTGGGTTAAAGGCCTAATACATCAACTCAATGTTCTACGGATTCCTGGAATAATGACATAACATATCTAAAGAAGAATGTTGGTAATTAAACTAGCCTGCGGAAATTTCAGCTACATAGATGCAGCAAAACGTTTAAAATCCATTTTTTTTTTCATTTCGTGAAGTCAAATTTTGGGTCATTTCAAATGACACAATGGGCCTTTAACTCCTGGTGTCACAATGGAATGGTAAAGCTACAAGCGCATGAGGCCAGTGTGTGAGGCAAGGGAGGTGAGCAATTGTTGTACAAAACCCTGTTGACAGGTGGCCAGTTTGATCTTTGACCTGCAAATAATCCTCTCAGCTGGTACTAGTCAATAATTCCAGGGTTTCACCTGAAGCGTGGAAGTAAACAAAGTACTTTGCATACAACTAACAATCTCAAAGGTCCATAACCCAGATCTACACTATGTACTTCAAGGTTCGCACCACAAGGGCAGTTTTAATGGTCAAACCAGGTTAAGTATCTTGACAAGGGGGGGAAAAAATTGTTTTTTACGCAAAAATATTTTGTTACGCAAGTAGGGTTGCCAATGAATGGATTTGTTGTTGGCTTGTAAATACATTTTATGATTTCTCAACAAGTGCTGTCAAAATAATGAACTACAAGTACAGTAAAACTTGTTTATTGTGGCAACCCTCGGGGCCGTAAAACTGGTCACTATACACAGGTGGCCACTTTATAAAGGTTGTATTAGCATTATGCACATTGGGACCACACATGGGTGGCCACTATAGGCAGGTGGCCTCTTTATCAAGGTGGGCTTAACAGTATGTTTGACTGTATAAATGCTGGCAAAAGAATATGGATTAGTGATCTGGAACTCGTAAATTTGGACTTAAGGAAACTTGCTGGATTTGAAATGTCTAAGACTATGACATTCTTCACATTAAAGAAATAATTTTGTTTAAAGCCCTGCTCACTATTGGGAATTTAAAAAATCAGAAATGTTCACAGATTTATACACATAACTTACACAATATAAACATGATGGTAGTCAACTTTCCTAAAAGGTTTTGTCTGAAGTGCTATAGCCTTTGTAAAACAATTAATTTTCGTCTCATGAGACGAAATTCACTTTGCCCCAAAAGCCATTTCACCCCAAAACCACTTCGCCCAAACACTAAGTGGTTCAGGGCCAAGTGGCTTTTGGGCGAAGTGACTGTAAAGCTTTTTTTTTACTGTTTTCTCAAAAGTTAGACGAAGTATGGAGCCGACTTTTACTCAGGTTGGTTTTAACATGCATATCTTCAATCACACAGGGGGATAAAACTATTTGTAATGGTTTACCAATCATGTGTTCTGCCTTTAAAAAAGATTTGATGAAGAGATGTGAATGCATGGCTCTTCATTCAATGAAAATTAGAACTGCTTCGTTTGATGGGGGAAAATAGCTTTATTCGACGAATAGATTGTTCAATTTAACAAAGTTTTGAAAAACTTAAGAAAGTTTTGAAAACTCTCTGCAGCACATGCAATCACAAAGATGGCGACGCTTTGACTGTCCAGAGATATACACGCAGGTCAATGTTTGAAATTACCAACCCCGTAAATCAGGTTTACGATGCACACGTAGTCTGTCACTGTTCCAATCAGCAGTAAATATTGTGTTTACACTCGAATCGGCAAAGGTGGATACAGATCCAGCAATTTTATTGCGACCACAAAACTGAACATTTGCCGCGTTTACACTACACCCCAAATCGCTTCAACTCGCTTCAGAAACCGCAAAAGTCACCGCTAAATGTAACTGCAGTGCATGCGTGAGCTGTTAGGTGTTGCTGCACTAGTGCCAGATTGGTCCATTAAATCTACTACACTGCAGGCACCGCCCCAAGGACACTCAAATTGCCGAATCTGTATTCGGGTAGCGTTTACACTACAAGCTACCTTGACGATTGCAGGGTTTAACCCCGCAATTGCGGGGTTCAACCCTACCCCAAAGGTGACTTGAAAAGAGCGAATCAGACCCGGGTCTGATCCGCCTTTTTCAATTCACCTTTTGCGTTTACACTTATAGTGCCTACCCGGCTTCAACTCCCCGGGGTGTATCAATGATTAAAAACTGTTTTTGTGTGAATAAGGTCGTGTCATTTTTTGTTCTTGTGCCTAAATTCACCCAACCCACTTCCAATTTCACAAGAACAAAGAGGCATTTGCTGATGGTGTTTAAAAGGCACAAAACAAATAAACACTTATGTCAGCCCTAGATATTAAGATATGACAAAAATCGATTGTTCCATTGAGGAAATAGAACCTGGATCATCAAGTTTACATCACAAGGTCCATCCAAAAACAAAGTTCAGGTTCCTCTTATCTCTAAAAGGTTTCATGTAAAGATCAAGGGGAACATAATTGTACATTTTTAAATAAACAAGTTACGAAACCAAGGGTCGAAGAGCTTTGGAAACCCAAACTCTTCGTAAGTTAAGGTCCATAATAAGACTTGCGATGGATCCTAGGACTGCGATGAATCGTGGCTACGATGGATTATGGCTACGATGGATGCGTTCGATTATCAATTAACTAGTGATACAATGTATTTGCATATTTACTCTAAGGCTGTTTGCTGTGCTTAATTAGGTTTATAATAAAACGGTCGCTAGCTACACGATTTCAAAACATCTCCGTGTCTGTTCTGCGTGAGCGTTTTTTTTTTGCGTGTTTTCAAGTCACGTGTATTGACGCGTGTAGAACACAGTAGCATCATTCAAATTTGTATTCCACGCTTACACGACATTGTGGCCGACGTAGACAATGGATGGCCAACTGCAGCGTAGCTTCCGTGTTTTTGCATGCAGCAAAAACATAGATGGGACACACAGTTTTGAAGCGACACTTGTTGTCACCTGCTAAAATCGTATGTACAAAATTTTACATTTTTCTCGTGTTTATATCGCTTAGCATAGAATCTATCAAAAATGGCAATCACTTTTTTGGGAGCCCGAGTTCGTCTTGTCTTGTCTAAAAACCACAACCATCGTTGGTCAAAATATACGCAACGATGACCCATTGCGTCATCGTAGCTTACGGTGCGTTGCCATGGCAGATATGCGTTGTTACACTCATCGCAAGTTTCTTGAAATCGTTTCTAGGTAACCCATCGCATCTTGAGTTACGAAGGATCATAAGCGTTAGTGAAATCGACCCCAGAGCAACTCTAGGATTGGGATGAAAGGTACAACACATGATTGGTACCTAAAATGAAGCATAACCCGTATTAAATCTCTGCTGAGCCTGCACAATTCTGTGCAAACAAACTTTAGCTCACGATCTTTCGATTTAGTTATCAGCGATTTAAGTTGGAACACTTCCAACAGTATGACATCATTTATAAATCGACTAACTTATCTATCGAGGGCACTTTATTCAATTAAAAACTTTGTTAATCTTCATTCCCACAGCGTCACATGCATTTTTATTACTACTCTTACCATCAGAAACTGGGGCTATATATCAACATGATTAATATGTCAATAGCTGTAAACAAGCAAAGCTGAACACTGATTGTATTTGGGTGATTCCCAGCTTGGAAAAATTGTAAAGTTATATTGTCTGTGGTTCTCAGCAAATTGTTTTTTTTTCTCCGAACAAATTTTTAAAGCATTTACTATATTTTAACGAAAAAACATCAAACTTTGTATTTTAGACATTGGCAAACCTGTGAAAAAACGCCTTTTTTATATGGCCGTTTTTTGCACCTTACCTAGACTTGCCAAAGTCTGACTTCCCGTGTTTGGACTGTAATGCGCGGCATACAGAGCGCCCTCTGAACTGTTTACCGGTAAATGGTTTTACTGGTAAAATACCGGATCTTCATTAGAAACACGCTATATGTAGTGCAGTTTCTTTAAAATCTATTCATGTTTTTGTGTTGGATATAAATGGTAAAAAAATGTGTGTAGGCAACTTTTTGTTAAGAAACGTGTACCACCCTTGGTGGGCAATTTCTCCCACAAAGGTACCATTTTGCACGGAAAAAAAATGTGGTGTTTGTTACCATTGCATACCAATCAAAACTTTTGGTAGTTTTTTTGTTGAGTCAACTCATAAAGTAAAAAGGCAAGGATTAATTGGGCTTTAACAATCAATTGCAGCACAGCTATTTAAAGTGACCACAGTGTGCAGTGATTTTCCAATAGCAAGTGGTCACGCAGAAGTCTTATCAAGATCACCATCGGACGGCATGGACTTGAACTAACCACAGGAAATCCCGGTTTTCAGGTCAAATTCAACAAATCAGATAAAACCATAAATCAAAAATGAAGATATTGCGAGTTATGCAAGCAGGTTTTTGAGTTAATGTAGGCATAGCTGCACAGTTTGATGCACCTGGATTTCTTTGTAACAGGATATTTTAGTTGAAAAATTTGGGTTATTCCATGAAAACGGGACACAGTGCCACCGCTCTCCGCCCCCCTCCCCCCTCCCCTCCCCTCCCCCAATAAAGTGATGGCCCCCTACCATTATTCACACACTGCATGTGTGTGTGCTGCTTTTCCCCGTGTCGAAAAAGTCCAAATGCGGACAGCAGTAAAATGTAGCCATTTCTCATTTTACTTTCGTCTCGGTAAAACCTGCCGAAAAACAAGTCCAATGTGGACACGGCTTTAGAAAAGCCCTTTTTACAAATGCATCAATATATACAACTGTTTCGACTTACATTCATTACAGATGCAAGGTCGTATATATTAATTTTAACATTACAAGAATTAAATTTTGATTGTCGGTAAATTGTCCATTTTCCCTTTATTCCTCAATGGGAACACATGCCGGTAAATTGTTCTATCCCAGGAGCTTAAAAATATAATATTTTTCTTACAAATAATTTGTTAAGCAAACTACAATTACATGTATTTACTGCTAACATGAAACTAAAAACAATTCCCTTAACAATGTAGAATTTTACACACCTGTGCAGATAAATAAAGCTGTTGTCCTCCTTGTTTAACAGTTTTATATACATGTATTGTTCACACGAAAAAAGAAAAAAAACATTCTTGATTCAAATAAAAATTTCCAAACTTTTTCGGCCTTTAATTTACTTTATATAACACAGATGAAAAATTAAGGCCATTATATTCTGTGAGTGTAAATTACAGTTTCTAAGTAAAATGACTTAACCATTATTTTCGAATCAAAAGTTTACATTTATTTCAAAATCATCTTTCAAAATGTTTCTCATAGAAACTGTAAATTTCCGGCTGGGAATGAATAATGAGTACAGCACCAATAATTACAGTTTTCTACTAACTTAAGAAAATAGCTCGTCTTCTTTCATTACTCCTAAGATGTAGGAAGGACAAATGCTGAATGTGCAGTGGTCTCGGGTCACATTGCACAAATGACAAGAAAAATATGCCCTCACAAAAAACCTTACCCACAAAAATGTGGATGTCGACGGCATCATTTATAGCTTTAACTAAATCAAGCAAAACAATTCCACCTACCCCACAATATGTATTTTCTACATGATTATTTGTAGATCATCTGTATGTATTTTGCTTTACTGGAGCCAATGCATACGTACTTTATGGATGGCCCCTAAGAATGACATCTGAAACAGGCCTGAGACTAAAATATTTTGTAATAGAATCCAGAAAAAGTATACATGTGATCCAAAATGGAAAACTGTCTAAAAAGTACATGTAGCAAATGTGTGCACCAGTCCGTTAATTTAACTTTGCCCCAAACAAATATCCAATTTGATAATGACCCTTTGTTTGAGGTTTGAGCAGATATACATGCGTAATATTTCTTTAATATTTTAGGCAAATAAAACGAGTATTTACAACATGAGAAGTACCATTTTCAAGCACAAGCACAAACTCCCTTTATCAAAGCAATTTTAGAAATTCAGACATACATTTCTGAGACCTTGAGGGCTTGTATTCAAGTTGTTTGATTTTAAACAAATGTTCTTCAAGCATCCTTGATGGAAGTGTAATTCCTGAAAAAAATTATTTTAATACCATTCACAAAAAGCGTGATTTGCCAAAAAAAAAGAAAAAAAGAGCCCTCGATTTCGGAATGGCATAACAATCACTTTTTCAGGAATTACACTTCCATCAAGGATGCTTGAAGAACATGTGTTTAAAATCAAACAACTTGAATATGTGAAGCATTACAAGCCCTCAAAGTCTGTGAAATGTATTTATCTGAATTTCTGGAATTAACCATTAATCCCTTCCCCGCAGAAGGCTGCTATATACAACGTCTATCAGAGATCCCCAATGAACAGATGTCTGCTATAGCAGCATTATGACCAACATGGCAGTGTGAACGTGGTGTGAACACATCTCATCTTTGGTATGGCCAAGAGCCAATTTCATGGCACTGTCTGAAAGGCGTGCTTACTGTAGCAGCAACGTTGTGCTAACGTTGCCACTATTTCTCGGCTCCGACATGCTTAAACATGCGCACGCTTGGAAACAGGCATTATTGTTGCATAACTAGTGTTTAGCAAATTGTGCCTTTGAAGTTAGCGGACATTTCGCAGTGCTTACAGTTACGGTCTCCATGAAATAACCGGAGCCTCCGTTAGCACAAAATCGGTTGCTAAGCAACACCATAATTTCATGAGCGAGAACTTACAGTCTACAGCGTCTGACTGGCCGAGCTTTGGCTGACGTATATAAGAGCGCCCCCTATGTTGACCGCAGAAGCCATGACGAAGACTGGGTACCAGTACCCAGTTGAATCTACAACAAGTGCAGTGACCGGGCCGCATGCTAAGCCCGGCAGAGTGGCCTGACGAAAAAAAAGAAAAATCTTGATCAAACCTTGGTTTAAGAGGGTTGACAGGGATGTAGAACAAATGTCCATGAGTTTGCATGTGGAATTTTGGATTCAGTGAAAAACAACTTGACTCCACCGGGATTCGAACCACAGACCTTCTGCTTAACGTGCAGATGCCCTACCAATTGAGCTATGAAGCCTAACTGATGGTTTTGAAAGACGGTGTTGCAGTTGTTCGTCACTGATACTAGGGATTAGCTATCAAGTGAGCTTGATAGCTGTTAATTGCATATTTGAATATATGTACAATTCAAATATTTAGGGCGTATTCGAAACCCTGTACCCAAGAGACTCAAGAACAGCATTCATGGGTTGAGAGATACGAACGCGAAAGTGCAGACAAGTGTCTGATTGCATAATTTTCTCAGAATGGTAGAAGTTGGTGACGGCTAATGCTCTGGCTGTTGAGAAAATACTGTATAACTACATATAGTGAACTGTATAGAACTTTATCATTTTTTTTATATTTAGGCTGTTGTTTTTCTCCTGTCATTACCAAAAACATTTAGTTAACTTACTAAAATTGCGAGTAAATTAACGGTAGCCACCTATATCACTTCCAGTCAGCCATTAATTCTTTGTCTGCCATCTGGATCATTCCATAAATTTGGGGTCCAGTTTTTCTGTCCCCGTTACATCTGACATCTTGTAAAATGTTGTAATTTGTAAATTTAGGACACATTTTTTAAATGCCTTCTTTCTCAAAGAGTGATTACATAAAGTACAATTCACAAAAATATGGTTTGAAGGCATTTTTAATGATACTTGTATGGCAAATAACACATGTCAGGTGTAACAGGGACAGAAAAATGTCACACTTTGGACCCCAAATTTATGGAATGACCAATCTTTGTTCTCGAGTGCTCTTCATCCACTCCCCACGGATCGGGGAGTGGGAATCTTGTTTGCGAACGGTGTTTGCGTGTTCGTTCTCAGCATTCTAAACTCTGTTCTCGTGTTGTGGCGACACGCAAACAGGGTTTCGAATACGCCCTAGATGTGACACTCACCAGTGTGTTGGACACAGCGAACGTAATGCCAGCATGATTAGGGGCCACGTCCGGGTGATTGCTCATATGACCTGAAGAGTTACAGCCGCATAATCCCAGAGATATTGACACAAAACTGAAGCAAAGATAATACAACGTAACATAAAAACCCTGGTATAAGATGCACCCCTAACTGTTTGAGGGAAAAAGCAAATAATTACCATAAAAATACAGCAAACCCACAGCAACATTCTGGCAGTAAATATCACAGAATGTGTGTTTGTGAGGAAATGTGGTCTTTCCCCCCAAGATGTTGTCCAGATTTCTGGAGGTTTTGATCTTTTTTTTCTTTGAACATTTAATTTATTTTAATGGGTTTAATGAACTTCAATTCACATGAAGCTTACAAGTGCGTTCCACCTAAACATTGAGATCGTGCCATTGGTAGCTGACGGCCAGAGACACTGGGTAATCTCCTTACTCTTCATGATGGAGTGCTCTGGGAGCACACACTGAACCAACGGCTTGACATCCCTTCTGAAGGATGAAGCAATTGTTGTTGAGTGCCTCGCTCAAGGGCACAGGTACCACGACCGGGTATCGAACCTCCAACACCAAGTTTTCAACGTTGTTGTGAGTCATCGACCTAAACCACATGGCCATGGTACCCCACGCATGCATAAAATTTGTGCACTGCAGTCATGCATGCCACATTGCTATAGTAAGCACGAAAAGAGTGCCCTCTATTGATTGATTGAGTAATGTCATGAAGCACCATAATATTTTGTACATACAACATAGGCATACACCATGCACCATTTTTCCGGTAGTAAAATGTACTTTTATCTCACAATTAGAACTACAACCCTCGACTGCACCTCGGGAAGTAATCCCAATCATGAAACACCATGGGACCAGTAATTGTTACTCAAACCATGTATACTAGCCACTTACCAAACTGCAAGAGCGAGACTATCTACATAGCTGAAGCACAGCAAAAACAGCGCGGGTCCGAGCAGGCCAATAGACGTCATTAATCGACGTACTGATAATACGGTCCAATATTTCTTGGAGATCAATGAATCCGCGTAGTGGCCGGCAGCTGGGGGGAAAAATTGCGTCACAAATGACAGTTGTAAAAATGATGGAAATAAACACCAAATGAAAAAAAAAACCTGCAGAAATCTTTACCCAAAATGAAAGCAAGTTTCATTGTTGGGTGATATGAGAATATATCGAACACATCATGAAAATACCGATCTCGCTTTTGGTTAATTCGGTATTTTCATGATTTGGCATACAAAAATATTCTCAGATCACCCTCAAAAGGGTCTTTCCACAGTAAAGGGGGCATTTTGGCAACACAGACCATATTTTGGGGGAAATACCTTTGTCTGGTCTCAAAATAAAAGAAATTTCGTTTAAGTTGTTATGAAAAGATAACTTAGGCCCAAAAAGGGTTACAAATACTCAAATAGTGCGACAACATGCCTTTCTAAAAACCCTGTGTACAAATTTTAAATACACGCTCGTAACCGGGACGGACACTTGTGTTACATTTCAGAGCACTGACCAGGGCCGAATTAACTTACCGACTCCAACTAGCGAATTCATTATGTAAGGCAAAGCCGTGAAGCTAATGTCCTTAGCGTCAGCACCCAGGTGCCTCTGCAGATACGTCGGTAACCACGACAACACGATGTAATTGGACCAGTTCATGGCAAAATGGGCCGCGTAGATGGCCCACAGTGATCGGCGTGACAGGTATGATGTCCACCGCACACTGTTGGTTGTGTCCAACTGCACGGGGAAAAAAATTATGACAAGAATTCAATAAGCCTTTTGGGTATTTCACAAGAATAGTGGTGTTTTTTTTGTTTGGTGTTTTTGAAGAAAAAAAAGCTTTGACGCACAAGGTTGAAAGTGACGCACGCGCTAATGTTAAGCAGAGTTCTTTTTGTTTGGCCTAATCTCTACCTCCATTTAAAAGTGAAGAATTTCGGTTGCCAGTCATAGTAAAAAAGTTACAGGTGAAAAGCTAATTGCATTCAGGTCCCCACACAAACATTGTTCTCCCCAAATCGATGAAATTTTATTGCCTTAGAGATCAAGGTAAATAAGGCAGTACCACTTTCTACTACTTGCACGGTCGCAAGTAATCAATTAGTTAAAAATGATCAATTGGCTTAATCCTCTAAGAATACCCCTTACGCAGCTGTCTGTACTGTAAAGAGTTTTTCTTCAGTGTCAAGCCCAGTCCATACATCACACAAAAGCGAACACAAATGCATACTTTGACGTAAATCTGACGTCAAACATTTTGTAGTGAACATTCATGCAAATTCAAAATTTTGAACATTTGACGAAAGCCGTGACGCGCACCTACTACACCGTTCAACCGTGTGTAATATTCACTGCACGTAAGTTACTTCCGGCAGTCCGTAAAGACGTACTACCTACCACACAACTTAACAATGTTATCTATGAATTTCGGTGAAGCTTGTTATGTGGGTAGTACGTCTCAAAGACTGGCGGATCGCATTAAACAGCATGCGCATGCACAGTAGCGTGCTCCCTGCTGTCGAGCTGACCAATTAGCGCTCAGCATTCTGCACACGTCATTCCCGCCTTTAGCCTTTTACTATTGTTCGATAGCGTCATCGCGCCATTCTTGCATTTTGCTCTGATGAGTGCAAGTCGAAAAGTGCTTTAGCATGAATTTGTCGTTACTTAATACTATTTTCCGAAATTGAAAATAGTTAAACTTTTTATAAATCCACTACGCAAAAACTTCGCTCTGACGTCAAATTCGCGTTCGCTTTCACGTGAAGTACAAAATGGGCTTGAGGGGCCGTTTTCTCCACAATTGATTTTGGCAGCCCTAATCTGCAGCACGGCTTTTTGGCATTATAATGGGCGATTTGAATTAAAATGCTGTACTCCAGACAAAGTCAATTTACCGTTGGGTTCAACAGGAGCTGAGGATCAATTTCGGGAGTTTCGTCCCTGAAGAGTAGAATCCATATGGCTGCCCATATCAGACCAATACAGCCAAATGTGTAGAACATCATTGGCCACGATAGATGTGGACATATCTGTGAGGACAAAAAACAAACAACGGTGAATGTGCTTTTTTGTTGTTTTGAAGATTAGAATTAGTAACTCATCTTTACTAGTGTTGTGTAAAGTTGTTGACCACAGTGACCACCGAGGTCCTTGGCAAGGCCAGCTCCCATTGATAGGATTAACATAAAGTGCCTTGCTTAGGGACACAAGCATCATGACAAAATATTGACAGAGTGACAAACTGTTTGATTGTTGTGAAAGAAAGTTCGCTTATGTTGCATAAAGTTTGTGCATTATGAAACTGTCTAACTTAACCTCTTCAGTATGTGCAACACCTTTTAAGTTTTAAAGTTAGAACACATCATTGGTAATCTCGAAAATCCGAAATGTTCACAGATTTACACATAACTTACACAATATAAACACGACGACAGTAGTAAACTTCCCCTGAAATGGTTTTGTCTGAAGTGCTATAGTCTTTGAGAAATGAGCAAAAGAATTATTTTTCGTCTCGCGAGACGTAAATTCACTTCGCCCCAAAACCACTTCGCCCCAAAAGCCATCTTGCCTCAAAACCACTTCGCCCTTACACCACTTCGTCCGAATACCACTTCGCTTCAAAAACACTTCGTGCAAAGGCCATGGTTCAGGGCGAAGTGGTTCGGGGGAAATGGTTTTGGGGCGAAATGACCGTAAAGCCTTTTTTGACTGTTTTCTCAAAAGTTAGACAAAGTACGGAGGTTAGTTTTAATCATTCATATCTTTAATCACACAGTGAGATAAAACTATTTGTAACGGTTTTCCGATCATGTGTTCTGCCTTTGATGTTATTGATCCATTACTGAAGTTGACCATGGCTTTAGACCTTGTGACTGGCTGAAAATGTTTTCAAGTGTCGAACCTGCACTTACTGATGCTTGATAATTGAAGAAAACAATTATCTTCTCGATTCTCACAAGTTATATTCTAAATTTTCACAAGTTTTCAGCCAGTTTTACAGGGTCAAGTGCTTCAAAATTTTCCAACAAAATTTACCACTGATGCGACTGTCTGCCCAACAGACCCGAGTGCAACCAGGTAACCAAAAGCTCTAGACCTCTCCTCAACGGGAACGTGTTGAGCAAAGATGTGGAAGATAGTAGGCAGGCAGAAACCTTCGGAAAAACCCAGCACGATACGTGACACGATCAGAAGGTTGACGGTCTTGCCGAGAATGGGCGTCATGAAGGTCGCTAGTGACCAAATGGTGACGGCAAGACCAAGAGTAATGCGACCGCCGAACCTCAGAGCGGCCTTGCCTCCAAGGACCTGGAGATTATGTAAAAATGATGGCAGGAAAGGAACCAAGGCATTAGTCACTTTCAGGACAACATTCCATTAAAGAAAATAAACCTCGTTTATTTTGAATCACTTACCAATAAGGTTGCTACTAATTTCGTTTTTAAACAATTGCATTGTATGAGGCTATACATTGCAGGCCTCGAAATTCATTTTCAAAAGGGCACAGCAATTTTCTCTTAGTAAAGGGCACCTGAATGAAGAAATTGAAAATTTGTGTTAGAACTTTTTAAGGGCAACACGGCAAAAGCATAGGGCACCGATGGCAATTTGCCGTGGTGCCGTGGGTTATTTCGAGGCCTGCATTGTACTGTTAGTTGCCTAGGCAAAGACTTTACACTAAAAATCACTGAACCGTGTCCCTGTGCTTTTGCAATGGTACTTTTTCCAACGGCCATGATGTTTAGAGCCAATAGACCTTATGCGTAGCGGCGATGATAGAGGGCAGTTACATTGTCACAGTGCGTCATGCACGAGTAGGCACATTGTAGATCTATTGTCACATCATTTAAATATGAAAACCTGCCCTCTATGATGGCCGCTACGCATAAGGTCTATAACCATGGCAACCACGTCACACTTAGGCTGTCTATACACCAATCCGGTAACTAAGATCTCCTCCCTGCATATCCGCCATAGCTGGGGGGCGTCCAGTGCATGGGCTGTGCATTTTGTGTTGCTCATCCATTACATGCACGAACGAGCCTCCTTCGCGTATACCCGACGCGCCCGCCTTTGCGTACACGCGACGCGCCCGCCTTCGCGCGCACACAACCCTACAAAGACGCGCAACTTGTTCGAAGTAAACAAATGCAGCTTCAGCAACAACAAAAACATACAGTTCATTCAGTGGAAGCCCCCCAGCTATGGCGGATGTACAGGGAAGAAGACCTTATAACCGGATTGGTGTATAGCATTCGTATGTAATAGTGCATGAAAAAAGTGCAATTTATAAATTTTTGACAATTGCAGGATTTTTCTGAATTTTCCGGATGTGTTTACAAATCAACTCACACCAACAAAAGTAGTGTAACCGGCCCTTACCTGACTACTGATGTAGCCATAAGCAAAAGCACTAAGTATCCAGCCCTGCACGCCCATATTCCACTTGTACTCGTCAGTCATAGGCACCACGGCAATGGGCATGATAACCCGGTCCGCGGCATTGATGAAATTAGCCAGGGAGCATAGTGCCACGATTTTAGAGCTCGAGATCTTGGTCGCACGCGGCATGTTGCAACAGCAGCAGGGACCGCGACCGGATCCGGGGTGGGGGAGGTCTGCCTCAGGTTTGACCTGCTGCTGGGGGCGGGGCACTTTCATGGGCTGGAGAGGGGGAGGGGGAGGGGCTAGCCTCGCTGCACATCTGATCTATAGATAGGCTAAAACAGAAAATGTCGTACATTATTTGTAATCTTAAAATTTCTAATTACGTCCATCACAGTACGGTAAATGTTGGATGTTCAACTGATTTTGGTATTTTTTTCATATACATTGAACACGGATTTGGGTAAATTTATATATTGGAATCGATAGCTTATTCAATTCTAAGATATACTTCCCACTGACACTTCCGTCGCAAATGTTGCATTTCTGAGATAAATAAATGATAAAATTACTGCATAAAGTAATGCACAAAATGACGCGGCGAGCGGTCTGTGCGTAAGCGCGACAACAGAGGGCGCTGCGCGCGCGCATGAATGGTTATCTTGTGCACTAACTGAAGGCAATTTTTGAAGAAGAAAACGTGATTTTTCTACAGAAAAGCAACATTTGCGACAAAAGTGCAAGTGGGAAGTATATCTTAAAATTACATTATCTGTTGATTCCAGGAGGTAATTTCCTTAAAATCTTTGTTCAATGTATACGAAAAAAATACCCTGATTTTTAAATGGTTATCTTGTGCACTACTGAATGCAATTTTTTAAGGACAAATATGATTTTCTACAGAAAAGCAACATTTGCGACAAAAGTGCAAGTGGGAAGTACATCTTATAATTGAATAAGCTTTCAATTCCGATATAGGTCTATAAATTTCCCAAAATCTGTGTTCAATCTGAACGAAAAAAATACCCAATTTTTTAACATTTACTATTTTGAAAGGCCCCTAAAGTTTTCATATTTTTTG
Organism: Henricia sp. BOLD:AAB3569; assembly: GCA_037783545.1. Lineage (NCBI taxonomy): Eukaryota > Metazoa > Echinodermata > Asteroidea > Spinulosida > Echinasteridae > Henricia > Henricia sp. BOLD:AAB3569. Next base: position 110,858 of record JBBELK010000801.1, on the reverse strand, counting down.
TATTCAAATTTGGGTTTTTCTATTAGATCTGTACTTTCTGATAGCTGATGAGTCATTTTACGGAAAAATAGTGAGGGCCGACTTGTAAATTCTTAATCTAAATTCTTACAGATTTTTAACTTTTACAAAATTGAATTGCGCCCTCCTGTGACTATTGATCAGCAGTCTGAACGTGCTGTCAAATGACTGACTCACTCGATTTTGCAACTAAATTTCTCAAGAAGTACTTCGATTTTAGAGACATTATGCAATCAGTCCATATGTATGTACGCTACGTTATATCCTGTATCCCTTAAAACTAATTTAACAGTAAATTTAAGGTAATTTACCGACAGATTTCTCCCCGATTATTTTAATTTCCTACTGCGTGGGCGCCGTCATATTGAATATTACCTTGACTTCTCATGTGTATTGTTCAATATGTTGATAAAAGGTTTGGTACCTACAGGTTGTGCAAATCTAGCCACTTGGTGGCGCACTTTAACATAAACAGAGCCTAGCAGACTAGAGCAAGTTCGATCAAGCGACTATAGTTCACTATAGTCGACTAGAGTCCCTCGAACAACAGACATTATCTGTCGTTCGAGGGACTCTAGTCACCTAGTTGAAGTGAGCCGCCTATTCGGCCGAATGAGCGGGCCGCTCATTCAGCCGCCGATTCAGCCGCACATTCAGCCGCACATTCGAAAATTTATAAAATCTAGAATACATACACCACAAGATGTTTGTCATCCGGGACTCAATACTAAACAATTGTCTCATTTTCCTACATGTCCGAACAGTCTCTTCTTCAATTGTTTTTAAAATTAGATTTTAATAGGTTTTTAATTATTTTCGACCTCAGCCCCTCAATAATTAGTACCTAATGAACTATTTAAAGGGACACTACTGCAAATAGATATAATATTGAAGATTTTAAACAAAATCTTAAACCGCACGCCTTTAAAACATTTTGCTACACTCATTTTTGAACAATTAACGAATTGTAATGCATTTTCTAATTGGTTCCACCCCCGGGCACACTTAATTTTGGACCTAGCTTCAGCCGCACATTATTTAGTACCTAATTAACGATTTAAAGGAGTAGCACTAAAAAGTCAAGATTTCAATAATATTTACGACCGCACGCCTTTAAAACATTTTGCTACACTCATTTTTGGACAATTAACGAATTTTAATGCATTTTCTAATTGGTTCCACCCCCGGGCACACTTAATTTTGGACCTAGCTTCAGCCGCACATTATTTAGTACCTAATTAACGATTTAAAGGAGTAGCACTAAAAAGTCAAGATTTCAATAATATTTTCGACTGCACGTACGCCTTTAAAACATTTTGCTACACTCATTTTTTGACAATTAACGACTTTTAATGCATTTTCTAATTGGTTTCACCCCCGGGCACACTTAATTTTGGACCTAGCTTCAGCCGCACATTATTTAGTACCTAATTAACGATTTAAAGGAGTAGCACTAAAAGGTCAAGATTTCAATAATATTTTCGACCGCACGCCTTTAAAACATTTTGCTACACTCATTTTTGGACAATTAACGAATTTTAATGCATTTTCTAATTGGTTCCACCCCCGGGCACACTTAATTTTGGACCTAGCTTCAGCCGCACATTATTTAGTACCTAATTAACGATTTAAAGGAGTAGCCCTAAAAAGTCAAGATTTCAATAATATTTTCGACCGCACGCCTTTAAAACATTTTGCTACACTCATTTTTGGACAATTAACGACTTTTAATGCATTTTCTAATTGGTTCTAACCCTGGGCACACTTAATTTTGGACCTAGCTTCAGCCGCACATTATTTAGTACCTAATTAACGATTTAAAGGAGTAGCACTAAAAGGTCAAGATTTCAATAATATTTTCGACTGCACGCCTTTAAAACATTTTGCTACACTCATTTTTGAACAATTAACGAATTTTTATGCATTTTCTAATTGGTTCCACCCCCGGGCACACTTAATTTTGGACCTAGCTTCAGCCGCACATTATTTAGTACCTAATTAACGATTTAAAGGAGTAGCACTAAAAAGTCAAGATTTCAATAATATTTACGACCGCACGCCTTTAAAACATTTTGCTACACTCATTTTTGGACAATTAACGAATTTTAATGCATTTTCTAATTGGTTCCACCCCCGGGCACACTTAATTTTGGACCTAGCTTCAGCCGCACATTATTTAGTACCTAATTAACGATTTAAAGGAGTAGCACTAAAAGGTCAAGATTTCAATAATATTTTCGACTGCACGCCTTTAAAACATTTTGCTACACTCATTTTTGAACAATTAACGAATTTTAATGCATTTTCTAATTGGTTCCACCCCCGGGCACACTTAATTTTGGACCTAGCTTCAGCCGCACATTATTTAGTACCTAATTAACGATTTAAAGGAGTAGCACTAAAAAGTCAAGATTTCAATAATATTTACGACCGCACGCCTTTAAAACATTTTGCTACACTCATTTTTGGACAATTAACGAATTTTAATGCATTTTCTAATTGGTTCCACCCCCGGGCACACTTAATTTTGGACCTAGCTTCAGCCGCACATTATTTAGTACCTAATTAACGATTTAAAGGAGTAGCACTAAAAAGTCAAGATTTCAATAATATTTTCGACTGCACGTACGCCTTTAAAACATTTTGCTACACTCATTTTTTGACAATTAACGACTTTTAATGCATTTTCTAATTGGTTCCACCCCCGGGCACACTTAATTTTGGACCTAGCTTCAGCCGCACATTATTTAGTACCTAAAGGCCCTGTCACAAGAAACCGAATTGCATTACCGTTCATGTACCGTACTGATTTATGTGGAATCGGTATTGATCAGGAGTGATCGGTAAGTGGTCGTTTCTCTATCGTTACTGATAAGTTAATGACACTGGCTGTCTCGGGGTTATAAGGACAGCACGGAATTGCTGAACAAAAGTTTTAAACATGTTCAAAAATTGCCACCGAACTGGAGCACGTTAACGGGTCGTTACTTGTACGCTATAGCTCGGTATTGGATCTGTTTTGCCGTTTATAAGCCGTTACTGATACGGCAAGGTTTGATATCAGTGTACCAGTACCGGATCACGAACGATTGGATAGCGTTCTGATACAGAGCCGATACCGCACTTCACCTCACCTTACCCCGTTCGCTCCGTTCCTTACATCGTCGTAAACTTATTACTACCGTGTATCTACCGCCTATCACGCACTAATCACGACCGTTCTCCGAACAATCCGTGCATGACACACATGTAGTATAATTTGAACGGAGACGCTTATTTATACACTCGCTAGCCACCCGTTTCCGACGGTTGCCGGTCGGTATGCGTTCGGTATTGGTAAGGTGTTGGTAAGGTTTTGGTAAGTTATGTGCGGTGCGCAACAGTTTATAGAACGGTATTGATTCGTGTGTTCGGTCTTAGAACGGTCTTAGAACGGTAATGGTTAGGTTTAGCAACGGTGAATTCGTCAACAGTACTGTCTCGGCTCGGACAAAATTGCTAGATTCTGGATCAAATTGACCATTTTATGCTGTATACGGTACTGGTACGGAAACAGAACGGTACTGGGGCGGTATGAGAAAGTTGATGAATTGCATTTTATGTCCGTTCTCCACCGTACTAGAAAAATATTAATTTGTCAATAAGGTTTACGAACGTTCTTGCGATTCGGTTTCTTGTGACAGGGCCTTAATTAACGATTTAAAGGAGTAGCACTAAAAGGTCAAGATTTCAATAATATTTTCGACCGCACGCCTTTAAAACATTTTGCTACACTCATTTTTGGACAATTAACAAATTTTAATGCATTTTCTAATTGGTTCCACCCCCGGGCACACTTAATTTTGGACCTAGCTTCAGCCGCACATTATTTAGTACCTAATTAACGATTTAAAGGAGTAGCCCTAAAAAGTCAAGATTTCAATAATATTTTCGACCGCACGCCTTTAAAACATTTTGCTACACTCATTTTTGGACAATTAACGACTTTTAATGCATTTTCTAATTGGTTCTAACCCCGGGCACACTTAATTTTGGACCTAGCTTCAGCCGCACATTATTTAGTACCTAATTAACGATTTAAAGGAGTAGCACTAAAAGGTCAAGATTTCAATAATATTTTCGACTGCACGCCTTTAAAACATTTTGCTACACTCATTTTTGAACAATTAACGAATTTTAATGCATTTTCTAATTGGTTCCACCCCCGGGCACACTTAATTTTGGACCTAGCTTCAGCCGCACATTATTTAGTACCTAATTAACGATTTAAAGGAGTAGCACTAAAAAGTCAAGATTTCAATAATATTTACGACCGCACGCCTTTAAAACATTTTGCTACACTCATTTTTGGACAATTAACGAATTTTAATGCATTTTCTAATTGGTTCCACCCCCGGGCACACTTAATTTTGGACCTAGCTTCAGCCGCACATTATTTAGTACCTAATTAACGATTTAAAGGAGTAGCACTAAAAGGTCAAGATTTCAATAATATTTTCGACTGCACGCCTTTAAAACATTTTGCTACACTCATTTTTGAACAATTAACGAATTTTAATGCATTTTCTAATTGGTTCCACCCCCGGGCACACTTAATTTTGGACCTAGCTTCAGCCGCACATTATTTAGTACCTAATTAACGATTTAAAGGAGTAGCACTAAAAAGTCAAGATTTCAATAATATTTACGACCGCACGCCTTTAAAACATTTTGCTACACTCATTTTTGGACAATTAACGAATTTTAATGCATTTTCTAATTGGTTCCACCCCCGGGCACACTTAATTTTGGACCTTGCTTCAGCCGCACATTATTTAGTACCTAATTAACGATTTAAAGGAGTAGCACTAAAAAGTCAAGATTTCAATAATATTTTCGACTGCACGCCTTTAAAACATTTTGCTACACTCATTTTTGGACAATTAACGACTTTTAATGCATTTTCTAATTGGTTCCACCCCCGGGCACACTTAATTTTGGACCTAGCTTCAGCCGCACATTATTTAGTACCTAATTAACGATTTAAAGGAGTAGCACTAAAAAGTCAAGATTTCAATAATATTTACGACTGCACGCCTTTAAAACATTTTGCTACACTCATTTTTGGACAATTAACGAATTTTAATGCATTTTCTAATTGGTTCCACCCCCGGGCACACTTAATTTTGGACCTAGCTTCAGCCGCACATTATTTAGTACCTAATTAACGATTTAAAGGAGTAGCACTAAAAGGTCAAGATTTCAATAATATTTTCGACTGCACGCCTTTAAAACATTTTGCTACACTCATTTTTGAACAATTAACGAATTTTAATGCATTTTCTAATTGGTTCCACCCCCGGGCACACTTAATTTTGGACCTAGCTTCAGCCGCACATTATTTAGTACCTAATTAACGATTTAAAGGAGTAGCACTAAAAAGTCAAGATTTCAATAATATTTACGACCGCACGCCTTTAAAACATTTTGCTACACTCATTTTTGGACAATTAACGAATTTTAATGCATTTTCTAATTGGTTCCACCCCCGGGCACACTTAATTTTGGACCTAGCTTCAGCCGCACATTATTTAGTACCTAATTAACGATTTAAAGGAGTAGCACTAAAAAGTCAATATTTCAATAATATTTTCGACTGCACGTACGCCTTTAAAACATTTTGCTACACTCATTTTTTGACAATTAACGACTTTTAATGCATTTTCTAATTGGTTCCACCCCCGGGCACACTTAATTTTGGACCTAGCTTCAGCCGCACATTATTTAGTACCTAATTAACGATTTAAAGGAGTAGCCCTAAAAAGTCAAGATTTCAATAATATTTTCGACCGCACGCCTTTAAAACATTTTGCTACACTCATTTTTGGACAATTAACGACTTTTAATGCATTTTCTAATTGGTTCTCACACTTAATTTTGGACCTAGCTTCAGCCGCACATTATTTAGTACCTAATTAACGATTTAAAGGAGTAGCACTAAAAGGTCAAGATTTCAATAATATTTTCGACTGCACGCCTTTAAAACATTTTGCTACACTCATTTTTGAACAATTAACGAATTTTAATGCATTTTCTAATTGGTTCCACCCCCGGGCACACTTAATTTTGGACCTAGCTTCAGCCGCACATTATTTAGTACCTAATTAACGATTTAAAGGAGTAGCACTAAAAAGTCAAGATTTCAATAATATTTACGACCGCACGCCTTTAAAACATTTTGCTACACTCATTTTTGGACAATTAACGAATTTTAATGCATTTTCTAATTGGTTCCACCCCCGGGCACACTTAATTTTGGACCTAGCTTCAGCCGCACATTATTTAGTACCTAATTAACGATTTAAAGGAGTAGCCCTAAAAAGTCAAGATTTCAATAATATTTTCGACCGCACGCCTTTAAAACATTTTGCTACACTCATTTTTGGACAATTAACGACTTTTAATGCATTTTCTAATTGGTTCTAACCCCGGGCACACTTAATTTTGGACCTAGCTTCAGCCGCACATTATTTAGTACCTAATTAACGATTTAAAGGAGTAGCACTAAAAGGTCAAGATTTCAATAATATTTTCGACCGCACGCCTTTAAAACATTTTGCTACACTCATTTTTGGACAATTAACGAATTTTAATGCATTTTCTAATTGGTTCCACCCCCGGGCACACTTAATTTTGGACCTAGCTTCAGCCGCACATTATTTAGTACCTAATTAACGATTTAAAGGAGTAGCCCTAAAAAGTCAAGATTTCAATAATATTTTCGACCGCACGCCTTTAAAACATTTTGCTACACTCATTTTTGGACAATTAACGACTTTTAATGCATTTTCTAATTGGTTCTAACCCCGGGCACACTTAATTTTGGACCTAGCTTCAGCCGCACATTATTTAGTACCTAATTAACGATTTAAAGGAGTAGCACTAAAAGGTCAAGATTTCAATAATATTTTCGACTGCACGCCTTTAAAACATTTTGCTACACTCATTTTTGAACAATTAACGAATTTTAATGCATTTTCTAATTGGTTCCACCCCCGGGCACACTTAATTTTGGACCTAGCTTCAGCCGCACATTATTTAGTACCTAATTAACGATTTAAAGGAGTAGCACTAAAAAGTCAAGATTTCAATAATATTTACGACCGCACGCCTTTAAAACATTTTGCTACACTCATTTTTGGACAATTAACGAATTTTAATGCATTTTCTAATTGGTTCCACCCCCGGGCACACTTAATTTTGGACCTAGCTTCAGCCGCACATTATTTAGTACCTAATTAACGATTTAAAGGAGTAGCACTAAAAGGTCAAGATTTCAATAATATTTTCGACTGCACGCCTTTAAAACATTTTGCTACACTAATTTTTTGACAATTAACGACTTTTAATGCATTTTCTAATTGGTTCCACCCCCGGGCACACTTAATTTTGGACCTAGCTTCAGCCGCACATTATTTAGTACCTAATTAACGATTTAAAGGAGTAGCTCTAAAAAGTCAAGATTTCAATAATATTTTCGACCGCACGCCTTTAAAACATTTTGCTACACTCATTTTTTGACAATTAACGACTTTTAATGCATTTTCTAATTGGTTCTAACCCCGGGCACACTAAATTTTGGACCTAGCTTCAGCCGCACATTATTTAGTACCTAATTAACGATTTAAAGGAGTAGCACTAAAAGGTCAAGATTTCAATAATATTTTCGACTGCACGCCTTTAAAACATTTTGCTACACTCATTTTTGGACAATTAACGACTTTTAATGCATTTTCTAATTGGTTCCACCCCCGGGCACACTTAATTTTGGACCTAGCTTCAGCAGCACATTATTTAGTACCTAATTAACGATTTAAAGGAGTAGCACTAAAAAGTCAAGATTTCAATAATATTTTCGACTGCACGCCTTTAAAACATTTTGCTACACTCATTTTTGGACAATTAACGACTTTTAATGCATTTTCTAATTGGTTCCACCCCCGGGCACACTTAATTTTGGACCAACAATCTTGGACAAAATGGACATCTGCACCAGTCGGCGTCAACATGAACTGTCCCAACTATTTTGTCCAGGATTTTGCAGCGAAAATTTGAGTCTCATTTGTTTGACTTATTGGTTTTTCTGTGCAAGTTTAAGTAAACCCAACGGGGAGGCGAGCTCCAGCTCTCTGTTACTTACAATTGAACAAATTGTTTTATCTTGAATTAGTACAGCTATATGAGACCACACAAGTACTAAATTATTCTTTATTCGGAGCGTTTTTCCCGTCCTCGGGACACGCTACCTGCCGAAATTCCACGCGCATTGCACAAGCATAACAGAGCTCTCATGCCAGTGTACGTGTACATCTGGCCGCTGCAATAGCACAAATCAATGCCAGTTGAGGGCGCCTTTACACGGAAAAATGAAAGCAGAGGGAGTAAAGAGTGGAAAGGGCAAAAAAAGACCACGTGCAAGGGGCCACGTTGCACAACATGCTCTTTTACTGCTTCCAATACCTCAGAGACATTAAGCAGTATCACAACTTGAAAAAGAATCTGACGCAACCCATAGTACATGGCAATTGCTCGAGGATCGTTTGTCACGCTTTGGTAGCAAATATATTTTAGAATTTACGTATTGTAACAAGTATTTCTCACTTACTATTTCAACTCGACCCACAGGACAGAACACACAGGAAACCTTCTAACACAGAAACCTTCCAATACAGAACAATTCACTCGTGGTGTATTTGCTACCTCTTCTCGTTTCACAACTGAAAACAGCAATCGCGCTCGGGGACGCCTCTCCCGCGAGACGGGTTACCCTTCCAGCATGGGTTCGCGCCACACGGCTCCGTGTGGAGCCGTGTTAGCCCCCTCAGCAAGTCGATTGGGCTCCGTGTGGAGTGGTGCTGGTGCCCTCTGCTGGCCGATTTGGACCGGCGTTACACTAACTCCTTCGAGGACCCCGCTTTGTCCTCAAAGCCGGCAGCGAACCCGATGTCTCGCCGGAGAAACGATCCCCAAACAACAGGGGTTGGAATGAAGGGGACACAAGTTTGCAAAATTCAATTATGGGGGGGGGGGGGGGGGGGGTGGTTCCCGCTGTGCCGTCCTATGGCGAGAGAAGTGCTCCCAAAAGGCGCGGGGGACATTCACTGGGTATCTCGGGGGTGGGGGCGCTCCGGGGGGGGGGGGGGGCAACAATCCTCCCAGTGAAGGCTGGCTGGCCACGCCGGGGTCAACGAAATATTGTCCGTATTGTTGACCGTCATACGTCCGCAGTAGTCTTCCGGGCACCTCATAAACGTGGGTAACGCGGGCCCGGAATGTTCGCAAAGGGGGTGTCCATCCCGGTGGCGGCTTCGCAGGTCGTCCCGTCCGTCTGGAGGTGGCTGTTGGCGGCGACCCCCCAGCGAGACCCGCATGGAAAAGTGACGATGGCCCTGGCCGGAATTAGGAGCCGCGGTCCCACCGCCAGTGGCAGGGGAACGTGGCAGGGTACTGATGGGCCTCTATGCGTGCCGCCCTCGGTCAGCGTGGGCACCTCCCGACGTTCGCGGTTGCGGGACCCCCGTCTGGGCGTGGTCCTCTCCTCTGTGCCATCGGCCGGGGGAATGTCGAGTCGGCTGGGGTGCAGCAGCGACCGGGGTTGCTCCGAGGTGGTGCTATCTCCCCCACGAACTGGCGGCTGCGACAGGTGGGGCTCCGGCCGTAGTGCCGCAGCGGCTTGGGGCGGCTCCGTGTGGTCGCCAGCCCCCTCCGCTCCCTGCCTTCACCGTCCGGCTCGTCGTCGCTGGCGTACACTTCCAGTTCGTCGGTGGCTGTCACGGTCGCCACCCTCCCTAGTCGCCAGGCACAGTACTGGAGGTGGCGTTGCCGAATGTCCTCCCGGTAGAAATCCCTCCCGCAACCGAACGGGCACTGGAACGGCATCGTCGAGTGTAGCGCCGGGCACGCCGTTGCCTGATGCCGCCTCAGGTTCCCCGACCTAGTGAACTGCCGGTCGCAGTGGCTGCACTGGACGTGGCTCATTCTGGAATGGATAAAGGGAGAAGGACAAGGGTCAGTTATAGCATGGCTATAACGGGTGGGTTTGTTGATCTTCCGTCCACCCCTCGTCAAGGAGTGGGTTCAGGCTCGCCTACAGATGTTGGTGGTGTGCCCTCTTGGCCTCCCGGTCTCCGGCTTTGGCGTCCTCCTCTGAGTTTTCCTGTGGCGGCCGCGTCCCGAGGTCCTCGGCGGCCCCTTCCTGCTCCTGGTCTAGCGGGCCTCCTTCTGTGTCTCAGTGCATGCCCGGTCCCTGACTTCGACTTTATCTCGCGGGCCCTCCCTGGCCGACCGCGTCTCCTGGTCCAGTAATAATAATAATAATAATACACACTTGTATAGCGCCATCTATCTAGATAAATCTATTCCGATGCGCTTGAGGAAAGAAAGAGCAAATACAATGTACTGAAATAATTAGTAATTAATAAGATGAAGCTGCGGATGCATTGTTGGTGTAACAGTTCTTAAAAAGAAAAGTCTTCAAATGTGATTTAAAAGTGTCCAGCCTGCTAAGTGATCTAGGTTCTAGTGGTAGATTGTTCCAGAGTGTCGGTGCGCAGGAAGAGACAGCTCTATGTCCGTACGTCTTGTAGGTTCGGGGAATTTCTAAGAGGTGCTTGTTGGAAGATCGAAGACTGCGTTGAGGGATGTAAGGGGTAAAATGAGGTCCTGTAGATAGGTTGGTGCCAGGCCGTGTACTGCCTTCCATGTTAACAAGAGGATTTTGAATTGAATACGTTCCCGAACAGGCAACCAGTGGAGTGACTGTAGTACCGGTGAGATGTGTCCTGCTTAAGTTTGTCTAACTGTCGTGATTGAATATTAAACAGGAGCGCGTTTCCGATGTCCAGTCTTGACAAGACAAAAGCATGTATGAGAATGCGTAATTACATATCAACTAATCGCTTACCTGAAGTTCCAGGGCTCTTGATACCAGTCACTTCCTGTTACTAGGATTAGTAAGGACGCCTGATATATATGCTCCTTGAAGTTCCTTCGTATGTAGTCACGGTACTCATGGACACTGGAAACCACATTTTTCCGTTATTTCTTCAAAATATTGACTTTTTAGACTATAGGTGGTTTTTTTATACAAAAGTACATACATATGAAATCAGTCAGTGCGTGGTTACGACGTAAAGCCTAAAACAATGCATTTTCCCGTGAAATTTACGGGAACATTATCTGGAGCGTAACAATCGGCCACCGTCGGGCCACCGTCGGGCCACTGTCGGCCACGGGTGGCACTCGTCGCCGCTCGTATGCCACTAGTGGGCCACTGGTTGTGGCTATCTGGGTGGGGGACTCCAACATTTAGCTTAGCAGGTGCAGATGTTGATTCAGCGATTCGAACGGTTTGAGATCTGTCGGTTAGGTATGACTGAAACCAGTCAAGAGAGACACCGGTTACTCCACATGATTTGAGACGTTCGATTAACAGCGAGTGGTCCACTGTATCAAAGGCAGGTGCACTGACAGGTCCAATAGAACAAGGAATATGGCTTGTTTGTTGTCGAGTGCACGCAAAATGTCATTGGATACACGTAGAAGGGCTGTTTCGGTACTGTGACATCTTCTATACGCTGATTGGAAGGGTTCAAACAATTGATTATCGGAGAGATGATCCAAAAGGCGTGATGCAACTATCTTCTCAAGTATCTTGGAGACGAACTTCAGATTTGAAACTAGTCTGTAGGTCTATCGCCGTCCCGGTGGCCTCCTCTCCGCCAGGAGTCGCGACGTCAGGCTGATTTCCTTTCCACCATCCCGTCGCCACTTTACCCAGGTATGGTTTCAGGGGATTGTAATGGACGACCTTGGCTTTAGCCCGGCGGAACCTCTGGATCTTGTAGGTGACCTGGTCGATCGCCTTGATGATTACGTAGGGACCTTCCCACCAGCACTGTATAGCTTAGGTGTTCGACCGACCTTCTTGCTTGGGGTGTAGAGCCATACCAGTTGGCCCGGCTCGTAACGAGGGGGGGGGGGGGGGGAAAGGGTAGTTCCACCTCCCTCCCGAGCATAAGCATGTTCGGTGTGAACTTTGTGCTGTCGTGCTGGGAAGACCGGTAATACGTAAGCCATCATTACATATGGCAGGTGCTCATCCCAATCGTCCTATTGTTCGTCCACGAAGAAGCTAAACATCGTTTTAACCGTCCGGTTGAAACGTTCCACCATTCCGTCCGATTGTGGATGGAATGGTGTAGTGCGGGTCTTGCGTATGCCGAGCAGCTTGCAGACGTCCTAGAACAACCCCGCTTCGAATTCCCTACCTTGATCCGTGTGGATCTCTCTGTAGGTGCCAAACCGCGTGATGACTTGCTCCACCAGGACTTTCGCCACCGTTTCTGACGTCTGGTCGGGGATCGGGAAGGATTCGACCCACTTTGAGAAGTAGTCGGCCACCACCATGATGCTGGAATTTCCGCTCCGCGTCCTCGAGAACCTACCCGTAAGGTCTATGTATAGCGATGCGTTCCATTGGTGCACCAGCCTTCTTGCAGCCACCGTCGGATGTTCAGGAGCTTGGGATCGCTCTGCTGTTCATTGTTCAGTTCCTCGTGGTCCCAGACTGGGGCGAGTCCGTCCGGCGGCGTGGGATCATGGCTTCCTCCTCGCCACCCATTTCCCCTTGACCCGTTACGGCCCCGACCACCGGGTTCTCGCTTTGTCACTCCTTCGCGGAGCATCTTTTCTACCTGATTATCTGCCTCCATCCGCTTGTGGATCGGCATCCGCCTGGCTGGCCGTCTGCCGTATCGGTGTCGCTCCCCCTGTGTCGATCCTTTGTTTGGCTTGCTCGGTCTTCCCTAACCGACCCTCTGGACCCGTGAAGGCCTTGGAGAATTATGTCAGCAGCCCTGCTAACTTCGCTCGGTACGCTCGGTACGATTCAATCCTACGGCCCCTCTATCCAATAGTTCTTGCAAGTGGTCTGACACTCACCGGCCACATCCGCGTCCCTGACCTCTGAGCGGAGGTGATTAACGCTGTGTTCAGAGTGGTCTGGTGCTAGATCAATGATGTCTTGCGCATCCAAGGGCGAGAACAGTGCCAGACGTGTTCCCTTGTAGATTGTCACCGGGTCCGACGTCAGGTTAAAGACGCGAATAGGCACGGTCCCTCTGTGTGTGTCTACTAGGCCCGTCGCAACTGCCACGGGGCAACCGTCTGTGGACACCAAATTTGGGTACACCATCCACGCTCACTCGTTGTCTCTCCTTAAAGGGTCCCCGAATTATTGCCTCGTGTCCAGCCGGCACCACGGTATTCTCAGTGATGTGAACCCTTGCCACCGACGGCCGTTGGTTGTGACCTCCCAACGCTGTGGTCTTTCCATTGATGAGCACCGTGTTGTCCCCCACCGCCATTGGCAGCGGTATGATGACAGGAAATCCATCCCCAGGATTACGTCCGGCTCTATATTGACTACGATGCAGGTGTGGCTCAAAACCTGATCTTCGATATTGAGCTCAAATTTAGCCCTCCCTTGGGCCTGCATTGGACTCCCATCCGCTTGCCTCAGTGTCTGGGGCGGAGGCTGGAGGTCGGGCTTCTTGGGTCCGTTGAGGCCGTCATAGATGCGTTCCGATATTAGGCTCACTGTGGCTCCCGTGTCAAGCAGGAAACGGGCGGGCTTGGACGCAACCTTTCCTGCGACGTAATTTTCCCCCAGCGGCGCCTTCAGTGTCGTCTGGTCTCGTCCTGGTGGTCTTCCCTCGGCTGTCCGCTGGGCCGGCTTAGACTCGCCCTGTCCTCTCCTCAGATTGTCGTCGAATCCTTGTTTCCTACGCGGACAATCACGCCGGAAGTGCCCGAATTCGTGGCACCCGAAGCACTCCGCCATCGATCGGTCGAGCGTAGCCTGTGCTCTCAGTGTTCCTGTCTGGCGGAGGTTGCGTTAGGTGCACTACCGACCTCACGTCCCTGGTTCCTTGTTTCCGTTTCTTATTCTGCACCTATGAGTCTGGGAAAGCCTCCATGCATCTCCGTGGCCAGGGTGATTGCTTCGGTCAGGGTCGTCGCTTTCTCGAAAAAACGTGGCGTTGCAGCTGTTCGTCGCCTAATGCATTCCTGAAAGCCTCCACAGCCATGTCCTCCCGCGCTTGCGTGGGGAGGTTCGGGTAGCTCTTGGAAACCAACCGCCTGATCGACTGCCCCAGGCTGCTGATAGGTTCGTCCCGACCCCTGGTGCGCATCGACAAACGGGCCCGATGTAAAGGAATTTGGGCCGTGACCCCAAACCGCTGCTCGAAGTACTCCAGGATGCTGGGATACTCCCTTCGTGCCTCCGGGGCCATGTTGGCCAGGACCTCTTGTGCCGAGCTCCTCAGATGGGAGGCTAAAAACATATATAGCCTTTTCGGCCTCGCCCAACTGGTTAACCGTTGCCACGCTCTCGAAGTGGATAAGGTAATCGGACCACGACGAGACCCCATCAAACTTATCTGGGAGCATCATTGGTCGTCGGCCCCCCGAGGGGACCTCAGCGGCTCCTGCCCTGGAGCCGCAGGTGAAACCGTCCCGGCCTGGTTTCCAATCCCCGGTGGTGGTGCAGCCTGTCGAGCAACCAGCGGGGCCACCGCACCTGCGTGTGGGACCAGGTGAGAGGGGGTGCCTCCCTGCTGTAAGTGCGGAGCGGCTCTCCATAGAGTTGTGCAGTGCGGAGCGGATTTTCGTACTCCGCACCATAGGTTTGTGCAGTGCGGAGCGGCTCTCTATAGAGTTGTGCAGTGCGGAGCGGCTCTCCATAGGTTTGTACAGTGCGGAGCGGATCTTCGTGCTCCGCACCATAGGTTTGTGCAGTGCGGAGCGGCTCTATTTGTGCAGTGCGGAGCGGCTCTCCATATGTTTGTGCAGTGCGGAGCTGATTTTCGTGCTCCGCACCTATTGCTAGTGGCGTGCGGGGATCCAAATCGTTAATTAGGTACTAAATAATTTGCGGCTGAAGCTAGGCCAAAATTAAGTGTGCCCGGGGGTGGAACCAATTAGAAAATGCATTAAAAGTCGTTAATTTTCCAAAAATGAGTGTAGCAAAATTTTTAAAGGCGTGCAGTCGAAAACATTATTAAAATCTTGACTTTTTAGGGCTACTCCTTTAAATCGTTAATTAGGTACTAAATAATGTGCGGCTGAAGCTAGGTCCAAAATTAAGTGTGCCCCAGGGTGGAACCAATTAGAAAATGCATTAAAAGTCGTTAATTGTCCAAAAATGAGTGTAGCAAAATGTTTTAAAGGCGTGCGGTCGAAAATATTATTGAAATATTGACTTTTTAGGGCTACTCCTTTAAATCGTTAAATAGGTACTAAATAATGTGCGGCTGAAGCTAGGTCCAAAATTAAGTGTGCCCGGGGGTGGAACCAATTAGAAAATGCATTAAAAGTCGTTAATTGTCCAAAAATGAGTGTAGCAAAATGTTTTAAAGGCGTGCAGTCGAAAATATTATTGAAATCTTGACTTTTTAGTGCTACTCCTTTAAATCGTTAATTAGGTACTAAATAATGTGCGGCTGAAGCTAGGTCCAAAATTAAGTGTGCCTGGGGGTGGAACCAATTATAAAATGCATTAAAATTCGTTAATTGTTCAAAAATGAGTGTAGCAAAATGTTTTAAAGGCGTGCAGTCGAAAATATTATTGAAATCTTGACCTTTTAGTGCTACTCCTTTAAATCGTTAATTAGGTACTAAATAATGTGCGGCTGAAGCTAGGTCCAAAATTAAGTGTGCCCGGGGGTGGAACCAATTAGAAAATGCATTAAAAGTCGTTAATTGTCCAAAAATGAGTGTAGCAAAATGTTTTAAAGGCGTGCAGTCGAAAATTTTATTGAAATCTTGACTTTTTAGTGCTACTCCTTTAAATCGTTAATTAGGTACTAAATAATGTGCGGCTGAAGCTAGGTCCAAAATTAAGTGTGCCCGGGGGTGGAACCAATTAGAAAATGCATTAAAATTCGTTAATTGTCCAAAAATGAGTGTAGCAAAATGTTTTAAAGGCGTGCAGTCGAAAATATTATTGAAATCTTGACTTTTTAGTGCTACTCCTTTAAATCGTTAATTAGGTACTAAATAATGTGCGGCTGAAGCTAGGTCCAAAATTAAGTGTGCCCGGGGGTGGAACCAATTAGAAAATGCATTAAAAGTCGTTAATTGTCCAAAAATGAGTGTAGCAAAATGTTTTAAAGGCGTGCAGTCGAAAATATTATTGAAATCTTGACTTTTTAGTGCTACTCCTTTAAATCGTTAATTAGGTACTAAATAATGTGCGGCTGAAGCTAGGTCCAAAATTAAGTGTGCCCGGGGTGGAACCAATTAGAAAATGCATTAAAAGTCGTTAATTGTCCAAAAATGAGTGTAGCAAAATGTTTTAAAGACGTGCGGTCGAAAATATTATTGAAATCTTGACTTTTTAGGGCTACTCCTTTAAATCGTTAATTAGGTACTAAATAATGTGCGGCTGAGGCTAGGTCAAAAATTAAGTGTGCCCGGGGTTAGAACCAATTAGAAAATGCATTAAAAGTCGTTAATTGTCCAAAAATGAGTGTAGCAAAATGTTTTAAAGACGTGCAGTCGAAAATATTATTGAAATCTTGACCTTTTAGTGCTACTCCTTTAAATCGTTAATTAGGTACTAAATAATGTGCGGCTGAAGCTAGGTCCAAAATTAAGTGTGCCCGAGGGTGGAACCAATTAGAAAATGCATTAAAATTCGTTAATTGTTCAAAAATGAGTGTAGCAAAATGTTTTAAAGGCGTGCAGTCGAAAATATTATTGAAATCTTGACCTTTTAGTGCTACTCATTTAAATCGTTAATTAGGTACTAAATAATGTGCGGCTGAAGCTAGGTCCAAAATTAAGTGTGCCCGGGGTTAGAACCAATTAGAAAATGCATTAAAAGTCGTTAATTGTCCAAAAATGAGTGTAGCCAAATGTTTTAAAGGCGTGCGGTCGAAAATTTTATTGAAATCTTGACTTTTTAGGGCTACTCCTTTAAATCGTTAATTAGGTACTAAATAATGTGCGGCTGAAGCTAGGTCCAAAATTAAGTGTGCCCGGGGGTGGAACCAATTAGAAAATGCATTAAAAGTCGTTAATTGTCCAAAAATGAGTGTAGCAAAATGTTTTAAAGGCGTGCGGTCGAAAATATTATTGAAATCTTGACTTTTTAGGGCTACTCCTTTAAATCGTTAATTAGGTACTAAATAATGTGCGGCTGAGGCTAGGTCCAAAATTAAGTGTGCCCGGGGGTGGAACCAATTAGAAAATGCATTAAAAGTCGTTAATTGTCCAAAAATGAGTGTAGCAAAATGTTTTAAAGGCGTGCAGTCGAAAATATTATTGAAATCTTGACTTTTTAGTGCTACTCCTTTAAATCGTTAATTAGGTACTAAATAATGTGCGGCTGAAGCTAGGTCCAAAATTAAGTGTGCCCGGGGTGGAACCAATTAGAAAATGCATTAAAAGTCGTTAATTGTCCAAAAATGAGTGTAGCAAAATGTTTTAAAGACGTGCAGTCGAAAATATTATTGAAATCTTGACTTTTTAGGGCTACTCCTTTAAATCGTTAATTAGGTACTAAATAATGTGCGGCTGAGGCTAGGTCAAAAATTAAGTGTGCCCGGGGTTAGAACCAATTAGAAAATGCATTAAAAGTCGTTAATTGTCCAAAAATGAGTGTAGCAAAATGTTTTAAAGACGTGCAGTCGAAAATATTATTGAAATCTTGACCTTTTAGTGCTACTCCTTTAAATCGTTAATTAGGTACTAAATAATGTGCGGCTGAAGCTAGGTCCAAAATTAAGTGTGCCCGGGGGTGGAACCAATTAGAAAATGCATTAAAATTCGTTAATTGTTCAAAAATGAGTGTAGCAAAATGTTTTAAAGGCGTGCAGTCGAAAATATTATTGAAATCTTGACCTTTTAGTGCTACTCATTTAAATCGTTTATTAGGTACTAAATAATGTGCGGCTGAAGCTAGGTCCAAAATTAAGTGTGCCCGGGGTTAGAACCAATTAGAAAATGCATTAAAAGTCGTTAATTGTCCAAAAATGAGTGTAGCCAAATGTTTTAAAGGCGTGCGGTCGAAAATTTTATTGAAATCTTGACTTTTTAGGGCTACTCCTTTAAATCGTTAATTAGGTACTAAATAATGTGCGGCTGAAGCTAGGTCCAAAATTAAGTGTGCCCGGGGGTGGAACCAATTAGAAAATGCATTAAAAGTCGTTAATTGTCCAAAAATGAGTGTAGCAAAATGTTTTAAAGGCGTGCGGTCGAAAATATTATTGAAATCTTGACTTTTTAGGGCTACTCCTTTAAATCGTTAATTAGGTACTAAATAATGTGCGGCTGAGGCTAGGTCCAAAATTAAGTGTGCCCGGGGGTGGAACCAATTAGAAAATGCATTAAAAGTCGTTAATTGTCCAAAAATGAGTGTAGCAAAATGTTTTAAAGACGTGCAGTCGAAAATATTATTGAAATATTGACTTTTTAGTGCTACTCCTTTAAATCGTTAATTAGGTACTAAATAATGTGCGGCTGAAGCTAGGTCCAAAATTATGTGTGCCCGGGGGTGGAACCAATTAGAAAATGCATTAAAATTCGTTAATTGTCCAAAAATGAGTGTAGCAAAATGTTTTAAAGGCGTGCAGTCGAAAATATTATTGAAATCTTGACTTTTTAGGGCTACTCCTTTAAATCGTTAATTAGGTACTAAATAATGTGCGGCTGAAGCTAGGTCCAAAATTAAGTGTGCCCGGGGGTGAAACCAATTAGAAAATGCATTAAAAGTCGTTAATTGTCCAAAAATGAGTGTTGCAAAATGTTTTAAAGGCGTGCAGTCGAAAATATTATTAAAATCTTGACTTTTTAGGGCTACTCCTTTAAATCGTTAATTAGGTACTAAATAATGTGCGGCTGAAGCTAGGTCCAAAATTAAGTGTGCCCGGGGGTGGAACCAATTAGAAAATGCATTAAAATTCGTTAATTGTTCAAAAATGAGTGTAGCAAAATGTTTTAAAGGCGTGCAGTCGAAAATATTATTGAAATCTTGACCTTTTAGTGCTACTCCTTTAAATCGTTAATTAGGTACTAAATAATGTGCGGCTGAAGCTAGGTCCAAAATTATGTGTGCCCGGGGGTGGAACCAATTAGAAAATGCATTAAAATTCGTTAATTGTCCAAAAATGAGTGTAGCAAAATGTTTTAAAGGCGTGCAGTCGAAAATATTATTGAAATCTTGACCTTTTAGTGCTACTCCTTTAAATCGTTAATTAGGTACTAAATAATGTGCGGCTGAAGCTAGGTCCAAAATTAAGTGTGCCCGGGGGTGGAACCAATTAGAAAATGCATTAAAATTCATTAATTGTCCAAAAATGAGTGTAGCAAAATGTTTTAAAGGCGTGCTGTCGAAAATATTATTGAAATCTTGACTTTTTAGTGCTACTCCTTTAAATCGTTAATTAGGTACTAAATAATGTGCGGCTGAAGCTAGGTCCACAATTAAGTGTGGCTGGGGGTGGAACCAATTAGAAAATGCATTAAAAGTCGTTAATTTTCCAAAAATGAGTGTAGCAAAATGTTTTAAAGGCGTGCGGTTTAAGATTTTGTTTAAAATCTTCAATTTTATATCTATTTGCAGTAGTGTCCCTTTAAATAGTTCATTAGGTACTAATTATTGAGGGGCTGAGGTCGAAAATAATTAAAAACCTATTAAAATCTAATTTTAAAAACAATTGAAGAAGAGACTGTTCGGACATGTAGGAAAATGAGACAATTGTTTAGTATTGAGTCCCGGATGACAAACATCTTGTGGTGTATGTATTCTAGATTTTATAAATTTTCGAATGTGCGGCTGAATGTGCGGCTGAATCGGCGGCTGAATGAGCGGCCCGCTCATTCGGCCGAATAGGCGGCTCACTTCAACTAGGTACTCTAGTCGACTATAGTTAACTATAGTCGGTTGATCGAACTTGGCCCACGAATCCATGCATGATCGTCAACTGATCAACAGCATTTTTTTCTCGGTCAAACAGCCTGGCACTGTGGCAAAATGGAGTCATTGATGGTGATTTGCTCGAGACACATTTCTGGTTATATAGCTGGCAATTTAATCGGCAGCAGAAGTTTACAGGGTATGACACGGTTACTTCCAAATACTGAAAGCCGTCCAGATCAAACTGTACGGCTTTCAAGAGCAGCATTTTTTCCCCCATCAAAACCGTTGCTCAAATGGAATCTTTAGTTTACTCATTTTACAGGAAATTGCTATTTTTGGTAAAATCAAAGTCTCTATACGTTCTACATACCTCCCTGGCTGAAATTGTCTGAAAAGTGGCGTACAATCGTCCGTAAAACCCGAATCTTTCAGGAGCAGTCGTACCTCATGTCTTTTAGGTTTTTTCTCCTTTTCAAGATGGCGTCTGCTTAGACCATGTAGACTCGGCGCAGTCGGTCTTTGGGCCACCAGCACGCAGTACAGACAAGGGGGCGCTGTTCACATTTATTCGCTCTTGCCTGTTTGGCATGAATGAACCGCGCGCCGGCGCTCCGCCTATCCTAGCGAATCCACATGACGCGAGTATACGTTAAAGATGTGATATATTTCCTCATGGCTTGCATCTCTGAATTGTTTATATATTTTTGTAAATTGATAGTTAGTTAGAAAACAAGCTGTTTAGTTATCGACTAATTACTCTCAAAATGATTGTCCATGTATGACAATTGCGTTGTTTACACGGTTGCCAATGTCTCAACTACGAAAGAAGTATGATTTTTTCTTTGACTTATGGAAATGCCGTAACAATTCCGTCAGATGACGAAAAATATTGCCATCCAACTCCCCTTCCCTCCCTCCCTTCCAATTAAACCAACTGTAAAACAAAAATCAGAAAGGACTCGATAAGAACCACAGAACCTCTCGAAACTATACAATTCCATGCGCCTATAGCTTTTGAGTAAGGATGCCGCCAACTTTTTTAAGCACCTGCAGCCGATTTCACGAAGCATTGCGCAGCTTGCGCAACTTTTGACAAATGGCGCAAGCTTCATAGCCTGCGTGTTATCTTCGGAAGAATGTTGCGCAACTTACGCAATAAAATGTTGCGCAAGTGGGTTTACGCAGTGCGTTATGCTTCGTGAAATCGGCTGCAGGTGCTTAAAAAAGTTGGCGGCATCCTTACTCAAAAGCTATAGGCGCATGGAATTGTATAGTTTCGAGAGGTTCTGTGGTTCTTATCGAGTCCTTTCTGATTTTTGTTTTACAGTTGGTTTAATTGGAAGGGAGGGAGGGAAGGGGAGTTGGATGGCAATATTTTTCGTCATCTGACGGAATTGTTACGGCATTTCCATAAGTCAAAGAAAAAATCATACTTCTTTCGTAGTTGAGACATTGGCAACCGTGTAAACAACGCAATTGTCATACATGGACAATCATTTTGAGAGTAATTAGTCGATAACTAAACAGCTTGTTTTCTAACTAACTATCAATTTACAAAAATATATAAACAATTCAGAGATGCAAGCCATGAGGAAATATATCACATCTTTAACGTATACTCGCGTCATGTGGATTCGCTAGGATAGGCGGAGCGCCGGCGCGCGGTTCATTCATGCCAAACAGGCAAGAGCGAATAAATGTGAACAGCGCCCCCTTGTCTGTACTGCGTGCTGGTGGCCCAAAGACCGACTGCGCCGAGTCTACATGGTCTAAGCAGACGCCATCTTGAAAAGGAGAAAAAACCTAAAAGACATGAGGTACGACTGCTCCTGAAAGATTCGGGTTTTACGGACGATTGTACGCCACTTTTCAGACAATTTCAGCCAGGGAGGTATGTAGAACGTATAGAGACTTTGATTTTACCAAAAATAGCAATTTCCTGTAAAATGAGTAAACTAAAGATTCCATTTGAGCAACGGTTTTGATGGGGGAAAAAATGCTGCTCTTGAAAGCCGTACAGTTTGATCTGGACGGCTTTCAGTATTTGGAAGTATGACACGGTTATATTAATAACAATCTCAGAATCTTCCCACAATCGAGTAATCACGGGTGAAAACTTGGGGTTGCGGGTTCGAATCCGGCTGCAGTACCTGTGCTCTTGGGCAAGGCACTCAACCACACTTGCTCCATCCTTCGGAAGGGATGTAAAGCCGTTGGTCCTGTGTGTTAGGTAATGGTAACGCAATGAAGAGCAAGGGGATTCCCCGGTGTCTCTGGCCATTTTTAATTCTTCATGGGTTTCCTCATGCTTGCGAGTGACAGTGCAATGGGCACTATTGAGGAATCCTTGGTATAAATACCAGAAAAAAATAATTATCATAAAAGATTAAAAAGTAAAATACATTACCGAATCTTCGTTTCCACCGAGTTTCAATCAGTTACGGCCACGTGTAACTGGTGTGCACAGCTGGTACCGCATGGAATTGGACTATATTCACCAACATTTTCAAGTGTTTCAATCAAATAAATTTTTATTTCGTGTTAAAAGGCTTAAAAACTGTTTAAAATGACGAGTCTCTCATTGCCAGAGGGTTCTTGGACTACAGTTATTGTGGATTTTCTTCAGTAAAATTTGACTCGTTTTGATATACAAAATGATATACAAACATTGTGGCCATATCAATATCTTTAACTTTTGAGGGCCTCTAAAACAACACTTGGCATTTACTCACACTGATGTAATTACGTTAATTGGTTGATTTTATATATGAAGTATCCCTTTATTGATGAATTGTTTGATAAGAAATATTTCTTGATACTGTTTTTGTCTCCCAAAGAAATAGTAGGTTTAAAAACTGGTCACAATAAACCCTTTCACGGTTATCGACGCCATGTTGTTCACCGGGCAGTTCGAACACGCGTTGCTGTGTGCGTGCACGGATCGTATTCGAATGCATTGTTAGGTCACTGTGCATTAGCTACGATCCGCGCACGCACACGGCAACGCGTGTTCGAAGTGCCCCGTGAACAAGATGGTGTCGATAACCGTGAAAGGGTTTATTTGCATGCACAAATTTGTATATCACAGAGTGCGCCCTCATTATTGCAGCTTGTGAATCTAACTACCATGAACAGGGCTTTAGTACCAAAGCCCCGTTCACGAGTCTATATCCAACAAATATCACAACTTTATATTCTGGCATTTTGCAACAGTTGTGGTTAGTACTGTCAGTTATTAATCTTGTGCAGTTTTTGTATAACTTTTTCATTCAAATGCATGGAACATCAAAATACAAAGATTAACGGTCTTTGTCTGTGTTTTGTATAGATTTACCAGTTCTTCTTCTTGAAGACATTGTGCCTTTGTTGACTCAAGAGAACCTTGGGAAGCTACATCGATTTCTGACAGAGAAGGGTGAACATACTGTATTGTTTCTTATTTCTGGCAATTGTTATAATTTCAAACAGATTATTGGAATGTTGAGTTATTGTGCACATACAACAGTTTGAGAAATATCATATGGTCAAAATCAGGAATCAAAAGCCGAGATCTCTGAAACTCGATCCGGGCAGATGTTTTACCAGCTACAAGTTACAAGAGACAGAAAAAAAATTGAGAAGTTGACCCATTGCTTTAGAGCTTGTGTATAAAATGTACGAGACTATACCTGAAAATGTTCCGTTTCCTAAGAAAACCAGTATTTTTCTTAATTTGGGCTTTGCCATCAAATCTGCACTTACTGATGCGATAAATCATTTTAAGGAAACAAGTGACATTTTACCCCAAACCACTTTGTCCAAACAGCCACTTGGGTCTTTCTATAAATTAGGGGTCCAAAAGTGTGACATTTAGTGGTCCCCCGTTACACCTGATGTGTTATTTTTCGTACAAAAATCATTAAAATGGCTTTTAAACCATTTTGTATGAATTGTACTTTATTTACTCTTTGAGATGTAAATTATTTATAGAATGTGTCCTGAATTTACAAAAACAAGATGTAAAATGTAACCGGGGACACCAACATTGGACCTCTAATTTATAGAAAGACCCACTTCATCCCAAAACAACTTCGTCCACAGGCTGTGGTTTAGGGCGAAGTGATTGTAAACGCCTTTTTGACTCTTTTCTCAAAAGTTAGACGAAGTACGGAGCTGGTTTTTTAAGCTCGGGTTGGTTTTAATCATGCATACCTTCAATCACACAGGGGGATGAAACTATTTGTAACAGTTTACCAATCATGTATACTATCTTTAAAGGTTTTGTATTTTATCTCTATTCCTAGGTGTTAACTCACAACTACTAAGGCTACAGTGGTTGAAGTTCTTCCGTAGAACCTTTAAGAGGGAGGTGAAGACACTGCATGAATGCTCCTGTTATTGTACGAACCTACTCAACGAAGATTGGAGGCAAATGTTCCTAGACAAGTCATGCCAACGACAACTTCATGAACTTGAATTCGGTGAAAGCAATCAAGCCAGTAACGAAAGTAGGCTTCAAAAAAACTTGTTCATATTTAGACTTTCTCTTCCGCTACCCTACGAAAAGTTATTGTGGCCTTGCGGGAACACACAACCGTGTTTTTACACACTTATGGGGTACCTCTTTTGTTCCCCCTCTTCCTTCTCTGTCCCTCTTTTGTTTCCTTTGTCCAAACCAACTCCATAGACTTAAGGCAAGTCGGGTACTAAGTAGACAAAGACCGACTTATGGGGTACCTTTGTTCCTATTGTCCAACCCTCCACTCAGTACCCCATAAGTGTGTATAAGGGTCATTCTATAAATTTGGGGTCCAATTTTTCTGTCCCCGTTACATCTGACATCTTGTAAAATGTTGTAGTTTGTAAATTCAGGACATATTCTTTAAATGCTCTCTATTTCAAAGAGTGATTACTTAAAGTACAATTCATAAAAACATGTTTTGAAGGCATTTTTAATGATACTTGTATGGCAAATAGCAGTATGTCAGGTGTAACGGGGACAGAAAAATGTTGGACCCCAAATTTATAGAATGACCCATAAACATATTCATTCTTCCGTGTAATCTTACCGTGTGTTCCCATGTGTCCTCAGTACTAGTGTCTATGTGGAATGTTACCGCGGCACCGTACTGAACTTTCCCTGTATTAACCAGGGCTGTAGTCGAGTCCATCACAAGTCCTCACAAGTCCACCACAAGTCACTGAGTCTTAATTCAAGTCACAAGCTATTCACATGAACTCGAACAAAGGAATTCTTTTGTGCGTGTTCATCCTTTGCTTCTTGTTACTGGACTTGTGACGGGCTTGTGATTTTATCAGCTCTAGACTTGTGATGGACTCGACTACAACCCTGGTATTAACCCATTACTTTTCAGGGTGAAACTGTCTTTGCCGCTGCAAAGGGAAGCCTGATGATTTCTCCCATTAAACACCTTTCTGTTTCTGGACATGTTGGTCAATGTGCTTGACATGTTTTGAAGAAAAAAATACTGCTGCTGCTGAGATTATCCGACTCAAGTCGTTGCCCTGTAGCCACCTAGGAGGTTCTACAGCTCGGCCATGAAGTGGGAGAGAACAGGAAGAAATACTCAGTGTTGGGAAAGCCCACGGAATCAAGCAGGGACTGAGGACCCAATCCACATACTGACCCGGACGGGATTCGAACCAGGGCCACAGAGGTGGAAGGCGAGGAAAGAACCGCTACGCCAACCTGATTCCCCATAGGTTTGGGGGGAAAAAATAATGAAAGATCTGAGCTCTTTTTGGTTTATGTGAAAATGAGTGAAAAAGTTGCCAAGTTGGTCTCCGCCTAATAGGTTAATTACGTACACTTCACTGGCAATGTATGTCCTCCAATCCCATGGGCCTTTGCAAATACACATAAGGTTTATTGAGCATGTCTTTGGTATGTCGTTACTTCAGGTGATCATTCTCAGAAGGTCCTGGACATTTTACTCAACCCATCTACCAGCCACTGTAACACAGAGACGAGTCCAGAGCCATTGGAAGACTACTCGCCAGCATCGCTACACCTCCCAAGTCGCCTGCTGCCCTTCATTCAGGTGGTTTAGCTGCAGTATACTTTACTAAAATTTCAATTCTTGATCATTCAGGGCCCAATTTCATGGAACCTGTTAGCACAAACAGTTGTTTAGCACAGAATTTCTTTGCTCTGTAAAATGGGTTACCAGGCAAAATTGTATGTTGAATTGTATTTTTAGGAACAGAAGAAAAATATCAGTAAATACACATCACTTACGATTTTGGCTGGCAACCCAGTTTTGTAAAATAAAGCAAAGAAATTCTGTGCTAAACAAATTGTTGTGCTAACGGGTTCCATGAAATTGGGCCCAGAACAGGGGCTAATTTCATAAAGCTGATTAGCAGAAAAATTTGCTTATGCCAAATTTACTTGCTTTATAAAAATGAGTTAGCAAAATCTTATGTGTTCTGCTATTCTTGCTAAGAACACAAGTTGACATGCAATTTTGACGATTAACTCATTTTATAAAGCAAACAATTCTGATAAACGGCTTTATGAAATTGGCTCCAGAGGTTTGTTGAATACAGTAAACTTGTGGATAACAAGGCACTGATCGACCGGTCACTTTGGAATCGCTTTCAAGACTGTTCTGCTTCAGCGATTTCCTCCAGGTCCAAGAGAACCTGTTTCAACAAAGCGATAAAAAAAAGCTGTATTTCGCATGCTACAGTTAAAATGGCGCGCCCCACTAAAAAGCGTTATCAGCTGTTTCTACTGCCGAAATAGCTTTGTGCGCATTGGCAAATAACCGTTTAAGGTCATTAAATAACTGTGCTCAGTAGAAACACATTCAATGTGTCTATGTTGCCATTGTTGATTAACTGTTAATTGTTTAAAATCTTTGCTCTTTCAGAAAGACGAAAGAATTCTTCAGTTGCTGCAGCGTAGTTTAACAGAACTAGTGATATCCCACTATCTGCCGAAATACAACGCTGCCTTGAGACACACAATGGGACATTTGATTCACAACGGAGTTTTAAGAACGTTCACTTTGAAACATCCCAAATCCATGACTCCAGACCAACTTTGCAGCATCCTCGAAGTTTGTTCGGGACAGTTTTGCCCCAGTGAAGGCGCAGAAAATACGGACACCCAAGAAAAGCGAAATTGTTGTAAACGGACGATTTCTCACGATGACGCCATTTCGGATTCTGTCACGGTACTCAACGGATTTTATGATGAGCTGTCCATTGACAAAGACAATTGCGACCAAACGAAGAAGCAAGATTTGTATGACTTCTCTCTCTTAGAACCAATCGGAACGAGTCCCGATTGTTGTTCTAGCAAAATTGTAAAACAGCCAAATTGTGAAAGCTACTGCGAGTCCAGTGAACATTGCATACAACATCTAGTTCTCTGCGGCTTCTTACTTGACCAGCCCGATTATAGTGAAATGCTCCGTAGTGTGCTCGGCCTGTGGCCCGGACTACAGGAGTTGGAATTAGTTGACAATTGTAAGTGAAAGTAGTGGAGTGGGCTTGCATTCTGTAAACAAATACAACGAAGAACGGCTTCACATTTATTTGGTATTGTGCACAAAGGGGAATATGATGCATAGTCTCCCAGACACCAATTTAAAAATAGGATATTTAAGTTTTTACTGAATTTTGTCCAGTTTTAAAAGCCATTTACCTCATAAATATTCCTCAGGCAGCTGCGGTATTTCATTGGTCCATTCCAACAACTCAACTGCGTTATTTGTACTATTAATTAATTAAAAGACATTGTGCTAAACAAACTCGTACATTATTTTTATTTTAAAAAACAAGGAATTTGACCTGCTGAAAATCGGATACGAACTTCTCAAAGAATGACAATTGCAGCGAAACCATGTAATATGGACGCCGCCATTTTGTCCAGAACTAGGCAAAGAATGACATTTTCACGGACAACTCCGTGTACTCCTATAGCAATACACAAAGGTGGTCCGCAAAACGTCATTCTTTGCCCAGTTTCCGAACAAAATGGCGGCACCCATAAGCCATTCTTATCGATTTTCAGTGGGTCAAATTTCTTGTTCTTTGTATAAAAATGGTGCAAGAATTACTTGTTTAGCACATTTTATTCTGTTTCATGGGTATAATTTTCCTTTAAACCATTATTTTTACTATTACCGTGTCTTTTGCATGCGCAAAATAGGAAGGTACTATTCCCACACTTAGGACCAAGCCTTTGATTTATCCCAAAACAATGTCATCTTTTTAATTAAATGTACCACTATGCATGTGCTTTACGTGTTACGAGTGGAGATCTGTGCTATAGGGTGCTTTCACAATGGGTCAAAAGCTTACGGGTCACTATTGCTTGTCCTCCAGATCAGGAGAGAACAATAGGGCCACGTGCTTTTCCACACGTGGCTCTATTCTCTCCCGATCTGGAGGACAAGCAATAGTGACCCATGACCTTTCGACCCCCTGTGAAAGCACCCTATATTACCTTCAAATGAAAAACTGTTGTCGTTTGCAGTATTGCAGAGTCGTTCATGTGCTAAAATTCTGACATCAGTGGCCCAAGGGCAAAGCCACGTTCATTCACTGCGGAGACTTCGCTTGGAGGATAACTCGGCTCAGGACTGCATCTTTCAACTAACATATCTGTTGTCAAGGTTTGATAACAATATTTTACATAAAAAACATGTACATGTATACATGTGTTGCCATGGATTCACCAATCAAGAGCAAGAAATCAAGTTTTGTTAAAGATAAAAGATATACCAGTAATAATCGACTGCGTGCGTTCGGGCGTGTACGAACAGCAAGAAGTACGACTACTCCCTGACAAATGAGGAGTGTGCTCTTACTCCCAACAAGTGAAATGTGATTTGCACAAAGATGGCAAAACATGGGTGCAATTTAGGTGAATTTGCTTAATGTGTTAACTCAATAAATGAAACAACAACTCACTAAGGTTTGTTTTAGACAGCATCAAATATCCCACAAAAGTTCCCGGGTTTTCTGTGATGTATGTCTGTATTTTCTTCAGTTTCTCTTGAGCAGTATTTGTCGAGTCATGGCAAAAGACGGCCATTTTGACTGATGGCCATTCGCGCATGCGGACTGCAGGTGTGCCGTTCACACGATGTGACCCTAATGCAGTGCCCACGCATTACTCTAGAGTAACGAGAACTGTATGCCTGAACGCAGCCATTAATTAGAGTATAATATTAATTCCATCACAACAAAAAAACAAAAATAGTTTCCAAGAATTACTCAGTTATTTGTAACTTTTTTTTTACTTGTTAGGTGCAAGGTTGACACACTTGAACTCGAAGCAGCTGATTTGAGTTTTTCAAGCCAGGATCGAGGCCAAAGTTCCGTTGATGCAAGGCAACTTGATAATCTGTCAATCTGTGAGTGTGAGTAAAAATGCTTAGAAACAAAATGAAACTTTCTCTTGCTATGGTCCAGGTCATGGGTTGGGGGCGGGGGTAGGGGGCATGTTTTAGGGTGTACTTATTGACAACTTTATGGAGGCGCAGTGGTCTAATGGATAACACGTCAGATTTTCGGGTGATAGGTCCATGGTTGGAGGCCTGGTCACTGCTACTGCGTTGTGTCCTTGGAACAGACACTCATTTTTGTCTCTTTCCACCCAGGTGTATAAATGTGTACCAGCAAATATTGGTGGGGGTAAACCTGCAATGGACTGGCATCCCATCCAGGGGGAATAGCAAGGCTCCTAGTCACTCCATGCCATGGAAACTAACAACCTGTTTGGGGAAACCCAACTAACTGCTGGGGGTAAACCTGTGATGGACTGGCATCCTATCCAGGTGGAGTAACAATGCTCCTAGTCACTCCATGCCATGGAAACTAACAACCTGTTTGGGGAAACCCAACTAACTGCTGGGGGTAAACCTGCGATGGATTGGCATCCCATCCAGGAGGAGTAGCAATGCTCCTAGTCACCTCATGACATTGAAACCTTTCATGACATTATACCCAAAAGTGTTACCAAAGTTTAACAGTTCAATAACTTGCTAATTTTTATTTTTTCTCTCCGTAGGTTTTGCCAAACTGAACACTATCAACTTGGCCCGCAACAACCTGGTGTCCCTTTCCTGCCTCAAGAGGGCGCTAGCACAGTCAAATTGCGTCATCAAATGCCTAGATCTAGGAAGTTGCCAACTAGAAATGAAAACACTTGACGACCTCTTCATCAGTGTCAAAGGTGTAAATACGAGACTTTTTTTTAAAAATTATTATTTTATTTTTTTATTTATTCTTCTATTTTGGGTGGCATTTGACAATCATGACCCACGTGCTAACCAGGAAAATGAGTTAGAAAAGCATATTGGTTGCACTTACATACTATTACTTTACTTTACCTTGCTTGTTGGTCGTTGCGTCAAGCCAGTTAAAATGTTTTTCTTCAGCCTTCATTATAAATAAAGTTGAGCCCTCGCTCAAGATTCAAACGTATGGCAATGCAGCGTGCAGCATTTTTGGACAAAAACACAGACGAGTGTTTTCTTATGTTGGTCTGTGTGCATAGATTCGCATGCACATACACGTGCGTAGCCGGTGAGACAGTTTTCTGGATGTGGAAAGCAGTCTTTAACACGATATGGATTATAGAAGACAAAACCTTATTTTTCAAGGTTGAATTGTCCCCGGGCACAGAAAATATATCGTCAAATTAATTGTTCTTTTTTTCTTCATTTTCAGATTGCATGTCCCTGCGTGACCTCAACGTCAGTTTTAACACCTATACTCCAAGTCGTCATGAAACGGTGCTTTCAGGGGTCA
This sequence comes from Henricia sp. BOLD:AAB3569, assembly GCA_037783545.1. Taxonomy (NCBI): domain Eukaryota; kingdom Metazoa; phylum Echinodermata; class Asteroidea; order Spinulosida; family Echinasteridae; genus Henricia; species Henricia sp. BOLD:AAB3569. Next base: position 80,104 of record JBBELK010000801.1, on the reverse strand, counting down.
GAAATCAAGCCAAAATATGTGGCTTAGTCCAACTCATACAGACAGGACAGCTGACAAAATTGGATATGAGTGGATGCTCTTTCAGTTTGACAGGTATGGATAAAAATTGGTTCTGAGTTTTTCACATTTGAAAACTGAAACCAAACGGTGAAACAAAATTGACTCATTTTCAACTGCAAACGAAATTAACAAGAGTTTAAAGCTAAGAATACAGTTCGTAGCTTTACGCGTCCGCATTGGACTTGTTTTTTGGGAGGTTTTACCCATCGTCTTGGTAAGTTTGACCAAAAAAAGTCCAATGCAGACAGGCCTTTACTCTTCATAAAAGAGTGCTCCGAGATCTTTAAAGTGTGTTACACAACAAAATGGAACAAAGGCTTTACATCCCTTCCAAAGGATGGTGCAGTTGTGGTGACGTGCCTTGCTAAAGGGCACAGGTACCAAGGCCTGGTATCAAACTCACAAAACCAAGTTTTATTTTCACCTCATGAGAACCTGTGAGAACAGGAAAAAATGTACAAAATATCAGTGGCTGTAACATGCAATGTCTAATTCAAACATTCTTTTACACTTTAAAGACAAGTAGTGAAGTTAATTTCGATTGATTTTTCTTTCTTTAATATTCCTCAGGTTGGTCTCAAGCTAAAGATTTTGTGCGAGTTCTCCGAAACAACTCCTTGCTTCGTCAGTTTTTGCTGATGTATAATGACCTAAGTAAGATTTCCGCATTATTTGTCCCCGCCCCCCTTTTGTTAGCTTGGCAGTTGTGGACATACATATACTTCTGTGGTATCAGTCAGTCAGTCACACATGTTGAGCGATCATATATGCGCACACTTTAGGGAAAACGTGGTGGTGCCTATGCCCTTGAGCAAGGCACTTGACCACAATTGCTCCATCCTTCTGAAGGGATGTAAAGCCGTTGGTCCAGTGTGTTGTGTAATGCACTTGAGAGATCCCAGAGCACTCTTTTGTGAAAAGCAAAGGGATTACCCGGTGTCTCTGGCCATCGGCTACCAATGGCGTCACTGACCTTATTTACACAAGTTTTTCTGTGATAGCTTGTGTTTATTCCTGAATAAAGAAATTATTTTGCCATTTTTGTAATTATTATTTTAATTTTTGTTCATTTACCAGCAAACAGCTGTTTGACTCTCCTAGCGGATGCATTCATATTCACAAACAAAGAAGCAATCTTGCCTCCAAGACTGTGCCTAGATATCAGGTAAAGAAATGTACTTTCTTATTTTTACTTGATGCCGAGTGTTCTGTCACGGTGCAAGAGATTTGCAGGTCGACCTGAGGACAACTTTAAGGCCTACTCATACTTCACACAAAGTGAATGCGATTTTGACGTCACAGCGAAATTTTGGTACCACAAATTTGCAGGAAGTTGAACAAATGTTCGTTACAAAATGTGACACTTCAGGATTTATATCAATTTTGTGTTTACGTTCCCGGCCAAGTATGAACCAGCCCTTACTCTATCTTTGCAGATACAACTTACAAGTGACGGACACTGGTCTGCATGCGTTCAGTCGGACACTTTGTGAAGCAACCTCGACCCCAAGATGCAGGTTTAGTCCTCCTATACATCTGACGATCACAGCAAATGAGGTCAACTCAGGAAACTGTGCACAACTAGCCAAGTTGGTCAACTTAACGGTCAGCCAGAGAACTCCGGTTACTGAGGGAGGTAGAGGGAGAGTCATTAATTTAGGAGACTTGATGGTGGAACATTTGTCACAGATGTGAGCGGAATTTCTCTTCAAGCGCTAATAAACAGTGTGACTGTTCCTTTAAAGGCCCAGTGGATCATTTGCAATGACCCCAAAAAGTAATCGAAGAGTTTACAGGGGAAAAGTTCTGAAAGTTAAGATTGAATTAATAGCAACTACCCAATGAAAGGTTTCCGCTCAAAATGATATAATTTTACCAGAAAATAATCCGTAAAGATGAATATTATTGAGATCGTTTGCAAACGATTTACTTATTTTTGGTTCGCATCTACGTGGTAAAAAATGCATGGGCGCGTTCCAACGCATTTTTATGGATCGCGCGCAGTATATGACGCAAGCCACATAGTACCCGATCAACTGAGAACGAATATTTGAAACACCCTGCCAAGACCAGGAAAACGCATATGGATTTTCATGGTTTTTTTTTAAAGCTGAAATTTCTTCGGATGAGGGGATTCTCTGGCACCACCCACCTATCTCCATGTTTAGGACATAGGTGGAGTATTAGCTTCGTAAACAGCGTCGCTATACCATTTTGAATGGGGGTGGGTGACCCTGTGTGTAGTGATGTTCTAAGATTTTCAGTACATACCTCGTTTTCTTGCAGTAGATTAATAAATTCCGATCCCATTTGAACTTCACGAAATGAGTTCAATGCTAATCCAATTAGCCTTCTAGAAGTATGGCGGAACAAAAGGAGAGGGCGCAATTTCATTTGGGTATGAATTTTTGTATCAATTGTATTTCTTTCCAAAACTTGATTTACATGTTGTAATTATAATACATAGACATCAATAAAATAAAGAAGTGTAAAGTGAAAAACTGAGGCATTTTAGTCGATTTTATACCCACTGCAAAGTGCGCCCTCCTTTTAAAGTAAAAGTTTTTTGTTATTGCCATTCAATTAACGCAAAAACTATGCATGGATTTTTCCTTTTCTGAAGCATTGCTGTATTTGTGTAGCCAAAATTCATCTTTAGATATTTAATGCCGTTATTCAATGGAACACGGATTCATAAAAAAAATTATACAATGACCTTTAAGTAGTTTAGATGCAGTAAGGCATAAATAGTAAATCCAGATAATTTCATTACAATAAAAATACCCCATAGCCTTTACATATTAAAATACAATACAGCGGAGCATCAGGACAATCCCAAACTATTATTATTAATTCTTTCTGGTATATTGAAACCAAGGATTCCCCAAAAGTGCCCGAGGCACTGTGTAGCTTGTAAGCATGAAGAAATGCTCAGTTTTAAAGGTGGAAGGAAAATCCCTACACGATTTTGTTGTAGGGGAAACCCACGGCATGAAGCAGTAAATATTTTTAAAAATTACTTCCTGTTGTGTCTTTCCACGGTAAAGGGGGTATTTTGGCAACACGGACCATATTTTCAAAAAATACCTTTGTCTGGTCTCGAAATAAGTTTAAGCTGTTCTGAAGAGATAACTTGGGCCCAAAAAGGGTTACAAATAGTGTGACACCATGGCTTTCTAAAAACCCTGTGTACAAATTTCCAATATAACGCTCGGGACGACCTAAAATGTAACAAGTATCCGTCCCGGTTATATTGTTACGCACTTTAAAATGTGGTACGGCAATATTTTGGAATACAATAATTTACAAAATATAAAATTCTAAATACATATTAAAAGAGGAAGACTTAATAGATTAAGGCGAATAAAATGGAAGCATGTAATAAAAACAGTTTATGCACGAGGGAGGGATTCCCCACAATGCATTAGACATAACGCATGCGTATACTACATGCATAGCCAAAATGAACAAATATGAATAAAGTTTGCTTAAAGCAAAAATGACCCTACTAGTTGATGCGAAGTTACGAGTTTTCTCAGACAAATGTCGAGTTCTCTAAACTGTCAACCAAATCCTCCTGCAGTTTAAGCGGTACGTACGTCTGATAGGTGTACTCCTTTAAGTTGAGATGTTTCTGTTTACAAAAAGTAAAAAATAAAAAGCATTTTTACAAGATTTACAATGGAAAGTAAAAGTGGTTCCAATGCATAGTTCCGACCTGTCAATCAAGCCGAACCCGCGACCAATCACAACAGAGCTATTAGACGGCGCCCACATAGGTCAAAGTGATGCATTCATCACACAATGACACGATTTTCTGCTTATACAGTTTGTATGATGTATGCGCCAGTGACCGGGTAAATTTTGGTTTCAATGTCGGGCGATTCGCTGTTCAAAGGTAGGAAAGCGCATTTTTATGAATATATGTCATCCCTGCATTACTAGCCCTTCGCTCAGTGTGTGCTATACGGTAACTGTCGACCCTAAAACATAAATACCTTTTAGTTTTCTCCAATGAATCTGTGCTTTCCATGCTGAGTCCCGTAGCTTTGTACGTTGCGTCGCCATTTTTTTGCGATGGCTTGTGAGCACATAGCAACAATATCTAAGGGGCGGGGTTAACTGGGCAATCTCGGAACTATGCATTGTTCAACGATATCCTTGAAAATATACAGACCGAGTGCGCAAAATTTAAGAATGGTAATGAGAAATGATATCAAAATCTTAACACCCATGGAAAAAATGGAGGCTCAAAAAATGTGAGCTGGACACGCTCCTTTAATCAGAAACATTACACGTACCTTAGCCATTGGTTTCATTTTCTTGAGTTCGGTGCACAGCATGTCAAACGAGGGCCTACTTTCAGGCCTACGATGCCAGCAGCGTAGCATGAGATCATACATGTCCGGGGAGCAGTGATGTGGCCACTCCATGCGATTGTGGTCTTTCAGTTCATTGTATAGGTCGGAAGTCTTGATGTTGTGGTATGGCATCCCACCTTTTACATGTAATAAGCAAATGGTTTATTTTTTTCAACCAAAATATGAAGGAAAAAAAATATGTTATTTTATCATGAATGAGTAACAAGCCTTTTCTTTCCCATTCTTGTGCATAATGCATAGTTTCGACCTGTCAATCAACCGAACCCGCCGACTAATAACAACAGAGCTAGCAGACATCCACCCACATAGGTCAAAGTGCACTGTCTCACAACAACATGATCACGCCTTATGTTCTGCCGGCCCCGTACAATTTGTACAGTGTTGTATGCGATGATCCGGGTGAAAATTTGGTTTCAAGGCCGGTCGTTTCGTTGTTCAAAGGTACGAAAGCACGTATGTCATGATATGACATCCCTGTATTACTGGCCCTTTACTCAGTGTGTTCTAAGATAACTGTCGACCCTGAAACATGAATACTTTTGAGTTTTCTCCAATGAATCTGTGCTTTCCGTTGAAAGTCCCATTGCTTTGTGCGTTGTGTGCCGCCATTTTTGACGATAGCGTGTGAGCCATAGCAACAATATCCAAGGGGGCGGGGCTAACTAGGCAAACTCGGAACTATGCATTAATTAATATATTATGTGACAAATTGATCTGTCAAATGACGTCACTTCCTACAAATGAGTGTTTTGTTTCACTGCAAATTCCCTCCACGCCACTTTTTCTAAAAGCAACGTGCATCAAATTTAAGCGCGAAAAGGCTCGGTGTGAATCCCGCCTGAAATATAAACTCACCTAGAGTGACAATCTCCCATAAAACAATTCCGAACGACCACCTGAAGAAAAGAAAAAATTATTCTTTGTTAATAATCCAAACTAACAAATAAAGCACACACATTAAGTAAAATAATGAATGTTGTCTGTGTGGTATTTATATAATATTTATCATATAAAAGACATCCAATATTATTGTTACATGTATATAAAATGAAGCTTGTACCTTCTTTGTTTTAAAGGATTTCCGCAAGATTTTGGTCCGTTTGGTGTTGAAAACTTCAGTTTTTTTCCAACATTTACAACTGCATGTGCTTTTGTTACTGTTGTACAGTATTTTTGTATACCCTACTTACGCTAGCGTTGTACTCACGCGCGCGTTGTACTCACGCGCGCGTTGCACGCACGCACAAAGAATTCACTCGATGCATGACACGCACGTACGCCTTTGTTTGGTGCACCCAGCATGGACGCACATATCAGATTAGGGCTCTAATGCAGCAAAGTATCAGAAACACACGGTATCCGAAAAAGCTTCATTTTATATAATAATTATGAATAATAAGTGAAGTACATGTACATTTTGTTAACTTACACATCACTCTTTATGCTGTACATATCTTCCAGGAGTGCCTCATAGGCCATCCATCGTTTCATGTGTTTCTGAAATTAAACAGTACACAAATATACACAATTGTCGAGTGAAATTAATTATCTAGCGAATTATCTACATTCTGTTTCATACTGGAAGGTCACATATACAAGTACTTTTAAATGAACTTACATTTCGGTGTTCGGCGTAGCGCACATAATCTGTGGGACTGGGTATCTCGGCACCCATGCCAAAGTCACATATCTTGGCTTTGTTATTAAACGTGATTAGGATGTTCTTGGCGCATAGACTTCTGTGTACATACTGCAATGACAGGCAAAAATGAAAATTTAATAAAATGGTGAATTTTCTGAATTGATGTTCTGGTACAATGATCAAAATAAATGTATACAAGTCTGTCAGGGGCGGATCCAGGATTTTGAAAAGGGGGGGGGGGGTCGTGAAATTTTTAAGCATGAAATGCTGATGACAATGAAATAGCGAGCGTGTAGCGCGAAGCCCTAACGGCTTCTAGATGGATTCTAGATGCTCTGTGGTGCGATCTGGGGCAATTTTTAACCACTTTAAGCAGGAAAAGTGTGCCCCCCACGCACCACCCCCAGTGATGTACTGACATTGAAGAAGGCGAAATCTGAAATTGATTTTTCTTTTTGTGTGACTAAGTTATTTAAGATTAAAAGTAGAACATGTTTTTTGACACGTAGTACATTTTATAGAACATATTTGTACACAGGATTTTTAGAAGGGTATCACTGTGTTGTCACACTGTTTATATCAAGCTCTCTATTTCAGTTTTCAACTGAATATTGCGAATCATTGAAGCAAACCACTCGGCCACATTTCACTTTTACCTTGAGTAGCGTAATATGCCTCATGCCCTGCGCAATATCGCAAGCAAAGCCGATTAACTCGTCGACCGGAGTAGGAGAGTACGGGGGTTGATCCTTACGGCGGCTTCGACCGCGACGTAGAATGCGTTGCATGTCACCACGCGCAACGTACTCGTTGACTAAACACGTCTGAGCTGTGGACATGAAGAAATCAGAAAATGTATAGAGTCATATGTGATGCGCTTAAGCTAAAAATGTCGGAACTTGGCAATCCTTGTTTTGAGGTATGGCCAAATACATTTGTAAGGGTGAAAAAATCAAAATTGATTTTTACAAAAGATTGAGGAGGTCGAGAGCTGTAACATTTTATCGGTGAATAACATATTTGACCACCTCTTGTGGCAAGGCTGATGGCACCAGCCTCCTTAAGAGTCACTGAGGCAGGGTGCGCCACTCTGCCCAAAGTGTATCCATGAGCTCCTGCACGTCTAACATTTTTGGGAAATGCAATCCTCCAGAGGTCAGCTTATCCCGTGCAGAATCAATCATGTTGAAAACCCAACAAAATAGGTTTATGAGAGCCCTTCTCCCAGAGAACAGAAAATGTCACATTTCATTACTGTGGAATCACTTTGTTCAAACAGGTCCTCTTGGACTTGGTGGAAATCAATGAAGCAGAACAGTCTTGAAAGTTATTTCAAAGTGATTTGTTGTCTACAGGTTTACTGTATTCAACAAACTTCTAATCAATAATTGATATTTAAAGAAGCTTGTTCAGATTTTCGCAGAAAATAGATTCTTTTCTAACCTACTAATCACATAAAATACCTCTCAAAATACTATCCATGGGAAGAAAACAGGAAATTTGCAATCTCCAATTTAGACGTGGAGACAAAAAAGTTGGTGTAATCACTGCACTGCTTTATTAAACTGGATAAATTAGTTTATAAAACACCGGTGTTTAAAAAAAAACGATATCCTTGAAAATATACAGATTGAGAGCACAAAATTTCAGAATGAGAAAAATACGACAAATGATATGGTATCAAAATCTCAACACCCATGGGAAAATGGGGAGGTTTAAAAATGTGATCTGGACACGCTCCTTCTTAGAAAATGCTGTCTCTTTTTTGTGAGAGTATCAAACAAACTCACTTGATTCCTCCAGCACTCTACTGCACATCCCCTGCAGCCACACGACGTTGGGATGACGACCCATGCAGCTAAGCACTTCGAATTCGTTCTGTAGTTCATTCAGAGAATTCTCATCTTTCTCATCTACAAAGATATAGAAGGGTCTTTTCATAATAAACAGGAGTCAAAGTGTGACATTTTGATGCGTTTGTAAAAATGGTTTTTCCAAGCTACAAATTAAAAAGAGAAAACAAATCCTGCGTAATTTCTAAACAGTGTGGAATATCTGAAATAATTAGCAAACAATGCGACATGTCTTGGTATATTTTTAATATTTTTAAAAATATACCAATTACATTTCAAGTATTTTTGGCCTGTTCTTTTTGGAAAAGTTAGCAGAATCTGTATTTTATCAATAATGAAATTATGAACGAAGTTTTAATAAATATTTTAATAGCAGATTAAAAATGTAAAACTTGCATTTATAAGATCACGCTAATTTATTGAATCGTTCTTGTCATGGTTTGGGTAATATTAATGGACCTGAAACATGACGTCACGGTTTGTTTACATGCGCGCAAATCTATGGGGGGAGTCTCAGGGTACCAGACGACATAGGGCCATAGGAAAGCATGAATGTAAACGATTAAACCATAACGTTATTATGTTTTAGGTCCATTGGTAAAGGTGTTGTTCGATTCACAAGACCATACACTGTTTACATGCCGAGGATAGTCATTTTCTGAACCTGATATTTATAAAAAATTGAAAAAAATCAACCCCACAACTTAAGGTGGACTCCGTTTCATTTAAGGATAGATAAAACAAAAAATTTCAAAAAAGGCAAAATACCCACACTTTAATTTCATGCCTTTGTCAAAAAATGAACAAATAAAATGAAATAGGATAACGTACCCCTTAAGAGTTTGACAACAACTTTGACAGCCGAGTCACGGTCCTCGATTTTGTACATTCCTTCACAGATGTAGGAGAACTCTCCACTGTAGATGAGTTTACCCAACTCGAGCTGCGACTCGTGGATTATCCAGCGATCCCGCAGTTTGTGTGTTCGCATGGAGTTGCGACCATCGGGCACCAGCCACGATTTGGCATTGCCCATCTTGTACTGTTTAGGAAAAAGAACAAATATTGCTTATTATGGTAGTCCTAACTCCCAAAATATATGACAGTAACCTTAATTTCCTCATAGTTCCGATTTATTGAGATTTTAATCTATAATGACAAGTTGATATATGCAATATTTTTATTTAAATTGGGAAATGCTCTTCTTGACAAATTTTTAGCATTACAAGCCTTTTTTATTTATTTATTATTATTTTTTTTTAGATCTATTTTGGAAGTCGAACCAGTGGCCTCTTGCATTTTAGCGCATACATATCAACCACTCAACAATTGAGCAGGCCGGTAATGACCAGTTCAAATCATTTAGATTAACATTAGGGGCTGTCCAAAGTTGTCAACATTTTCACGGTTCTACAAAGTGTAGTATTTTTCAAGACCCGCCTTCCCTACCCCCTCGCCCCCTTCCCTACCCCCTACTACCGTGGCCTCCGTTAATTAATTAAGCATTAAGTACTCGTATATTACTTCAGGAAAGACAAGCCATTCTAAACTGAAAATCAATTCAACAAAAACATAAGCACAAATTCAGAACATTTGTAATTGTTGGGTCAACACCTTACCTGAGGAGTAGTGTACTTGTTTTCTGCTTCCTCCGTGTATTTGATGTTATACCTCTTATCATTAGCGTGTAGTTTGCGCCACGTCGTACACCAGACTAAGAGAACGATCCACATGCAAAAGAGCGGTATGGCGGCGCACGAACCAATGATGATGCCTAGCGTTGCACCAGTGAGCCAAGTATCCTGCAACAGCAAGCCATATGTGTTAGACACAAGTGAGTACATGTACAAGTTCTGTCGGCCTATATGTACAGAGAATTAAGACAAACTGTGATAAACTAAAGGGATAACATAATAAACTAACAGATAAACTAAGAGTAAACAACTACACATGATCAGTTGCTGTCGATGTGTGTGTAGCGTGCTCATTGACCGCAACTAGCGGCAACATGGTCTACAAATCCATTGCACGCACATTGACACGGCAACTCGGGTGCGGTACATTGACCTTGCAACTTGAAGCAACTACCAGTAGTTGCTGTCAATGTACGCCTCACATATTCAGATCGACACACATGAGCAACTCATCACTGCAACTGGAATTTTTACAGTTGCCAGTAGTTGCAAGTGCACGTACACGTACCGGTACATCAACCTTTTAAACAACTGATCAGTTGCTCCCAGTTGCCGTTGCCGGAAACATCAGTTGCCACTAGTTGCTTCCAGTTGCATATGTCAATGTACGCTAGGCTTTATACACTGTTCAATTCAGCACATCATGGGAATAACCATTGAACTGATCAGATCACTGGTTCTCCAAAGATCAAACAAATGATGATGTAGGTAGAGTAGCTGCCACTCATTCATTCATGATAATAGACAGTATTTACTGGGGTGACTATTGTGTACATATCACTTCTTTTATCATACTACCTCTAAATTGTCAAGTCTTTTCATTGGTCAGCCACATAGAACACCAGTTTTTAGCCTGGTGTGGCTAAAAAGGGTTATTAACCCTATTCAAAGTGGGCCCTTTTGTTGTGTGTGTTGTTGTGTCTGGAATGTTCTCTATGGGTAATTCCCAAAATTAGGGGTCCAAAATGTTTGGTGTCACAGTTACGTACGACACTCTCTGCTTCAAAAATCACCACTTATGACCACAAATTCTCAGTAATGGACTGTGGCCTGTGATTATAGGGGGCAGCATCATTTTTTTCAATATTTTGTTTTCTGATTTTTGAAAAATATTCAAAACAAAAGACCATAAAGGCTTATAATTTGTTCCATGGTATTGGACAGGAGTTTGGTGTCCCGGGTTACCTACGCCAATGAAAATTAGCTGTAGAATGAGTTTGCATTAACCTTGGTGCCATATCTACACACAAACATTAAATTTGTTTAAATAAAAATAATTATTTTCTACTGGGAAACCACTCTCAATCATTAAAAACACTTGGAAATCTTAAAAAGCATGTGACACTTTTGGACCCCTAATTTTGGGAATTACCCACATGTACAATGTACTGTTGGCTTATTTTCTGAAAAAAATCTGAATAAGCTTATTTAACACACCGGTGATATTGCCGTGGTTGCGACTAGCGGGTCTGTGCCGTTTATTTTGGACCAGAGCACACATTGATAATGGTTGTTGCGCTCACTAATGCATTTCGTTTCCACCTTATCACAAGGGTTGCTCCTGCATGGGTTCAGATTAATCTCACAGGCATAACCTGAAAAAGTTAAAAAGAAAGACAGTTCAAAACACCCAAACCTCTCTGAATATAAATCATGATTTTAAAGGAGCGTGACCAGATTTTTTTATATTTTTTTTTATGGATTTCGTTCTAACCAAACAATTATTTAAAATACCTCCCCAAAATACTATCCATGGGAAGAAAACAGGAAATTTGCAATCTCTAATTTGGATATGGAAGCAAAAAGGTTTATGTAATCACTGCACTGCCTTATGTAACTGGATAAATTAGTTTACTAAACTTCAGTGGACTTTACACAATATCCCTAGAAATATACTGAGGGTGCGAAATTTCAGAATAACAAAAATATGACACGATATGAAAAAATGAGGGGGGTCAAAAATGTGCTCTGGACAGCACGCTTTTGTAACCTACAAGGGTATTGAAACCTAACTGTTAAAATTTCAATCAACCATTTAACTGACAAAAAAACTTGACACCTACCAGGTGAAGCGGGACTCCCAATCAGAGGTTGGGGGTTCGAGCCCCACCTCGACCAATGTGTCTGTGTCCCTGGGCAACGCACTTAATCCCAGTTGCCTCGTCAACCCAAGCGATATATGGAAAGCTGTTAAGGGGAATGCCACAATCTAACTGCTGATAGGGTTGTGCGCCTGACCAGCAGCCACCCAGTTGAAGCGAAATGGTTCTGGTGATTCCCTGATGGCAGCGGTAATAATGGTAACAGCGCCTTGAGCACCCTGCAGGGTGGATATGTGCGCTATACAAAAACTATGAATGCTAGGATAGGGCGACATTTTGTGTGTAAAAAAGCTATATTACGGCGACATGCTCAATATGGCGACATTTTGGTGTCGCCCTAATATTTTTGAGATTAAAAATCCTTTTTTTAGGTCAAAAACCATTTTTTTTAAGGTCAAAAACCATTTTTATTAGGACTAGAACCAATTCTCTTAGGTCTCGAAGCATTTTTGGAAGCTTTGGGTAAACAAATAAGGTGTCATTTTGAGTGATTCTTGCCGAAATTTCGGTGGTTCCCGGGAAGAGGCTTCCCGAAATGTCGCCCTATTGCGGCATCCAGAGTTCTTACAATCATTATTATTATTATTATTATTATTACCAGCGAACCCAACATGGCAACTACATCGGTATCCAGCAGCCGTGTTTTCCAGTATGCAATCCCCGTTCCCTTGGCAAGGATCAGGAATACAGGGCCTGGGGTCCAGTGTGGGGCCCGTACTGCCCGAATCTCTCACGGATGACAAGGGCTGTCTTGAGGTGTTGTTGGAAGAAGTCGGTGATTCTGAAAATATGAGAAACAAACATTAGAAATTAAACTTTTCTTGTTATCTTTAAATTCTGAATTTGCCTTTCCCGTATATGGGTCATTAATCATGAAGTTGAGGAACAAAGTGTGACATTTCTTCATTTTCACAAAAATTGTCAATAAGAGAGCAATGAGTCATCATTTACCTAACGATGTTGCATGATGTGTTGGCTTACACTGTTTGGGGGTAATTTGGGGGTAATTTGGGAGTCTTCAGTGTTGACAAAGTGCTGCCATTTTGAATTATTTAACTGTGGTGGTTGTGGATGTAACTTGGAAATCAATACAGTTCAACTGCTTTCACACCAATTGAATTTGAAATAAACACAGTTCTCAAACTAAACAATCCTTTTTAATTTGAATTTGGAGGATTCTAGAATATATTTCTGTGTGATTCAAGAAAATCTGCTAAAAAGCACCAAGTGTCACACCTACATTTGAACAAAATTCTATTTAGTTGACCTCTAAATTTTAAATCCATGAAGATTTTGTTACAAGTAATGAATGTTTTAAATTTCTCTCATCCAACAGCTTGAATTTCTGAATAGTATTGATTCATGGGGTTATCAAGGGCAAAGAAAAAAGTAAAAATGGTTGTGGATGTAACACAGAAACCGTGTTCCTCAACTTCATAGAATGACTCATATACAAGAAAAACCCTACTAAAAGTGTTGATACATGTAGCAATGGTAAAAAACATCACATGATTTTGTCCCATGTAAAACGGTACCTTTGTGGGACAAACTGCCAACTCTAGATGCTCTTTAAAAAGAAATTGTTTATTAAGGATTTTATTTAAATAATGCATTTAATACAAAAAACATGCATAGATTTAAAAGGTTTTCTGAAGTATTACTGCATCTATGTGGCTGAAATTTCTACAAGGCAGTTGATCAAAATTATTGTTTAGTTGTGTAATGCTGTTTTTCGTCGAATTCGTAAAAATTTCATTTGCAAATGATATACCGGTACATGTAATACATGTAGTCTTTTAAATGCGTGACGTGTTCATTACAAGTAGGTTATTACCACAACCAACCACAAAAACGCTGTCCAAAACAGTTTTGTACTCAAAATTGCGTTGTTGAGCCTCCAATATCTTTACATCAATTCCTTTCTAGCGTACATATATTAAAACCACTCCCCCTCCCACTCTAGCGACAAACTCCAGATTAATTACATATATAACAATGTCTTAAATTACAAACATCTAATACTAATATTAGTAATCTGTAATAGGATTTCTAAATTAATACTGCATGTAATTTGCTGATAAGTACCCCGTAAGGTTGATGTAATTAGACAGACCTGGGGAGTATTAACTGCATACACTATTGCCACAGCAGGTGTAAATGGCTGAGTGGGGTGTTATGGCCGAGCGGTCTAGTGCGTCGAACTTAAGTTCCTGTGCTATATAGTACTAGAATGTAGGTTCGATTCCGGGCCGCGACAGGTTGTGGCACCTGTGCCCTTGAGCAAGGCACTCGACCACAGTTGCTCCCATTCCTGTAATTGGCGGTCCCTCCGCTGTTGGATGCGGTAAATAAATTTAAAAAAATAATAAAAATAAATGTCCGCAATATTGTCAGCATTTCACCACGTTAGAATCTCAAACTACACACTCTTACAATTTGTCATATTTTAGATACACACTTGTGTTACATTTTAGGCCATCCCGATTACGAGCGTATATGGAAATTTGTACACAGGGTTTTTATAAAGTCATGTTGTCACACTATTTGTAACCCTTTTTGGGCCCAAGTTATCTCTTCAGAACAACTGAAACTTATTTCCTTTATTTTGAGACCAGACAAAGGTATTTTCTGGAACTTATGGTCTGTGTATTGCCAAAATGCCCCCTTTACCGTGGAAAGAATCACTTGCATACCTGTATTTGATAACCATTCTGCAATTACTAAATGATGACGTGCATTTTGTTTAAAAAATAACCCAGCTGTGACGATAGTAAATTTTTGCTGGTAGTAAAATACAATGTACCGGTAGGAAAATAAACCTTTTTCCAAAAGGAAAGAATCAACTGTTATTTAAACTTTGTGTACAAAATATACAATGTGTAACTAGCTGTGTGTAACTAGCTGAAAAACAAATCCTAGCTTTTCTTTGTAAAATCTTTACTTTTTTTAAAAATCAGACCTGTAGTTATGATGGTTGTCGAAAAATATTAATTCTAATGAAAAAAAAACCTAGTGATATGGTTATAACATATAATTTCTTACCAATTAGAAATAACTTGGCAATTGACCGCTGTTTGAGACATTGTGTACAAAACATGAGACTGGCTGTAAAATTTTAATTTGTTACTCCTAAATTTAGGTTTTCCCATCAAATTTGCACTTAATGGGGAAAAAACTGGTCAAATTCTGAATTCTTACCCTTTTAAAAAACTATTGTTATGCTCATACAACACAATTTTCGGTATTTTTTTAACGTTATGTCACAACTGAATAATTACTGGAATAGATAGCATGGATGATTCTAACATAAGTTACCATTGACATTTCACTCGCAAAAAAGAAATTAATTAAAAAAAAAAATTTAAAATTAAAATTAAAAAATTAAAAACGTTGATAGTTTTTACTATGTAGCTACTTGGCTCCCGTGTGAATTGCGCCCGCAGTGTAGGCAGACCTAGTGTAGGCAGACCTAGTGTAGGCCTACTGGCGCACGCTTCTGTATACACGCACGTACGTAATAAGTAATGCAATATTTTTTCGTGATTTTTGGAAAGCCCGTTTTTGTCGACTATACTGCCCTCAGCCCTAATACAAATTTCTTCCTCCATGATACAAATAACCACATGATAAAGTTAGGGCTGGTAACCTTAGCTAGTTGTGACCTAAAGTAAAAAAATACCCAATTTTCATTGTGATGATTTGACATACGTCATATTTTTCCAATTACATGTATAATTTTAAATTTCTTTCCGTTATGGTTACCATACAACACTGATACAACACTACCATACCTGTGAAATTAGATTCTGAAGACATGAATTCTGTGGAGTTGTACATTGTGGAATTGGATTCCGCAAAGTTGGATTCTGTCGATTCCGTAGAATGAGATTCTGTGGAGTTCAATTTTGTTGAGATTGTTTCTGTGGAGTTTTCCGATGGAAATACTGTTGAGTTTATCAGAGGTAATTCTGTGGAATTTACCGATGGTAATTCAGTGGAGTTCACCGATGGTAATTCAGTGGAGTTTGCCGATGGTAATTCAGTGGAGTTTGCCGATGGTAATTCTGTGGAGTTTGCCGATGGTAATTCTGTGGAGTTCACCGATGGTAATTCTGTGGAGTTTACCGATGGTAATTCTGTGGAGTTCACCGATGGTAATTCTGTGGAGTTCACCGATGGTAATTCTGTGGAGTTTACCGATGGTAATTCTGTGGAGTTTACCGATGGTAATTCTGTGGAGTTTACCGATGGTAATTCTGTGGAGTTCACCGATGGTAATTCTGTGGAGTTCACCGATGGTAATTCTGTGGAGTTCACCGATGGTAATTCTGTGGAGTTTACTGGTCGTAATTCTGTGAAATTTACTGTTGGTAAAGTTGTGGACTTTAACAGTGTTAGATTTGTTGAATTTACCGGTGGTAAATCCATGGACGTGGAGTTTTCCAGAGGTAATTTTGTGAAGTTTACCGGGGATAATTCCGTAGACATTTCCAGTGGTAATTCTGTTGAGTTTACCGGGGATAATTCCGTAGACATTTCCAGTGGTAATTCTGTGGAGTTTACTGGTGGTAATTCTGCGGAGTTTACTGGCAATAATTCTGTTGAATTTTGTGGAGAAACTGATAAAGGAAGTCCACAGAGAATTAACACCATTACAGTAACTGTAACAGACCGTGCAGAAATAATCCCAATCGCCATTTTGGTGAATCCAGTCATGCACAAAGTCACAGCAAACGAACTCTTTTGGAAATAGTCACAATGCAGATTCTGTGCAGAAAACTTGCCGTCAGTAGTTAACGTGGTGTACATGTAGCCCAAAGTTAATAAAAGCTCAGAAATTTTCAATCATCGTAGAATTACTCAGAAGATTTTGAAACATATGTTGATCCAAAGCAAAGTAGTTTTCCCACAAAATAATTAAACTTAACTGTCGAACCAAGTACTTGAACTCCCCTCCTGACTGCACAATGGACACCAAAATTCTTTCTCTAAAGGCATGGTAAAAGGATCTTTGCAAATAAATGTGGGTCTACGCAATATTGACAGACCCTTGCATTTTATCCACATTCCACAAATGCATTCTATATACAACTTCAGTCTGTCTGTTCAACCATGTAAACTGTGTAATAACCACCTACTCAAGGACAATAGTACCAACTATTTTTATGCAAATCAGCACTTCTGGGCCTGCTATTGGCCAGACAAAAGGCCTGGGTGATTTCATTCCTGATAGAGGGGTGGCACTACACAAGGACATGAGCATTTGAGGGGAAGAAATAATACCAGCATGGTTGAAAAACAAATATATGTATATCATATTTGGCATTTTTGTACAAATTGTAACAGAAATCTGAAGTGGAAAATCCTTTTTAAAATAAAGAGTAGAACAATTTATGAAAATAGCTCCCATGCACAAACTGCACAAAAAACGAAATTGTTTTACCATTAAAATTCAGATGAGAATTTCAAGCAATAAAAAATATATTACCATTTAACATTTTTTCAGGCAACATTATGGGCCCAGTATACAATTTGCAAGATGAATAATTTTATAGATTCCTGGAATAAGGGCATAACATATCTAAAGAAGAATGTTGGTAAACTAACCTGCATAAATTTTAGCTACAGTGTACATGTATATGGGTCTGTCCACAGTAATGGGTTACATTTGAAAAATAAGTCAATAATTCCTTTCAGATGTCTTTAGTTTTGCCCAAAAAGGTAAGAAATTGCTGCCACAACATACATTTTTGAAAAGCTTGTGTACAAAATTTCCTATTACGTATGTAACGTGGACAGACCATTTTGTGACATTTTTTTCCGTCTTTGTTACATGCGTAATAGGACAATTTGTGCACTGGGTTTTCACAAATGTATGTTGTAGGACTATTTTTCGTACTCCTTGGTGAAAAAGTTATTTCCTCAGTTTAGCTTGATAATTTAAAGATAAAATTAAGACATATTTGAAGTGAACTGGGACCTAAGATCTTGAATGTTACAGAAATGTACCCCATTACTGTGGAAAGACCCATATACATGTAGATAACTCAATGCTTTAGAAAACCTTTATTTAATATCTATGCATGGTTTTTGTGTTAAGTAAATGGTAAACAAAAATTACACATTTTTTAAAACCACATTTTCTTTTTTACAGAAAGTACCATCTTCAAAACAAAAAATAATGTGGTGTTTGTTACCATTTTGATGTCAACAGTTTGAGTAAGGTTTTTCTTTTTTAATGATATGATTACCTTTAATGTTATAGGTACTTCTTGTATTGTGATTGGTTGAAAGTGCAATCAACCAAACTTACCTCTGCACTCATTGGCTATTCCAAAAGGGAATGGCAGATAAGATCCTGGTTGCCATGGCAATGCCCGGTACCCCGACTGACACTGGTCACAGCTCTGGCCCTCTGTGTTGTGAAGGCAGTTACATAGGACTTGGCCCGAAGCACCACTCATTGCACAATAGCTTCCATGCAGGTTACAGTCACAGCTAGGAAAAATTGTTTAAAAATAACAGATTTCTGGCAAATATCCAGTAACATAAAAAACATGGGGCAGGCCTGGGTAGGGCATGTTAAAAGGTACATTTTCTGAAAGGGGTATATGGCCACTGTAATTTGGTGTTATCAAGCAAAATCAGTCTCAGTGAGGTAAATTTTGGGATTTCTACATATTCATTTTTAGATATATGTATTCTACAACCTGCTTTTTCGCGTTTAGGTCGACCGGTTATGGGTAAAAAAGGCGTATTAGGATGACCGGCCGCATTAGGGCGACCGATAGCCGGTCGTCCTAACGCCAAGTGCTTCAAAAACCATCTTTATTAGGTCAAAAATCATTTTTATCAGGTTCTTAACAACTTTTATTAGGTCACAAACCATTTTCGTCTAGGTCGCAAAACATTTTTTTCAGAGAATTAGTTCGAGAAAATGGGTGTCAATTCATGAGTTTCTTTCCGACAGTTTTGTGGTTTTAGTGGTCTCTGTAAGCACTCTACCCAAAACGGTCGTCCTAATACGGGAAAAATAGTTATTTAACATATTAGTGAAAATCCCATGTGAATACAATCTTTGGTTAAAAAGTTACAATTGTGAGAAAATAGTTTTAGATTTTTTGACGATCATCTAAAACTTGGTCATTTTTTTACCGTTTCCCTTTTAAGTTTTGCTAACAGATTATTTCATGTGAAAGGATCGAGAATGTTTTTCCTTCTGTTTTTGTAAAAAAAAAGTTTTGACTTTTTATTGTTTTTTCCACCCCTAGTATACTCCCCAGGCTGTATACTCCCCAGGGAGCTCAGGTTAAATTAAGGAATGCTATTAAGAGCCAAATATGCGTGTACTGTGACCATCCTTGGGATATATATGTGCACAATATAAATGACTTTATTATTATCACCTTAAATCAGCATCAACGCTGTATATCCCATAATGCGATCTTTGTTCGCTCAAGAGACTGTGGTTTGCCGGCCTAACCAACATCACTCTGAAATCGGTCACCGTCAAAAACTCCCACAGCGTCCCTCGCTTTTCCAACTCCGCAAACAAAAACCCCACTTGGTTTCCTGCGAGAGCTGTAATTTTCCTCGTCAAATCAAACTTAACAATCCCTCTCTGACTATCAATTTGACGATGCGGGTTCACGCACAGCGCATCCAGGCCTAACGGTCCGTTCGCCTCCGCCATGTTGAAATCTTCCGCGCAGTCCGTCGAAAAATACTGATAGGTCAGCCAAGTCGCTCCGCCGTCGTTAGATTTCTGAAGTACCATTGCGTTCGGAACTGGGGTTCTGAATTTGATGATAACATCTCCTTGTAGGATGTACATCTTGTTTCTTAGGGATATGGTGATGTTAATAATGAACCCCCGTAGACTTGGGTAGACTTGCTCCCAGGTTGACGACTGCCAGTAGGTGCTATTATCGATGTCTAAGATGTAGTGTGGTGGATGAGCGTGTGGTTTCGAGGACTGGCATGTGAAACAGAATCGAGGGTCCACCTGTGTACGGGAATCAAAGTTTATTTCTATGAATGTATAAAGACTTTCCTTGAAAAGCGAGATAAAAATTTCATAAACAGTGCCAACTCAAAACATATCTCAAAACAATAGCAATAAAAGAGCAAACTATACCAAGCAACAAAAGAAATGCACATTTTCGGTTTAATCAAATTTTGAATATGAAATTAAGTTGACATCGAAATATTCACATAACAGCTTCATTATGCACGACTGCATAAAGCTTCTGCGTGTTGAAAATTCCCGCTCACAGATTGACCGCTTTTTAAATCAAAATTTGTGCATATCTTTTGCTGCTCTGCAGTATATAACTTAAAAAACCGTCAACTAAAAATTTGAGCGTTTATTCCATAAAATGTCATGCCTCATGGATTTTCACATGTTTCGATGTTTTCAGACACATGTAACACTGTAGTATACAGGTTGTGGGTATAAGTCCCACTCGCGGCCATAACACAGGTCAGGTTTTCATATTTAAATGACTTGACAATAGATCCACAACTACTCGTGCATAGTGCACGTTGACAATGTGACTGCCCCCTGTCATGGCCGCCCTTGCAAAGGGTCTATACAAGGCTCCTGTTATAACAAAATAACCTGCAAAGTCCCAAGAACCTCATATTTACAAGCTTGGACTTGGACTAAGAGAAATATAAATAAAGATAAGCTAACTCACCAAAGAGCAGAATTGCTCAAAGCCATTAGTCCCACATGTGGCATTTTCTGGTGTCACGGTTACTGTCGCAATGCCCTGAGCATAAAGCTGTCGTAACGAAACGGGCTGGGCAGGTACGTACTGTACGAGAGTTTGCACATCCGCGAGACAAAGTACGAGGCTTACAATAACCAACAACAGTCGAATTCCAATCTGTTGACGATTTTTTCCATGAATGTATGACCGAGTTGATAACATGCTGAATTTCATTTTTGGTCCCTTAAATTCCAACAAATTCAGTTTATACAACATACATTCTTGCCAGCTAATATGGGCACGGTTGAAATTATGTCAGTTTGTGAAAACGTCTATTGTTTTCCATCTGGTAACAGGCTTGTAACCTATTCACTTTTAAGCAAATGAAGTTGGGAACAAGATTATGTCAATATTGAGAGTTCCCGGATGTCTGCCCCGGCCGATATTTCCAGCGATTTGTTCTCCCTTAACTAAACTTGAAATAAGACAAAAATCATACGGGTCTTATCGGGATTTGAACCTAAGACCTCTGAGTCATTTTACTGAGCTATAAGGCACAGTGGCATACTCCCTCAGGTTTTCCCCAAGCACCCAATTAACTGTTACTGTGATTTCATGAAGACGAGTTGATCAGAGCAGAAATTGAGGGTGAACCTCGGACTGTTGATTTAACTGTTCCAGTCCTACTAATCCACTATCTGAGGAATCAGGTTGGTGTAGCAATATTTTCTTCATCTTTCATCGCCATGGACTTGGTTTGAATCCCATCAAAGTCGGTACCCAGTGAGTGGATTCAATGTTCAGTCCTGCTTGATTCTGTGGCTTTCAATATACATCCTCGTGTAGGAGTTAATCCTCTCGCTTCTAAAATCGAAATCCCTTCTCTCTTAATTCAGTGGCTAAGCCGACTCCCGCCAGGCAGAAACTTTGATCACACGAAAAAAGACACCTCTTACCTTTGGGGGTAATGTCAGTAAATGTTCAAAATCCCGTTCAAAATCAATTTATATCCAGCAAATATTCAAATGTTCTGGCTGTGTACTTTTGGAGATACTTCCAAACCATCGGATGCACAACACAATGTCCAATCCTCAATTCTGGAGTACAGTTTGCGAGTTGATGCTCTTGCCCACAAAAAAAGTGTGCACCCACTGAGTTATATCTAAGCAATGTCACCAGCAGTGTAGTCCATAGCAGTTGAAATTTGCAGATCACCACCATTTGCCATTTAAAAACAATTTAAAAACAACTTCAATTGTTTACAAAACCTCCAGACATCCACTGATAAATGCATAATTCCAATTGCCACGCCTAATAAATACCAATATGACATGACGAGTGCGTCATTGACAATATCAACATTTGAATAGATTCATTTTTTTCCTTTTTGGAATTCACACTTATTTAAACAGCAACACGTGTTCCAAAATCAATTACTTCATAGATAATCTAAGGCTAAATGTTTGCCAATTTATTTTGAAAAAAAAGGTGTTACATTGCAACAATGGATTTGCGAAAGGATTTTGTGCGATGTAGGGTGGCCTTTTAAATCGTTTCCAAGGATATGATATTGATTGACTGAATTAACGTCCGATAACAAATATGTAGGTTCCATTTTTTTTTTATCTACGTACATGTAAATAATTAAATTTCTTAAATCATAATTTAGATTTTTTTATGGTATAATTGACTGGTCCACTCCACCCACAGACAAATTATTCATTTTCAAAACCATTAATTTAAAAAAGTGTGGGCTGCCAGTGCAATGTACATGAATGCACCGCATACCGATAAAAAAAGCAATTTATAACTGAAAAGAAAAAAATGCAAACAAGAACGACAGCTGGGGCACAAAACAAACAGAGTGGGACAACAATGACTGAAGGATGAGAGTATAGAATATCTGAATCTCGTGCAATCGGGTTTATAAGAGAGAGAGAGATTTATATAATATTGAATGGCTTTGAGGGTGATATGAGAATATACCGCACGAGTCATGAAAATACGGTATTTTTATGACGAGTGCAGTATATTCTCATATCACCCGAAAAGACATCCAATATTATTATGGTTATAAAATGAAGCTTGTTTTTTAAGATTTCCGCAAGATTTTTGTTTGTTTGATGCTGAAAACTTCAGTTCTTTACGTTTACGACTGCAGGTGCTTTTGTTACTGTTGTACAGTATTTTTTGTTACTGTACTCACGCGCGCATTGCACACACACACGCCCAGCATGGACGCGCATTGGATTGGGGCTCTGTGTGCTACACGTTATCAGAAACGCATGTAATCCGCAAAAGCTTCATTTTATACAATAATAGCCCATATTTGAGGGAATGCCAATAAATAATGATTCATTTTTTTTCCTTGCATCAACTTTCAGCTCAGTGACTGGGGTAGATTAAACCTTGATGACATTCTATAAAGCAAGTTGTTATACCCCGTCTTGGAATACTGCAGTTTCATTGGTCCAGAACGGTCACATGTCCATGTGATAAAAACTCATATCACCCTGCCGTATGCGAATTTAACTTCATATCACCCAGCCGTACTATGCGTGTTCTTGCCCCTGTCCATAACACGCGTAACGCGCTGTATGAGGCTCCATTAGTAAAATAAACCGCGTGTTACGCCCGCTAGAGGCGCACAACGCGCCCGCACATCGCATTATTCCACACGCTGTGCGCGTGCTACTTTCACAATGTTACACACATGCACAGGTAGTAGTCCGAAGACTAGCTAAAGTGCAGAGACGAATTGTTTTTACAATTTCAACATTTCAAATAATAGAAACGATATTATGCTGTACGGAGACCATGAGACGGGATATAACAAAACAATTGTTGACTGGTGTGGTGTGGGATATGGGTTTTAACACCCTCGGGAGCTCATAGCACCCTCGGCGTTGCCTCGGGTGCTATGAGCTCCCTCGGGTGTTAAAACTCCATATCCCACACCACACCAGTCAACAATTTATAATATAAACGTACGTACCAAGCAACAAATGAAATATGAAAACTTTCTTCACTTTTTGATTAAAAAATTTCAGACAATTTGATAATGGGAATTTTCAGTTAACACATTATCTTTGAGCAGGCATGCATGAGAAAACTGTGTATATTTTGATGTCAACTTAATTAAAAAAATAAAAATCATTAAACTTGTTTCTGGAGAAAATCTGTGTTTCTTTTGTTGCTTGGTAAACTCACAGGAGAATAACCATGCCCAATATTTTTAAAATACAAATTGGTCTAAAATTTTAAACAAATTTAAATTTTTTGTTTATTTTTCAAATTTTACTTCATATTTTATCTCCAAATTATCTCAAAATATCTATTACTGATTTACAAATTATCATATACATGTATCACAAATATTTTCCATTTTTATGTGCTTTATATTTTTAAGAGTATTTACAATGATTAAATACAAAGTTAAAACAACCGCTACTACAAATGAAAGACGGGGTTAAAATATAAAAAAACAAAGAATTCTATTTGTACTTTAAAAAGGACGGCAAAAGGGAAACAGGACTGTATGAACTGCAAACTTACAGTTAAGTTTAAAAAGCAGTCACAGAATAAGTAGTCGCAAGGCACTGCAGATATGAGAATATACTTAGAATATTCTTAAAATACAATAATTTCTCATAAGAAACACTAAGGCAAATACATAAAAGGTATATTAAAGCCGAAATTGAGCAACATGACAAAAACATTATTCCCAAAAATTATTCAAAGATATAAAAAGATGTTCAAACAGTAGATTACGTCAATTCAGATCTAGTAAATTTCTTCAAATTGTCTTTATTTTGTTGGGTTTTTCCCCCCTCCCCAATTTTCTTCCCCTAAACCCATTGAAAGGTTTTCGCTCAAAATGATATAATTTTACCAGAAAATAATCCCTAAAGATGAAATTATTTAGATCGTTTGCAAACGATTTACTTATTTTTGGTTCGCATCTACGCGGTCCAAAATACATGGGCGCTGTGTACTCCGTGTGCGTGTTCCAACGCGATGCATTTTTATGGATCGCGCGCACACGCAGTATGTGCGCCACAAAGTGCATGACGCAAGCCACATAGTACCCGATCAACTGAGAACGAATATTTGAAACACCCCGCCAAGACCAGGAAAATGCATATGGATTTTCATTGTTTTTTTCAAACGTGGTACATTTGACAAAGCTGAAATTTCTTCGGATGAGTTTGTTGATGTCTTTCTTTTGATTTATAATGGTTTTATTCGCAGAATCGCTCAAAAACAGATCATCTACAGGGCCTTTAAGTTGAGTTGAGTCGCGTCGGCCGAAAAAGTGCCAGTGTATACCGGGCTTTAGACGTGACATTCACTGAATGAAAAGCATCTCCTATCTGATACAGTGTATGTATAGCATTCACCACTGCTCAAAATTCTAAAAAACTTGCATTATCAAGCAAAGACTAATTTCATGAAGTTAAAACATAATATGTTTGAAAAATGCATTAAATGTTCCTCTGAACAACAACTAATGCTGCAAAATAACTAAGGCACAAAAACGGCTTTTAATGAAAAGTCAAATAATAAATTATATTCACCTTATACTAAGCCAAAACAAAAAGTCATTCAATAAAATATCTAAATTGATAATTAATAATGACCTAAAGATACGAGTGTACTTTTATCAATTTTAAATTGTACACATTAACAATCACGCAGAAGCGACAAAAGCAAGCAAAACAAATAAATAAAATAAAAGAAATGTATTATCAGCTGAGTTGATTCAAATAGTAAGATTAGCAGCATTGTTGCTTACACATATTAGAAACCTAAGATAAAACATCAATAATTATTTTTAGATAGCATTTTCAAGAATGACAAGCATTAAAATGCTGCGAATATTAAGAGAATTTAAATTAGCTGACAGAAATTGATTTATTTTGCACAGTTATTTAATGGCGCTAAACGAATGCATCTTTCTAAAATCAATGGAAACTGTGAGTCATTGCACCACACGGCAGTGACTACGTAATCATAATTAGTTTTTTTGAAGGCACGTTCTGTAATTTTTCTTACTGTACATGGCAGGAATCAAGTAATGAACACACTCCATCTCCAACAAACACAAAACAAATTACATCAAAAACTGATGAATATAATTTTTAATTTAAAGGAGCGTGTCCAGATCACATTTTTGAGCCCCCATTTTTCCCATGGGTGCTGAGATTTTGATACCATATCAATTGTCATATTTTTCTCATTACCATTCTGAAATTTTGCGTTCACAATCCGTATATTTTTAAAGACATCGTCGAAAAACCACCGATGTTTTGTAAACTACGTATCTGGTTCTATGAAGCAGTGCAGTGAATACACCAACCGTTTGCTTCCACATCCAAATTGGTGATTGCAAGTTTCCTGTTTTCTTCCCATGGATAGTATTTTGGGGAGGTATTTTATATGATTATTATAAAACGAAATCCATTTTTCTAGACACGCTCCTTTAAGCCTGAAGGAAATAACAGCCGTTGTCATTCTGGCCTTGATTTTGTCAAAATTTCAAAGGGCACTGAGGCCAACTGGAAGGGCACCATGGCCAACTTTGTTCCAATTGTACACTGGTTATTCGTGTACACAAGCCTCATGAAATTTACGGGGATGGGGCATGCTGGCTAAGTTGGCCTCCGAAAGTGCATATCTTGAAGGGGCATCAGGGCCAACTCAGCAGGGCATGAGGCCATTGACCTTGGTGACCTTTATGCAACAACCAAAAGCAAGGTGCAAAGTAACAGAGGTAAGTGCAACCAAAACGCTTTTCTCACTTATTTTGCTGTTTAGAACTCAGGCCACATGAGTCATGAGGACACCCAAAATGGCGGAAAGCATGACATCACCGGAAAGCTGTCTATAGCTACACCAGACATCTTACGCCACGGTTTTTATCCAAATGGTTTAAAAGAAATCACTTACCTCAAATCTTGCAATATTTTCAGTGAGCATTGGACAAATCTTAGAAGCACCCACTGGAGTAAGAACAGCAACCCGATGAACCTGCTAACTTACAGCTGTTCTTTTTCCTGGTGACCTTCGATGTTCAACGTAAATTGAATGTGAGGGCTTCCAGTAGGTGCTCAATGGAGACTCTCCCCTGGGAAAAGGAACAGCCCTCAATGCACTTGTCAATGAGTGGGTGTTCTAACCCCAGTCGGTAGATCAGATTGTAGTTGTTGACGAGACCTCTAGTTTCCTCCTTGCTCAGATAACCTGAAAGAGCCAAAATCATGAAATTTTGTTATTAAAGTCTTCTGATACACCAGGCAGATGCTCTACCAGCTGAGCTATGAGACACAGTGGTACATGTATACTCCCTCAGGTTTTCCCCATGACCTCTGACACACACGGGGCAGATGCTCTACCAGCTGAGCTATGAGGCACAGTGGTATACTCCCTCAGGTTTCCCCCAAGACCTCTGACACACAAGCAGATGCTCTACCAGCTGAGCTACGAGACACAGTGGTATAGTTCTTTCTCAGGTTTTCCCCCATGACCTCTGACACACACCAGGCAGATGCTCTACCAGCTGAGCTATGGGGCACAGTGGTATACTACCTCAGGTTTTTACCAAGACCTCTGACACACCAGGTAGATGCTCTACCAGCTGAGCTATGAGACACAGTGGTATACTCCCTCAGGTTTCCCCCAAGACCTCTGACACACTGGGCAGATGCTCTATCAGCTGAGCTATGAGGCACAGTGGTATAATTCCTAAGGTTTCCCCCAAGACTTCTGACACTGGGCAGATGCTCTACCAGCTGAGCTATGAGGCACAGTGGTATACTCCCTCATGTTTCCCCCAAGACCTCCGACACACCAGGCAGATGCTCTACCAGCTGAGCTATGAGGCACAGTGGTGTACTCCCTCATGTTTCCCCCAAGACCTCCGACACACCAGGTAGATGCTCTACCAGCTGAGATATGAGGCACAGTGGTATACTCCCTCAGGTTTCCCCCCATGACCTCTGACACATCAGGTAGATGCTCCACCAGCTGAGCTATGAGGCAAAGTGGTATACTTCCTAGGCATTTCCCCCAAGACTTCCGACACACTGGGCAGATGCTCTACCAGCTGAGCTATGAGACATAGTGGTATATTTCCTCAGGTTTCCCCCAAGACCTCTGACACACTGGGCAGATGGTATACTCCCTCAGAATTGTCTCCAGTTTTCTCCAAGACCTTTGAAACACCAGAGCTATGAGGCAGAGGGATATTTTTCTAATGAACTAATTTTTCTCTCAGCATTGCATGAGTGTGTAACTGACCAAAGTAACAAACACAGATATTGTGGGAGTATACCACTGTGCCTCATAGCTCAGCTGGTAGAGCATCTGGCCAGAGAGTAAGAGGTCTTGGGTTCAAATCCCGATGAGACCCACAAGATTTTTTTCTCATCCCATGTTTGGTTGTTTCATTTCAATTGGTGATTAGGCACCATAGAAAACCATGTTAGTATTTTCAAAGTTATTTTTCTCTTAGCCCATAAGTTCCAAGATGAGCGACAGAATTATCCTTTAAAGACAAATTACATGATTGGAAAACTTTTAAAAAACAGGAACAACAGCATTACATAACTAAAAAATGATGTTGACAAACTGCCTTGTAGAAATTTCAGCCACATAGATGCAGTAATATCGCAGAAAACCTTAAAAATCCATACATGTTTTTGTGTATGAATGAATGGTAAAAAAGTTGTCTGGAGACGACGTTTTTAAAAGAAAACACCTTTAGTAGGCAACTTCTCCCACAAAGATACCATTTTACACAGAAAAAAATGTGGTGTTTGTTACTATTGTTATCAACACTTTGTACTGTGTGTACTGTGGCGGAGCGGTCTAGTCGATCGTACTCGAAACCTAGGTTAGTTCTAAAGGTAGTGGGTTCGAATCCCGGACCGCACCATCCATGGTGCGTGTACCCTTAAGCAAGGTACTTTGCCACGCATTGCTTCTCTCCACCCAGGAGCAATATGGGTACCTGAGAGGGCAGCGAAAGTTGATGTATTTGATTAGCCATTGAGTGCCTAAGGCAGCCGGGGCTGTTTACTCCCTAGGGAGCTCAGACGGTATTTGGAGTGATTTGATGGAGCCCTATGATCAGGGTGATGATAATGTAGGCGCCTTGATCAGGATTTCCCGGATATCATCATATCATTTTAGCTGGGTTTTTCTTGTCAACTTGTGAAATAAAATTTTGGGTAACTGCAAAAGACTTTCCAAACAAAAGTATCCTTTTAGGAATCAGCATATACTTACCATTATTGGTACTATCTAGATTGTAGAGTCCAAGGGCGAGATGTTTAAAGCGTGTAAACCATGGTTCGTCATTTTCTTTAGCCTTGGGCGCCACTTTAACCCTCGTTGCTTCCTTTTTCAGCCTGTGTTCCTGGGCCATCGCCGCAAGCTCAGTGCGCTCAACGTGATTGAGTGCGATTGCTGTCTGCACGTGGGCTGTAGGTGGAGCGCCGTCCATGCGCACTGGGGACGGTGAGTCGTACTGCGTTACTTCACATTCCACGGGTGTTGGCGATTTCACACCAAGCCTCTGTGAGTTCAAAATTAAACGACAAATGTAATCATAAGAGTTTAAAAATATATATTCGGTGCTTTTTTGAGACATCGTGATAAAAAAAATTGCTTTGGAAGAATCTAAAAGGTTATATCGTTTTAATAGTGACAGCTTACCCCCAGAGGTTTTCTTGTCTCCCACGGCGGAGGGCCGGGTTCCTGGGGCAAGCCTGGTGATTCAGCTTTCTTACCAGGCCCTGGGAAGTGACCCTCTCTCTGATTAGGCCAAGTGTTTGGCCTTACAACGTCGTGGTTGGTCAATGTCGGGTTGTTGAGAGCTAGGGGTTTAACTCGGCCAAGAAAATCTAAGAAGGCAACCCAGCTACATGAAGGGAAAATGAGTTATCGATTAGTGTGACGTTACCATGTCTTGTCAAAACGTCTTTCATATGCAAAAGGACAAAATCGGACTGCCGACCAAAGTTGCTGCTCAGTGATAGAGATTGGGAGTAAACTTGGTAAAGCATCTTGCTTGGGGACAAGCATTATGAGCCACCCTTAACTAGCAAACTTGGGATGAAAGAAAAATCATAAAGGCCTGATCGAGATTCGAACCTGATACCTCTGACTCACCGGGCAGATGCTCTTTCAGTAATCTCTTTACTCTTCAAGAAAGAGTGCTCTTGGATCCTTTACGTGTTGTACAACACCCTGGACTACCGACTTTACATTCTTTCCGAAAAATGGAACAATTGTGGTTAAATGCCTTGCTCAAGAACACAGGTACCACGGCCGGGTATCGAACCCGCAAAACCAAGTTTTCACCTAAGTGTTGTGAGTCAACCATTCGGTAATGATACCCCCACTAAAAGACTGACCCACCTGTGCTGATTGTCTCCTACCCGACATCGCTGGAGAAGTTTCTCCATAAGAGACCCCTGCATTGGCAGCCTGTGCTTGAAACACATCTCATGAACCTGGGGACAAAACACTAAATTTCAGGGTATTTTTTGTGACAAGCAGGGGTGTTACTTAAAGACGCAGGCTCGTAAGCAATGCGCGCATGCCGAATTCGTACCACGAAATACGCAGCTCCATGCCTTTGCTACACGGAGCTGCGTATTTCGTGGCACAAATTTGGCGCGCGCATTGTTGACGAGCCTGTGCCTTTAAGGTTTGCACATTGCAAATTTAGAAAACAAAAGAACAGTTGCAGTTTTTTTTCCTTTAAATCACAACTGCAAAGCAAAATTTAACAGGGCAGCATGAATTTTTGACAGGGTGGGATAATCTAGAAAACTAATCTTGTTGTATTTTAAACATTTTTAAAAACCTGATTCAACCTGATTTAACCTGCATGGAATGAACTGACCTCTGTATCCACATGTTTCCCAAAAATCCTAGAAGTGCGGAGCACACAGGGAGGCACTTCAGGCAGAGTGGCGCACCCTGCCTTAGCGACTCTTATAGAGGTTGGTGCAGTCAGCCTTGCCACATAAGGTGTTCATAAACATCACTGTGCAATAAAATATGTCACATCTCTCAGCCTCCTTGATCTTTCGATCTAAGTATAAATTGAGTTGTTTTTTAAAATATATTTTTTAACTATACACTGTAACATTTTCAAGAGTTAAGTTTGGTTCTTCAAGACAAGCTAATGACTCCACCCCTAAACTACTCAATTTGACTGCGTCCAACCAAATTGAAGCAATTTTACAATAAGCCAATCACCTTTTCCTTTGTAACTGTTCCCTGTCCGCTAGGATCTCTCTCCATAAAGTCCGTCTTCATAGCACCAAGGTCAGTAGGCTCCTGGTTGCCTTGTACGTACTGCTGCTCAACTAACATTAGGAGCTTCGCATCTTGTCTATCGGAGAAAACCCTCGGTGGATTCCTGTTTTAGAAATAATGGTGGTAAAGGCTGGGCTTTCACGGATGTAGAAATGCATAGTTCCGACCTGTCAATCAACCGAACCCGCCGACCAATCACAACAGAGCTAGCAGACAGCGCCCACATAGGTTAAAGTGCATTGCCTCACAGCAACATCATCACAAGATTTTGTGCCGATACGTTGTGTGCGGCCTGAATTTTTGGTTTCAAGGCCTGGCGATTCGCTGTTCAAAGGTAAGAAAGCGAATTTTTATAAATATATGACATCTCTGTATCATTGGCCTTTTACTAAGTGCGTGCTACAGTAACTGTCGACCCTGAAACATGAATACCTTTGAGTTTTCTCCAATGAATCTGTGCTTTCCATTGAAAGTCCCATTGGTTTGTGCAGTGTCTGTGGAAATTTTTATGATAGCATGTGAGGTATAGCAACAATATCCAAGGGGGCCGGAACTATGCATTGGGAGATGGTGGTACATTAAAAAACTTCTCCCCACCTCACCCTCACCACCACCCTCAAGCCCCACCCCAAACCCCAACTGTTTGTGATTTTGAGGCATGACTGTAATATAAATCTTTCTTAATGTCCTTAGACAAGACACTTTACTTCATACTGTCTTTCTCCACCAAGGTGTATAAATTGGTATGAACAAATACTGGTTTGGGAACCCAACTAACGATGGTTCTGGCAATTCCTTGCTGGCAGAGATAATAATAACAATAGTGCCAGGAATATTTATATTTTGGAGAACAGACGTGCGCTTTACAAGAAACCACCATTAATATCAATTTTAATGAGAATCTTACCCATGAACTGGCTCATGTCGCACAGCGTGATTCAAGTCGGGGGATTTATGCCTGTAGTGGTGGTGTTGGGTACGCGCCTGTGGGCTTTTTGCTCTCTTTGTTGATGTCTCGTATTGGGCAATCTGTTTCTCAAGTTCTGTTCCATTGAAGAAATCCGGGGCATTCACAAATCTATAACAGTGAAACATTCAAAGGAAAATCAAAATTGGCATTCTAAGAATATGCTAAAAACTCATAACATCCTTGGATGGGACTCACGACCTCCTGCATACTAGGCAGGTGGCTTAACCACTGGAGCGCCAATCACGCAAGAGCCAAATGGCTGATTCAAAAATTCCTTGCACAATTGTGACCCTTGCTCAATTGTGACCTGCTTACTGCTGATCTCCGAGAATACACATATAAAGTGCAGCCATTGTTGGTACATTTCATTAAAAAGATGACAATGTACTAGAACAAATCTAAGGCTGTGACCTAATTGTGTGATAGTACCTCCCTGGGGTTTTTGTGCGTCATGCGCACATGCGAAGATGCAAGGAAATAGATGTGGTTGAGTTGCTGGAATAAACCAATGAAATACCGTGGTTGCCTGATGAATATTTATTTGGTATAGTAATACCGGTTGACGGATTCCTGCAACAGTGTCTCTGCTTCAGCCGTCCCAAGCTGGGCCCGCGCCAAGTATTGAATAAGTCTCTCGTAGTTCACCAAGTCAACGTTGTCGTTCTTCGCGAAGTTGGAGAACAACAGCCTCATCATGTTTGTCGACAGGGGCAGCTGGTGCTTCAAAGCGACCATGTTGGCTTGCGGTTGGCTGACATAACCGCTCAGTCTCTGATCATATTCAGCCAGGTCTTTGTACATGTCCTGAAACTTGAACGGGTCGTAGTCGCTCAGAAGCTCGCGTAGCTGCTCCGTCAGGCTTAGTACGGCCTCGTCGGGGCGGCGCGGTTGGCAGGTCGGGGATGCGGACGGGGACGGCGATCGGGAACGATTCCAGGAACGCTGGGAAGTCGGCGATAGAGTGTTTGGACTTGGAATTGGTGGTAAGATTCTGCGAAGAAACAAAGATTGCTTACTTATGTGGACATTTTAATAAGCTTGAACGAGCGAAAAAGGAGTTGTATTTGGGTCAAGGAATTCCATTAAATGCTAGAACGGAAACGGAGCAGGGATGCGCATAACTGCGCCTTCTCATTAGCATAGTTTTGGGCACCATTTGCATATTTCTGGGCACCATTTGCATATTTCTGGGCACCATTTGCATAATTTTGGGCACCTCATTTGCATAATTTTGGGCACTTTCCCATTGAATTACACGTAAAACCTTGCGCATGCTCAATGTTTGTGCCGATCGCGCGTGTTATGTTCGAACACAAAATGTGCTACGCACGCACGCATTCCAAACCGACCTAATCCAATTACGGTGATGTGCCATTCAATAACACGGTCGTTTCTTATATAGCTTTTAATGGATATCTGTGATTTTACTACTAATGTTTTCATCTTCTTTCAAAATAGTAGTATTAAACTTGTTCATTCTTAATCACACATGGAGATAATGCCATTCGTAACAGTTTTCCAATCTGTAATCTGGTCAACAGTCTGGCAACATACCTTTCTAAAACCTTTCTGTATAAATTTCCCATTAACTTATGTGACAAGGACAGACACTTATAAGACATCCAGGAGCAAGTCCGATCAGCGACTATAGTTTAGCTATAATTTGACTATTTCCAACCGAACGCAGTCTAGTCAACGATGGTTAATCGTGTCTGGTCGACCATTTAAAACCAGCCCACAGGGCACGTTTGTATTGGCACCCATCCGGTATTGAGGTAATGCAGCATTGTGCACGTAACCAGTTGACTAACCAAAGGTGTTTGCACTTTAGCGTTAATGCGCATGCATTTTTCCAGGATGACGTTTGACCAGTTGTTGACTCTAGTCGTGAAGCGAACTAGCTCCTAGTATGCCTGCTACATAAGTAAGAAAAAAAAGACACAAATACACTGGATGACAGGGTATCAATCGGTACTTTGGTACTTACATAGGTAATCCTGGAAAACTGTTATTGCGCCCTCTATGGTTGTGGATATTTGAGTTGCTCTTGTCCGATGGAGCTGTCTGTGAATGGACTCCTATCCTTTCCTTCAAAGCAAATGTTAAAACAAAATTCAAATCAATTTTTATAAATGAAACTAAATCAAAGTTAACCACTTCGCAACGGCTAGGCATTTTCCAATTTATTCCCCTGGAGCGGGAGACTCGCAGTTTTGGTTATGCAGTATACATGTATGTCTCTGGGGCTGGAGACTTGATGACTAGTTTTCATTTTAAGTGGTAATCAATCTTATTTTCCAATTCCAGTCACAAGTCATTTTCTCCAGAGTTAAGTCACAGGTAAAAAACCAAAAACAAGATGAGAGACCAGCAGCCGATTTTACAAACAATTGCACAGCTTGTGCAACTTTTTAAAATGGCATAAGCCCCATAGGCTTGCGTGTAATTATCACAGGAATGTTGCGCAGCTTACGCAATAAAAAGTTTTGCAAGCGGGCTTACGCAGTGCAAAAAGATTCGTGAAATCGGCTACAGCTCTGCCCTGGTAGTATTGACCCATGGGCTAATTCTGTATAACTGCCCCCAAGACACTCACACTTAGAACTGAATATGCAGTTCCCCGTCGCGAAGTGGTTAATAATAAATTTCTTCAACAACAGTGCTCAAATACTCAGAAAGATACAAAAGTGCAGATGTGATGAACAAAAAACACACCAAATATTACATTTGTTATTTTTCCGTTAAAAGACTTACATATGGACTGATACCAGGTGCTGATTTTTTTCCTAGATTGCTTCACAGATATTTTTTCATAGATTTCCCCTGCCAATAGAAACCTACCTGTTTTTCAGTTGAAACCAACTGTTGCTTATTGTTGTTGAATTCCTGGTAGGACGGCTGAACTTCAATGGGAGGGGTGCCATTTGGTCCCTGCTGCAGAGGG
This sequence comes from Henricia sp. BOLD:AAB3569, assembly GCA_037783545.1. Lineage (NCBI taxonomy): Eukaryota > Metazoa > Echinodermata > Asteroidea > Spinulosida > Echinasteridae > Henricia > Henricia sp. BOLD:AAB3569. Next base: position 45,411 of record JBBELK010000801.1, on the reverse strand, counting down.
GGAAGACTTTGTTGGGAACTACCAGCACTGCAAGGGCCGAAAAGAAAAGAAAATCTTCAATAAAAATCTTTAAATTACCTTCCCTTTTCAGTTGTGGCTCTTGCTGCTATATGATTCAAACCTGCCATACAACACAGGCCATTCAACATCCACCAGTTTGATGGTCAAGTGGCACATATTATATTTGCAGCAAACTGGCTGTATGTGCATAATAGGTTTTCCCTATATTGCACAAAGCACCTGCAGTTGTCAATGCTCAACACTAATTGTGTAATGCAAACAGTACACACATTTTTCGATGACTTTAGCATTTTTTGTTATCATTTAAAAAGAAAAATGTAGCGAAATGTAGCTGTAATCTTTTCAGTCTCAAGGTGTTATGCGGTTACTAAATATACGATATTGTTAGGGAAACTAAATATACGATATTGTTAGGGAAACAAAATCCAGAAAACTCCTGTTTACTCAGAAAAATTGCTGTTCTGTCGAGTTTACTCAAAAGGCGATAATTTTAGACCAAATATGACCCTATTTTCCAACTGATCCATTAAACGACGACTTGTATTTAAGTCTAGATTCCACTAACATATAAATATTCATAAATGAACCACAAACTGACGATTTCATTGGATTAAATAACTGACGTGACCATCCAATCACAAAAGGCTACTTTAGGCGTGAAGGGAATTTAAATGCCACTACTTACGCAAACAAAAACTGGATGGTGTGAATAAACATATGTGGTGGTTAGACATCTATCTTGTATGCAATTCAGTATCTCATTCGCTTTCTTTCTACATTGAAATATTGTGAATACGATCTACATCTGTAATTGTTTCCTCAAAAGATCTTAAATTTTTCTCACTTAAAATTTTCGGATTTTACCATCAAATCTGCACTTACCGATGCTAGACGAGTCATTTTAAAGAAAAAACCAATTATGATCAACTTCTCAACTCTTACCGTCAATACTTTTTTGTGTACCGTACCTGTTGGGTGGGGATTCCACAGCTATCTCAATCTGCTTTCCGCCAACGATTTTGATGTTTCGCTGCGGCTGGACATCCGTGCCAAACGGCGCATTCCGAGCAACTGATCCTGCCTTCATTCTTGCACGATTCATCACTGCGTACTTCAGTCACGTCATCTGACAATGTATAGTAAACTCTCATTATTATAGCACTCTAAAATAAATGTGAGCCTTATATCACGGGAGTACAAAGACACTTATCCATGGGAAGAAAACAAAAAAAATTTCAATCTCCAATATGGATAAGGAAGGAAAAATGTTGGTGTAATTACTGCACTGCTTTACCAGGGGCCGATTTCACGAAGCGCTACGATCTTTCACAACACCAGTTGCAATGGGTAAATCACAGTAACGTGCGTCTCGAGTAACATGCATCTTAACTTCAAGTTACATGGGACCGTACTTTCGTAGCGCTTCGTGTAATCGACCCTAGATGGCAGATTTAGTGTGTAAAACATCAGTGGTTATCGACGATATCCTTAAAAATATACGGATTGAGAACGCGGAAATTTCAGAACGGTAATGAGAAAAATATGGTATCAAAATCTCAACACCCATGTCGATGAAAAAAAATAGGTGGACACGCTCGCTCCTTTATATTAAAAAGCAGTTGAACTTGTCACACACAATCATTCATCGTGTTCTGAGACAACTCAACTGCGCTTTAGCAGTTTAGTATCGCTAGTTCTGCCAACTCGATCACAAGAATAGCCTGAAGCTTTATAGCGTACAATGCTGACGATTGCCCCATCAACGAACGTCCAAAGAACAAGGGAAATCAGAACAAGCAATCATCAATCATCGATCGAATAGCAAAATAAAAACAGTCGTGACATTGACATGATTGACTGGCAACCATAAACAAAATGTATGTCTGGTCTGGTCCCGAACTGAATGTATACCACTTCAGTATACTATATACCGTCAGAAACTAGACTGCACATTTAGCTTTTTGTTTTAGAGGGCGCTGTTCTGGTACACTGCTGCTAGATAACGAAACCGCGCGCGCGCGTGCACAAACCATCAGAGATTCCATAAAAAGATAATACATGTAACCAAGATTACTTATTAAATGAATCCTTCCTTCCAAGAAACATCCTTCAATCCTTGATTATAACAAGCTACTCACCACTTCCAAGAGAACTAACCCTAGAAAATGCAACTGCCTTAATTATATTTTCGTCTGCATTCACGTCATTGATTTTATTGTCTTGTATTTTGTAACTGTTGAAGACTTAAATAAAGACACATCCTCTTGTCTTCAAGTCACCAAGTGATGGCAAAGTCATTTTTTTGTCGTAATTATTTACCTGAGGATTGTGGAGCTCCTGGTGTCAGAGCATGGAGGAAGAGACAATTTGAATTTCCTCCATGGTCGGAGGAAAAAAATTAAACATCTTTCTCCGTGCATCTATCAAGGACAAGGATCATCTTTCGATCCTACTTGAGGAGCATCTCGGGAGTGGGCGACTGTTTTTGTCTTTTGTGGCGATAGCTCAGTTTTCTGACCAGAAAAAATACATTGATTTAAGATCAAATTAAATTTATTGTCTTAATTCCTCGTTAGGGAGAGGTGGGTGAGTGGGGTGGGGGCGTGGGGAGAGGGGCGCGGGATAGGGCGGTGGAAGGAGAAAGGCTAAACATGAACTATACGGTTAAAAGTCAAAGCTTTCGACTGAGAGCGCATGTAGTTGGTGTAAGAAGATTTTAACAGGTACTCGGCCGATCGAGGTAACTCGAGTATCAGAATACGGATGTACCGTACACCAACCAAATAATATAGGGTGGTCGAATCGAACCGAAGTGTACAGTGCTAAAAACATGCAAGTGACCCCAAGTGACACGAAAACTTAACAAAACTGATCAAAATGAACTTTGATTTGGACTGTCATGCCTACTACTAGTTGTGAAGCGAGATATGTCGCATTTGTGATTATAACAACTGATAGTTTTGTTGCTGGTATGAGACAGATTTGTCGGCGAAATCAAAGTTAAAAGTTTAAGCCGAGGTGAATCACTGAGCTGACTTCGCTTGTCCAGAGGCGCTATAGCATAGCGCGGATTATTGCAGCCAGGGTCACCATGTTGTGACTTGCGTGCATTGATATTGTCGTCCTGGAGTACATTGGCGCATAAAGGAAGTACACGTTGGCCAAAACCTACACTGAATTTATATTCAGGTATGGATTGAATAAATTGAATTAAAGCGATTGCATAAACTTTATGCGTATTTTAATTTGCAATGGCTTGTGGGATTGGAAATTGGATGACAAATATGACAAATTTTTCCAGCGAAGTGTTTATAAACTAGGCTATGCGGCCAACTCAACAACTTTTTCATTCGTTTTCACAAAAACCAAAAAGAGTTTAGGTTTCAAATTCAATCTTTTTAGCATTTTTTTCTTTGATCTTGATCTTAATCTTGATGGAGTAATTGATAAGCTCCAACTGGCATGACTGGAGCATCACTCGATCGATGGTGAGGATGGGAGGCCAGAGGACAGCTACATGTAGTCAAGAGATGCATGATTAGCAGTGGCTAATCCTTTTTGGAACATCTTAGGAACATCTTTGAAGCATATGAAGCAATTTACAAGTCGGACGTCACTGTTTGTTCCTAATAAAATGATTAATTAGTAATCAGTTAGTGCAGATCTAAACAGATTTTTACTTGGAAAAACTTAGAAATTGTTAAGCCAGTCTCATGTTTTGTACATGAGCAATTACCCGGTAGGTGATGTCCGACTTGTAAATTCTCAAATGCGCACTACCTAGAACTAAATGACTCGAGTCAACGAATCATTTAATGCATGTTCACGTTAAGATTTTGCTATATTCCAGCACACTCCACCTCCAAGGAAGATGTCAGCAGTCAGTCAGGTCAGCAGAAAGCTCTTCTCTGGCATGTCTGGCTCCAGGAAGGGGCGGAAGCCAGCTGGACCTCTCAAGACATCGGATTCTGAGCCTTATGGTACTGGTTCCGATCAAGAAACAGGAGCAAGGGGTCGACGAGCCATGACAGTTGCTGGCTTCATGAATGTAAGTACAAATGCACCTCTTTCTCAAGCAACATCGACTGTGTTACACCCCAATTATGCCAACGCCAAAGGTCCCAACTTTTTGTTAAAGGGGCTGTGTCACGGTTTGTGCATGTGCAGCAAAACTTTAAAAAGTTGGGCTAACTTTTTCAAGTTTGTCGCTCGAGTTTTGCATACCGGTATCCTATTCAATCTTGGCCATCCCTTACAATTCTTTAGTAATTCTGGCAGTGGTGTACTTGTCAACTGTCGGGTTGCCCTGATGCATTACTTTTTATTTAAAATGGCACTGTTTGCCGTATTTTTAAGCCGTCAAACATCAATATTACCGGGTGTGCGGCCGTCGTTCGAAAGAGAGTATTTTCATCCCATAAAAAAACCCGACAAAACATGACAGAAGCGACATCGAATGACATGGTTGGATCTTTTCCTACCTCCATGGTTGGATACAGCAATTTGTTCAACCTTGATTTCCACCAAAACTTGTATGCTTATTTGGTCCTGACAGCAATTTTACAGCATATCTTCTGTTGATGGAAAGACACCAAGTTTTCATCAGTAAATTCATGTCACTTTTCCCTCCTAATTTTGCATTTTTATCATGGTCCATTATCTACCTGCTTTTCAGCTACATGTATCTGGAAGTTATATACAACAAATGGACACAGGAACCTGTCAGTTTTTCAAAATGTTGTACGTGTACATTAAAGGCACAGGCTCGTCAGCAATGCGCGCGCGCCAATTTCGTGCCACGAAATACGCAGCTCCATGCCTTTGCTGTGGAGCTGCGTATTTCCTGGCACAACTTTGGTGCGCGCGCATTGCTGACGAGCCTGTGCCTTTAACTCCTAACAATGCATATATTCAGTTATTCTATCCACACCAAATGTAATCACAGGACCTGTATGTGTACCAGTATTGTGACTGCGTTGCAACATAATATCCCACACATAATTTGTGTTCAGTGTTTAAGAAATTTGACCTGACGCTTGTGATTGTTTGCAAGGTAAAAGGTTCATATTTTATCTTGTTCACCCATGCCCCAGGGTTACACTATTGGTATACCAGGTAATGTGCATTGATAACAGTGTATTGCTTACCTGTATCTGTTGCTCTAGATAACAGAAACGTTCAGTCTTACACAATGTAGTTTGATAGTTCATGAACACCAACAGTACATGTAATATCTTCTGGGCAGCGTTTTATCTAGCCACCCGTCCACCCGTCTTTTGAACGGGCAATGTGTGAGTTTAGACAGGCACTTTGCAAAATGGACAATAAAACATGCCGGGTAGAATTTTGTCAAATGGACATTAAGAATGACAGGTGGATTTTTGGTTTTAAATGTATGCATACTTGAGCGACTAAACTGCATTTTTGTTTAGAATAAAAAACACAAAAGTACCTCGTAATGTGCACGACGGGTCCCCCGTGGTATGCTAGCTCGCGAGTCGCGACTCTTGTACATGTTGTATGCACACGGTACATGTATATGTACATGTACGTGTGCCCTACATGTTTGTCCCGCCTGTATGCCTTTTTTTTGTTTTTGTTTTTTTGTTTTGTTTTGTTTTAAACTGAGGGTGGGGTATTAGAGGACAATCTTTGTGGTAGCCTAGGACGGCCTTGTAGAGGTGCTGGTCACCTGTTCCTCCTTGTCACGCACTGGCTTGGTATTTTCATTCTTATATATTTTAATTTCAACATTTGTATATTTTTATTAGCATTTTCTGTATTTTTTATGCCAGTGCAAAGTGTAATAAAATAATAAAACATGTACGTGACCACATGACCACGTCACATGTAGCACGATTTCCAACTTGCCTGGTGTCCGTAACCGCTTTATGCATTTGTACGCAGTACAATACTTAAAAGTGAACCAAGAAACACACTTGAAAGTACGTAAAGTAAACACAATGTATGTATTTTTCTGCCATCATGGATTCATGTACCGTACCGTATATTTGCTCAAGGTGTTGCAATGACTCAGAATTGGGGTTATTCCTTGTGTCCCCAGCATTAATTATTAAACACCAAATTTTCAAGAGGAAGTCGACATTTATGCATGGCGTACGCCTGTGCATGTGTGTCTCAATACCAATTGTAATGACTGAATATATTGTACTCATGATCTAAACTGCAATCATTGGCCGACTGAGGCAAGTCTACAGGAAATAAAAAGTCCATTTTATTTTAAACAAAAGTTCCACATCGTGAACTCGTATTTCATTTGGAGCCTTGTCAAGCTTGGAAGAACAAGTCTTAATTCTGGACAAGTAGAAGATTTTAGCAGTGAGTATTTTAATTCACTTTAAATCATTTGTTATGTAGTGTACCGTATAGTGTACAGACCAATTAATTCCATTTTACCGGTATGTGATTCTGTTTCCTTCCTTCTTGGTTCACAAGGGTCCCCTTTTGTGGTCACTACAGTATATAGCCAGCTGAACTAGTCCACAGTATGCTTGGGCGAATCTTTTCTGAAGTCAATTAGAATAAATAGGGAGGTTTCGCAAGCTGACGGATACACGTACATGTTTAGCTATCCATAACCATTAAGTGGCATTTCTTTGGTTTTGCAACTTCAAAACTACAGCGTGTTAGCTAAAAGGCAGCGGGAAAACTACACGTACCCCTGCAGCACAACACGGCTTTAATACTAATTTTACTTTTAATCCAAAGCTTAGAAATGCACAAAAAGTCGTAGACATTCATGATTTATACTCTTTTCAACCTGGCTACGTACCGTAAACGCAACGAAAAATAAGGAAAAACACTACATGTAGAAATCAAAAATTTTACTACGCGTTTAGTGCTTTAAAAATTGCTTAGCACATCAGTTACCAGTGAAAATTGTATGTCAAACTGTGCTCTCAGAAAGAGTAATAAGCAGAATATATAAATACACATCACATACGTTTTTGGCCGGTCTCCCATTCTGGCAAAATAAAGCAAAGAAATCCCATGAAATTGGCCTGTTAACACATTCATATCCACAAAATTATGTATTTGCCCCAAAATATGTCAAATTTTGTCACACAGGTTTTTTAAAATTTCAAATTGACACTTGTATACATGTACACATCACATACGTTTTTGGCTGGTCACCCATTCTGGCAAAATAAAGCAAAGAAATCTGATGAAATTGGCCTGTTAACACATTCATGTCCACAAAATTATGTACATGTATTTGCCCCAAAATACTTGTCAAACTTTGTCACACAGGTTTTTTTTTTATTTCAAAAAGACACTTGTATCTATACACATCACATATGTTTTTGGCTGGTCTCCCATTCTGGCAAAATAAAGCAAAGAAATACCATGAAATTGGCCTGTTAACACATTCATGTCCACAAAATTATGAATTTGCCCCAAAATATGTCAAATTGTCACACAGGTTTTTTAAAAATTTCAAATAGACACTTGTTATAAGCCATATTTCATATCACTGCAGTAGATGAGAATATTTTCGAAAGAGTACGTAAAATGGAGTATACATACATTTGTACGTGTACCGTATTTCAAAACAAGGAAATTGACAAATTGGATCAAGTAAAGAGAGTTACACTATCCTTGTATTCAAAGCAAAATATGGTTGCTACATGTAGTTTCAGTTGCCTATGTATATTGATACACAAAATGAAGTGTTTGACTACCGTACCAGTAGTACTAGTGTAGGCTTGCTGGTAATGCACCGTTATGTTAATGATTAACAGTATAGGCCATTAGGAGGTGGGTTGAAAATTTCAAGCACTTTGAACATTTTGACACGTGCCGAAAGCTGTAACAAGGAAACCAATGGTAGAGTTCAAAAAAGCATGTTCTACTTTTGATCTTAAATAACTTTGTCATTTTCCAAAGGATTTTAAACAAAATTTTACATCATGCAAAACAAGGCTTGACAAATTTTATTGAGTAAGTTTCATCAGCTTTGAATAAGAGGGTGAGATTTAAATGCCATACGAATAAAAAAGGTCAATTTTAGAATTCGCCACTTTCGACTTGGCCTCCTCCAATGTCAATACACTGCTGGAATGTGTGTGTGCTGCAGCCAAAAGCTTCTGAAGAAATGCAGGATCATCCCTAATGTTATTGCAAACCATCTTGATCGTTTAGCGCAACTCAACAAGGAGTGCAAAGGACCTCAGACACGGAGGATGCAAATGGAGGATGCAAAGTCGAAAGTGGCAAATACTGAAATTTAGGTGGTTTTTTTTTCGTGTGGCTTTTTAATCTCATCCTTTTGTCCAAAACTGATGAAACTCACTCAATAAATTTTGTCAAGCCTTGTTTACATGATGTGAAAATTTGGTTTATTTAAGATCGAAAGTACCTAGTAGGACATGTGTTTTTTGAAATGGTGTGGACTTTAGTTTTGTTATAGACCTATTGTTGACAGAACTAGATTTTTTATTAGCTTTTAGTTATCAGAATTTTTGAATAGGTGAAATTTGATTTTTGTTTTTACGTTTTAATGTATGGCCTAAAAAGTATAATCGGTTTTGATACAATAAAACAAATATCCAAGATTGATGGTCAATTATTAGAGATAAAATTGTAAAAACAAATATAAACACTCGACCACATCTTCCTGACCTACTTGAAGTAGCTTTGTTTGTTTGTGTAACCATGGAGGAAGGTAACTCACACAGATTAAACAATTAAGTTTAGACTTTGATACAATCAATTTCTGGTTTTGGATTAACTTTGAGTCAATTAGGCCATCATAAGTCCATGCAAGTCCCCACAGGTCCATTAGACTAGAGCCTACCTCTATGATTAGAGGGTACTAAATCAAACAAGGTCAAGAAATGTATAGACCTTATGCATGGCAGCCATGACAGAGGGCAGGGTTTCATATTCAAATGTGACAATAGACCCACAAAGTGCTTACTCGTGCATGACGCACTGTGACAATGTGACTGCCCTCTATCATGGCCGCCGTGCATAAAGTCTATTGTACCGTGGCCGAGTGGTTTGGGTCATTGGCTCGCAATCATGGGTGAAAACTTGGGGTTGCGAGTTCGAATCCGGCTGTGGTACCTGTGCCCTTGGGCAAGGCACTCGACCACACTTGCTCCATCCTTCGAAAGGGATGAAAAGCCGTTGGTCCAGTGTGTTAGGTAATTATCCCAGAGCATTCTTTCGTAAAGAGCAAGGGGATATTGTGTAATTACTAGGTCGACTGGCTTTCGGTCCACATACAGTGAAACCTGCTATTAAGGCCACCTTGATAAACAGGCCACCTGTCTTTGGTCCCCAATGCCATTTGTATAATGCTTAATCAACCTCTATAAAAATGCTAGTGTTTATAGTGGCCATTTTTGCAGTCCCGAGGGTGGCCACTATATGTAAGTTTGTCACTGTATTCCACATGTACAAACATGATGGAGGCCATGTTTGGTAATACAACTGCCCAAAATGAAATAATTGTGAGCTGTCATCACTAATACCACACAAAGACAAAGTACAATGGTGGGGGTGATGGCAAAGCACTTTGCAAGAAGGCATGCAAAGCAGCTTACACAACATACAGCTGTGCAAGCCTCAAGTGTCCTGTGTAATTATGTTGTTTCCACTGAGAGCCGTGTATTGCATGCTTATGAAACTTGAAGGGCGCCCTCTGTCAATGTGAGTGTCAATAGTCCACAGTGCTCTGTTGTTGATGCTGTCACCATGTGCGTGCATAATGTGTGCACTTATGAAAACAATTTTTATGTACATGATCTTTCATTGTAATTTTGTACAAAAGTTGGAAGCATAAAAGTATGCATTTGAATGCACACAATTGTACAGTACATATATTTGTAACTAGAGAACAGCTAGCTGTTAGTAAAACAAATGTTCTCAGAATGTACCTACCACAGTCCTACATGTACACACTGTAAATAATTTCCCTATATCCCAGTAAATCACACTTATTTCTGAAAATTAGAAAAATTTGATAAGCAGTACCGGTGTACATGTACGAATAATACTAAATTTATTCAGTTGTTAAAAATTCAATTAATACATTGTTTACATGTACGAATCAAACTGGGAGTACGTAAGTTAGTTATGATCAGCCTTGCACAACTGCCCATTCTACCAATTGTACATGTACGGTACATGTACCGTAGGCCTATCCAGTTTTGATGCCTGATACTTATAGACGAGAATTTATTCCTGCATTGTACATGTATGTACTCAAAATAAAGGATATTGTGGGGTGTATGCAGATTTTAATGAGGGTGCATGCATTCCGCTTAATGCTGCATGACAGACACACCTTGTCACAGGAATAGGTGAAAACAGTCATTTGAAAATAATTCCAAAATTGACAACATACCAATTTCCCTTACTTATTGTGAGTCATGTGTCTATTTCAATTTGTAATATTTTACATGTTGTTTTGATTTGCTTGTGAAAACATAATTTTGTCGGTTGAAAACTACACAAATTGCAAAAAGGTCATGAAATTTACTTTCTTTTTTCAAAACTTAAAAAAAAAATGTGCCATAAATTAGAACAAACAAATTAATCTACAGTGAGGAAAATCCTCAATAAATGCATCGCAATGTACCGGCATTATAATTTACTAGCAAACTGTAATCCCTTCTGTGTAGCAGAATTATTTTAGAATCAACCTGACCTTTTGCCAAATTCCTAAGATGCATGAACCTTGTTTTAAAACAAGCATTGAGTTGACAAGGAGCAAGTGAGTTAGAGAGAAAAGAATACCTCATGATATAATTGGATTTATAAATCATCTCCCTGTCATGCCTTATAGCCAAAATGTCATGTACGGACAGGAGGCATGTACCAGCGGGAGTCCCCGACACTTTTAGAAACAGCTAGCCCCCAGCCCCTCGGTTGAAATTCCAAAGAGAGTTCGGGCTGGCATTGTGAGCTAGGACAGGGCAGTGAAAACCCAACTTGTACATTGAGGGCTAGGACAGGGCAGAGAAAACCCAACTTGTAAAGTTTTCTAAGCTGGAACAGTTTGGGATCGTTGGGCCGCAGAATTCAAGTGGTCCCTGGGTGAATTTATGGCTGAGTAATTTCTAGTGGCATCAGCACAATCCATCTATACACCTGGGAGTTTGTGGGTGGAATGGTAAACAGCACTCATGCACTCTACCAAATTCAGGGACAATGTACGGTACATGTAGACCATCCCAAGATCTCTCATGCGTATAGCAAACTGTGGTACCGGTGTAAGCAATGTGAAATACATGTATCCAATGACTGCTCTGGGGCCCGAATGGACGCCAGGTACAAATTTAAGCAATGTCTGGAAAGCCAGTAATCGTGTTGGACTCACTGGGTCCTGACATTGACAAGAACAGAGTAAGTACCGGTAATGTTGGAATGTTTTAAATACTTGTTTTCAGTACATTTTATAGGTACATGTACATGTAGTTGTTAAATTATGATGGAATTGTTTGTGTATTGAGCAAGAAGTAAAACTTTACTTGTTTGTTCAGTTTTGTATATTTTTCAGTTTCCCATGTTACTACACCATATTACTTAAGTGGTGTTCCCATTGGACTTTTTTGGGTAAATCTCCCGTGGTTGTACAGGAGAGTAACAAAATTAAGTCCAATGGGGACGCACGGAGAATTACCGTCCCTGTAAATTTACCGCGACCGCGATGTAAAACTCACAGGGCGAGAGAGGGCGCGGAAACTTTCCGCTCAGCCGCGGGAGTTTTACAGGGCCCTTGAAAAGTCCAATGGGAACAGTTTCGCCCTGTAAAATGAACACGACCCTGCAGTAAACTATGGGCCTGCATGGCAAAAGTTTACTGCAAGGTCGCGGTAGCTTTCCGCTTGGGCACTGAAAGCAATTGCAAATGGGAACGCATGGGAAGATTACACGAAGGAATTTTACCGAAGGTCGCAGTAACTTTCCGCCTAAAGATTCCAAATAAATATTAAGAATTTACAGGAAATGACCCTTTTGTACATGTATTTGTGTTGTGTAATTTACCACGGATCAGACCCCAATATTTTGGTCTCGCGTTGGCGGAGGGTTCGATCCCGAGCTTGGGATCAGTTTGCGGTTAGATTAAGCAATAAAATCTGCCGCATCCGCTCCACAGCCGTAGTGGGGGAAAAGCCCGGGAAATTTAAGTGGCCTTGTACTGTACATGTACACTGTACATGCACAACCCATGCACATATTGATCAGTACATACATGTACACACATGATAGAGCATAACCTTTGACTGCAACTTCTGGGCACTGCGCTCGAGATCAACTACAGAATATAAAGGCGGCACTCACGATCATTGCGGTTAACACTGACGCATTCAATTTTGATCCCGAGATAGTTGTTCGTTTCAATTTAATCTTGGAAAAAGAATAACCCAAGTTGTCAGGACAGTGCATTTACAGTTGTTTACCTAACCCAGTTGAGCCCAGTATATTTTAGTGCATTGTTGATATTAAAGTGGCATTGTTGAGATAGGAATTCTTTGGAATGGTGGTTCTAGATTATAGTATTACCTTTTAGTTTGTATTAAAACAGCATTCATGTGCTCTTAAATAATATGACATGTAAAATACATGTACGTCTTTGTTATCAGTGGGCCTCAGAGAAACATGAACATTAATGTTATGTAAATGCAGAAGATTGGAAAGAAAATAACAAAATGTTTAGACGTGTATGTTTATCAGTAAAGTGGATCATCATATTATTGAAAGACGAGATATTGATAGATTTTGCAATGTTATTCAAAGAAATTGAAAAGGACTTTGAACATACATGTAAATGCTATGGAAAGGATTTTATGTTATAGTGCACAGACACACACATAAACATACCTTTCAGCCTGATAGCGATAATAATAAGTGGACTGCCGACGAGACGCATTGTGTTTCAGTGTTAACACTGCTGGAGCCCTTTAGAATTCTGTTTTGCGCACATAAGTGTGGAGTATACCGTACGTGTCTAAGGCACAGATGGGAACACCGTATGGTGCACACTAGTATCCCACTGTACATTATGGATAGACGGAATCGGCGCACGCACTGATTATAAATTCTAGTGCATGCACTTTGATATTTAGCTGCAATCTCCCCAAAGTGGGGCTCTCTCGGATTTTTTTTTATTTTTCACTTCTATTACTTCCCGTCTCCGTCGTACCGAGCTACAATGCACGGCGTCGTTCTGAATTCAGCTCCCGACCCGGATTTCTATGAGATGATGAATAACAATTAGATGGAGCTCACGAATAGAGCATTTGGCATATCACACATCAAATTTATGCAAGTGTTTTCAACAGTACCAGCAGCTCAGATAAACGGAAAACAATCATGAATGATTCATAAATAATCTTTGGAGGCCCTGTATGCAGGTTATTCTCTGTTTTAGTTCAGAGTATTTACGGTATGCTGGCAGATTATGGAAAAGACATAACAGAATGCTTCAGCCAGTGTAAGAAATATGGGACATCTGCAAGCGCATGTACCATATTGACATACGGTAGCCCAGTACTTGACTGGATTCTACGACGGAGGCTCGTAAATTTCCCAGTGCACAACAGAAGACTTGTCTGGCCATGTATGCTTGGCCTCGTTGTTTTTATTGTGGCAGTTGATTAATCGCCAAGTCGACCTGTTGCTTGGATAAAGTGCGCACTGCACATTTGACTATTTGCCATTGGACCTGTACTGGAGGTGCTGTTTTTAGCACAGACTACTAAATCTTGTAGTCGCAGACAACATGGGAATATTTTTTGGCATGAGTTTTCACATTCCAGCAGAATTCTCATCGAAACTGGAACGTATTGCAACCACTTGTTGAAACTGCTAGAGTGTCCTGCACATCCCTGATTCGGCACTGACAGAGGAATTAGTGTACGGTACTTGATGGAGCCGTGACGACAAGTTGACATCGGCAAAAGCTGCTTGCCTTTTTAATCGCAGTATTTTCTGCAAGTAATCTCTTCCAACGTTAAAACGTCTCTTCTGGGATTTCAAAACATCTCTTCTGGAATGTCATCTGTTGGAAATGAACTTCTCCTGAGTAAAAATTAAATTGGCAAATAAAAATACCGTTTATATCAGGCTTTAGTTTTGTCTTCCAAACTACATGTACCGGTACTATCTACAGAAGAAGAGAGCTCTCACAAATTGTGGTCGTCAAGGAGTCTGTCAAGAAAGCGATAATCTGGATAAATCAAGCTGCGAGATTACGTAAAGAGAATTACACTCCAGCTACATTGCTCGCCAACAATTTGGAATCACGACTTTAAAGGTCTTTCGTAACGGCGCACAACACATCAACGTCATGTTCAATGGATTAGCATTTTGATCTGTGACATTTTGTCGACCAGGTGCTAAAGAGTCACTTGAGCTAATATCGTTGTGGCTTTCAGCCTGTGTACTCGGGACAAACGCTCATTCTTTTCATGACCCAGTCATGCATGAGATTGGATTTACTACAAAATTCAAAATTGGTGTACACTGTATTATACCAGTTTGCCCTCAAGACATGTTCGTTGATTGAACCAAGTATTGTTCGAAGAACTGTTCTTTCAGTGCTTCCAAACTTAATAATCGGAACAAATATTTTCATGTACTAATACCTGTTATGTACCAACAACACAAAACATTGTGAATAATTTGTCTGCTGAAGGGAAATGATTGCCATGTCTAATTTCATTAGTGTAGTATTCAAAGTACTGTGACCACAATCTGTTCTAAGAGATGTTATTTGTCGACCGTGAACCGAATAACCCTGGTTTGGGGGACAAATATTGGCCAAAAATACTAACAATTGGGGTCTGTTGATGATACTGTTCAGAACCGTCATACAGTATGAATGTATGTGCACTGTTCATACATCTACCATTGTGATTGTCTGTTAAATTTTGTTTGAACTTTACCCCAAAAACTTCAAACACACCTTGTGTCGCCCAAAAGAAGAAAAGATGATACATTCACGGAAAAACTGAATGCTCGTCAATTTGTGAGTTACACGAATCACTTGACGGTTGGCATTGCAACAGTCTGTGTGTTGTATTGTTCGACATTTTCTGTCTGCCAGCCTAGTCTGAATTTGAACAGGTTCCTGCAAGCGGTTCGGTCTTTATAGTCAGTTCTCTGGCTTTGACGTTTTTGCTTCTCATAAGAAATGGCGGAGTGGAAAGGCAGTGTCAGTTGACCACATTGAATTTGGAAATTGAATCTTGAATGTACTACAAACTCCAAGTCCATATTCCGCTTCTTTTGGTATTTTGACATCCTCCAAATAACACATTTTCAGGTTGCACAACAACTAAGCGCATTCAACCACATTACAAATGCAAATTTGTTTCTGAGAAATTGGGATACACAGTAGCCAGAAGTTGGCTTTAAAAAAAATCTGAATATGTGCTTTCAAAAAGTTTCAAAACAAGCATTTAAACATTATGGACTTGCTCTCTCCATCAGAATTTCCTTATGGGTGGGAAATATGAGGGTTTCCAAAGTGGCCGAAATTACAAATTAACATCAAAATTCTATGTAGCTGCTTTAGGAGCTTTTTAAAACTAAAAATAAAACTGGACATTGCTTTCAAATTTACCATTTTAAAGAAAAGACAACAACTCAAACTACAAAATTACTCACCATCCTACAGCTCGATGAGACAGTAACTTTTTAAAAGGATTTTACGTTGATCGTGTCAACAAATATGACGAGGAAGAACTTCATTAAGAAAACATTCTCTGTCGAAAGGAAGGAAGTTATCAGCCGGGATTGACAATTCCCGAGAAAAGGCTGGACGGAAGATCCCAAAATACAATGCTGAAAAATGAAGTCATGCTCTATGAATCAGTTTGAGGCGTGAGAACTTAATTTCACGATTACGTCAAGGAAAAATGTTCAAAACAAACGGTTTTCCTTCCAAAATAGGCAGTGAGTTGGCATTTTCTTTGTGTTTCTGTCACCCGGAATAATATTTGTCACCCAGGAATATTTGTCGCCAGGAGTGCTATAAAAGTTGAACCATGAACCGTCAAAATTTGCAAGAGAAGATGTTTTGAAGGAGGCAACTCAACACGGAGCCGAAGGCACATCATTTTAGCAAGGATAAGGCATTGAAGTTTTGTACACCAGAAGTAGTCGTTTGAAGTTTTGATCCAACCAATAGCTTCCAATACTTTGACCAGAAACTTACAGTTTTGGGATTTATGCTGTGTATAAATCGCGATTGATGCCAATTTCTAGCATTTTGTACGTCACCAATTAATGCCGTCATCGATGACGTAATTGCTCTGTGAACGTCGAGCATAGCCCAGCTAGACAACAAAAATGGAGACTAATTCTTCCAACATGAAAATGCACATGAAGGCGCTGATTACGTCACCGCGTTTCATCCGCAAGCGATTTGCCAGCTTGCCGTACATCACGGTACAGACGGTGAGTTGTTATCGCATGCATTTATACTGTTTGTTAGGTTGTTCATTTGGTGTTCAATTTTAGCTACCAGCTTTGAAATGGGTCGTCTATGAAATTGATAAACAATGTCTTTTGTTAATTGTTCGTTTTTCCTTTTCTCGGTTTCTTGGCATGCCAAGTTCAGGCCTTGACATTCACCGTCTTTGTAGGATTGTGTACCCGAAGGGGGCGCGTCGAGTGCATGTGATGGCCGCGCACTTTTCGTTCTAACAGCAACACAAAACGCACAGTCCATGCACTCGAAGCTCCCCAACTACATGTATGGCGGATATACTACGTGTACATGTACAGGGAAAGAGACCTTATAGTTACCGGATTGGTCTATACATTAACTCTGTGCACTTTGGCCTTATTATATCATAGTATGTGCAGGATTGTACATACACAATCATGGGTATTTACAATTTACGGACGCACATGTATAGTCTACATGTACATGTAGTATACAATGTATAATGTAGTGTGCACATACACATGTACATGTACTGTATACTTGTACTCATACATAGGCCCGCAGCTGTGTTCCTTAAAGCTACCTTTCCATACATGCATACATGTTTTCAGTTCGTTTTGGATGCGTTATGCCGGACGCAAAACTGAAAATGCGCAAACATGTGGACAGGCGGCTTAATTTAGAATAAATATTGATAAGCTTACCGGTACATGTATGAATATGTAGCAACAACTATTGCGGTACTTCATCAGATTTTTTTGCAATGATGAAATAGTTTTTTTTTTCCCACAAAAGACCATGCAAAATGTATTTTTAGTTACACGTTACCTTTTCAAGTGCTACATGTACAGTACCCGAGGCTTCTTAATTTACAATGTACGTATGTACCTGATATAGCATAAAGGTTTGTTATCATGCATTTATGCACTCGTTGCTTTGCATTTTCTCAGTAGAAAGCACTAAATTGATAATTAATAATGCATGGCAATAAACTACTATGCAAAATTTATTGTTCAAATTATACCCTGCTACTTCTGCATGTATACAGTGTAGTGTGTACGTGTACAAATAATGTATGTATGTATGTCGTGCACAGATTGTACCGGTATACAGTACAATAAATTTTGTATGTATACATGTCTTGTTAATTCCATGGATGACTGAACACATTCTTATTATAAAAACATTTACATGACCTACCAGCAATTTGCTACACGTATGTTCTAATAAATTACCGGTACCCTTTTCTGCACACCGATTTGTATGCTTAGCGTAACACCAAATGCACGCCCGATCACTGCTCTGTTCTGCCTGAGAAGGGAGACTTTAGTTCTTAAGGCCTGTCACTATGAGCAACTAACAATGGAAATTGGGCACACACCAATGTTAATAACAATAGTTTGTGCCCAATTTCCATTGTTAGTTGTTCATAGTGTGTCCGCATTGGACTTTTTCGGGGAAAACTTACCAAGACAATGGGTACTTTTCCCATTTTAAGTCCAATGCGGACAGCCTAGGACGTTTTCCTCTCAGTAATTTTTCCTGAGTCCAGCAGGTTACTTTTCCCGGCCAACTTCTGCCCAGAAAAATTGACCATGGAACTTTTCCCGGGACGAAAAGTCCAATGCGGACACAGCGAGTCGGTAAAAGCACTCTGGAAGCCAAATGCGGACAAGTCCAATGTGGACACAGCTTTATTCGTCTCCAGGTCATCCAGTGCCATGGGCAGTAAGAAAAATTTGAGTTGTCCCTTCAAAAGACCAGTGGTATAGACCTTTATCACGGTGCGTCCATCTCTGTCTTGTTCCCCACTGCATAGTACGTGTACGTGTCGGGCGATAGCGCGTGCAGTCTTTCATACGGTTGTTGTTTTGAGGAGACGATTAAGAACCAAAGTCGCCCATGGATATCAGAGAGAACAGAGCAGTGATCAGGCATGCATTTGGTGTTACATTAAGCGTGCAAATCTTTTTGCAGAACAAGACAGTCACGTGGAGGACGGAGGGATTAGCTAAAAATTCCAAAAAACTGAAAGCAAAAAAAGATGTCAAATTGACCTCTCATGCTCCTTGATTCTGTTTTTTCATCTTCCATTTTTAGGTGCAAGTTAATGTTATTTTTGCTTACAAAACTCCCAACATGATGACGAAGTTAATGAAAACATGAAACCAATGTCTACTGATATGTGTGAGCCAATTTTCTAAATCTAATATATTTTCCATTTTATCTACAAATTTAGAGTATACTTTTTCTGATACACTACACTGTCACCCACTGTCAACCTTAAATTTACAGAGTTAATATTTCATAAATTTTAAACAGAATTTTGCACTTTTGTATCGGCACGTTTCTTTTCTTTTCAGAAGAAGGTTAGTGCAACTGGGTCGGAAACACTCCAAGATCATTTACTTTTGTTTCCATTTCTCTTGAATCCAGCCATAAAACGGTCACAGGGAAATTCCTTTCCAACTAATCTCCCTCATTAATTCTCATTTATTTGTCAGAGGTATTTGTCGTTTCCTTTTTAATACAAGACAAGAGAACAAACAAGAAAACTGGACAGAAGTGCGTATATACCCCAGTTTTAGTTACAAATTTACAATGGACATCCCAAACAATTTTGGTACTCCAACAAAAGATTAATCTCTGGTGTTAATGTTATCGCACAAGTACACCTTGTGTCACTTCGTCATGTGTGTGTCACATGTATTAAATGGATGGTGTCAAAAGTTGGACTAGTGTGTGCATGACCCTTAGCACTGTTCGTGTGATCCTTGCTCAGTGTGCGTACTACGGGTGTGCAGTTCTCTGAAAGTTTCTAGACTATAGGAAGTACCTTCAAAATAAGAAAGCTGGTGATGTCATTAAATGTGCAGTTGGTGATTCCCACATATGTAAGCACTTCCGTCATGGGTAACTTCCGTTGTCGGTGACTGTGGGTTGCCCTTAATAGTTGGTTGGCGAAGGTGAATCAAGTTCATTTCAGAAATTGACAGCGTTTGGACCGGTTCAGTCAAGACGTGTACACGTAGTTTATTTCAATAAGCATAAATACATGCTTCTGTGGTGAATGCAATTTTTTATTCAATGTTCCAGCAGTCGGTTGTACATTAACAGTTTAGTTGAGAGCAGATTTTTTTTTTTTAAACTTGTGCAGTGATTTGTCACTTAATTGTCAACTTCACAGTGTAAATTAAAAGCGTTGAGATATTTTTTTGAAATTCTTCATGAAGCTTAAATCGAGAAAAATGCGTTCAAGGAAAACGGGAGCTAGACTGTATGAGAGGAGTTTGACTGTAAGTACTGAATAGACCGTATCGAATAGCCGCCATTTCGTGGGGCAGTTTCTTTGTTCCTTGAGGACATGCATGGCTGCACATATTTTGCTTCCATTGTTGAACGGTTTAAGTAACAAAAGGTGCCCCACGAAATGGCGGCTATTCGATACGGACTATTGTAGAGCGAAATGTTGTTATGTTGTATTCTTGACACTTGTCTTATTTCAGCATCAAGTGTATGTACAGTACATTAAACTATCCACGGTACTGGTTCTACCGTATTGTTGTTGGACTGGAAAGTTGTTTTTAGGTAAGGGACACACAACCAAGGTTATCCCCGACCCGATGAGACAAGACGTCACGTTTGAGATACGCAAACCCACAACTACAATTCAATCATCCATTGCGTCGTGGGCCGTCGGCAAAACAACATGTTTAGTCACACTTGGCTGTACTTGGCTAGCTGAGGACTGATGATAAGCTGTTACATTATGTTGTCACTTCAAACAATTTGCGGGTTTATTGTAAGCTTACGGTACATGTATGAGGCCTACACAATATATGTACGCCAAGGGGGCGCGTTGCACGTGTTATGGATGCACAGTGTTTGATTTAACAACAACACAAAACGCACAGTTCATGGCACTGGATCATGATGGCCCCTCGCTATGGCGGACATACATGTACAGGGAAGGAGTCCTTAGCAACCGGATAGTTGGTACTCATTGGATTTGTATGGACAGCCTCGTGATGTGATTAGTCGTCTTATAAATGGTAGTTTAGCCAATCGCAAAGTGGTATTTAGTCAGAGGTACAGTTGTAGTCAGAAGTTTACCTACAACTGTGTTAAAACTGGTGTGCTTAAACTTGCGTTGTCACCATTTTTGTGACAGTCTTTACTAAAGTCGTGATTTTGTGGAATTCCTCATGTGCTTGCGGTACTTAAAACATAGCTTGCACACCTTGCAATGGTTCGGGTAGTCCTGTTTACCATTTACCAACTGTATCTAGCTTTCGAGTTTGGAAAATGCTCGCTGGAGGGACAAGGGCATATTCACCACAGGTTGTCACAGGTACATGTAATCAGACCATTGTGGATTGGTGTCATTGTAGGCAAAGGAGAAACGATGATGACGAAACGATTGTCTCACAACTCTTCACGACGGTTGAGTCGTGCATGGCGAGTCTCAAATACTTGTTTGCTGTGTCCCTGGCTTTACGTTTTAATGGATTCACGAGATGTATTACATACTAATGTTGTCATTTCATTTTTGTTTCTTTAAACTTCGCAGGACGCCAGCGGCATAGAGCGTCTGAGCCCCGCTGTCGTATCGCCCGATCAAACATTACATCTGTCCCATCATCCTCCGCTTACCAGCAAGGACACTTTACCGCTCCCTAACCCAGACGTTATTACTCGCTCAAGAAGCTTGAGGGGAAAACGCAGCATGGAGTCGAGCGACAGCAGTACGAGACCGGCTAGCATAGCTGTATGCGGATCACCGCAAATTAGTCGGAGGGCGTCCAAAACGGGGTCGTCGACCAGTCTAAACTCGGACTTTGTTGAAGCTCCGATCGTGAACAAAGAAGAAATATTGCAGTTGACGAGGGACGTTAGAACCTTTTCCGAATCCCTAAATCGACTCAAACATATCTTCAATCCAGATGGAGGTAGGTGTTGTATACTTATTTTTCATTCATAAAAACCTTGGTGAGTTGGAAGATTGTGATTGGTCAAAATCCTCAGTGTGATTGGTTTTTAGTTGGATGATAAAACAATTCACAGTGGCCCCTGAACCTGGATAATGGATTTCAGCTTTCAGGATCTTTGGAAACCTGGGGCCAATTTCATAAAACATGTTAGCACTCAATTTTTGATTAAGCAGCACTCTCTCCATTTCATAAAACCTTTTAAGCACTAGCAAACCAAACTGCATGCTAACCTACCGATTGTTTTGCTGACGCGACGCCATCTTTTTTTAACAGCTTTTAGGTATTGTTGAACTATTTCAGTCGGCGACATGCAAGGGTCTTCTGTGGTAGTGATAATCATCCAAAAATGGAAACATTACCGATGACTGTACTTTTGACATTGACACAAGTGAAGCAGACGACAAATGCGTTCGAACCAAACAGACGACAGCATTGTACATGCACTCTCTTTGCGCGCTCAGAACAACAATCTTTATGAAATAGGCCCTTGCTTAAGCGAATATTCGTGCTACAGATGTATGCTTAATCCAAACATTTTTATTATTTCATATGAATTTGGCCCCTGGATATTTCCTTACATATGTATTGTTATCTTCTCTTAAAATAGAAGAAAAACCTGTCAGTTGTTCAAAACTGATAGCCTAAGCCCCAAAAGGCCAACAAATATTGAGACATGCCTGGCAAAAATCTTCCTGTACAGATTTCTCATGTATCTTATGTAAACAAAGATAGACATTTGTGTCCTGGATACAACACTTTACATTGGAATTTTTTACAAGGGCTTTTTAGAAAGGTATGTTGCTGCACTATTTGTTATCTTTTGGGGGCTTTCTGTTATTTTCAGATAAGATAAGAGCATTTAAAGGAAATATCATCGGGGTCACCCAAAAAATGCACCCCTTGCCAATGAAAGACCCCACTTTAATACCGATAATGGAACACAGTGTTCCCCTTATCACCCCGTTTACACTCGATTCGCCTTTGCCGAATCAAACTCCGCAATTTCCAAAGGTAGGCACTAAGTGTAAACACAAAAGGTGAATTGAAAAAGGCGGATCAGACCCGGGTCTGATTCGCCTTTTTCAAGTCACCTTTGGGGTAGGGTTGAACCCCGCAATTGCGGGGTTGAACCCTGCAATCGTCAAGGTCGCTTGTAGTATAAACGCTACCCGAATACAGATTCGGCAATTTGAGTGTCCTTGGGGCGGTGCCCGCAGTGTAGTACATTTAATTGACCAATCTGGCACTAGTGCAGCAACACCCAACAGCTCACGCATGCGCTGCAGTTACATTTAGTGGTGACTTTTGCGGTTTCTGAAGCGAGTTGAAGCGATATTGGGGTGTAGTGTAAACGCGGCAAATGTTCAGTTTTGTGGTCGCAATAAAAATGCTGGATCTGTATCCACCTTTGCCGATTCGAGTGTAAACGCGGTGTAAGTCGTGGCACTTCTAGAGTTTATTTATTTTATTTTTTAAATACCAGGCTTCGGAGAACAATTATACTTGGCATACAGTGTATTTTATAAACAAGATCCCTATTGAATCGAATAACATCTTTACATGTTGATATTATTCTAGTGCAATTTCTTTCATAAATATACAGCCCGCCCGTTCTCTGAACAAATTTTTAAAGGATTTACTTTATTTTAACGAGAAAACATCAAACTTTGAACTTCAGATATCGCCAACCCTGTGAAAAACGTCGTTTTGTACGGCAGTTTGTTTTACGTTTCCATTAACATCTATAGACTTGCCCAAGTCTCACTTGGTATTTGGTCTGTGACCCGCGGCGTGCAGCGAACGTCGTTTTGTACGGCAGTTTGTTTTACGTTTCCATTAACATCTATAGACTTGCCCAAGTCTCACTTGGTATTTGGTCTGTGACCCGCGGCGTGCAGCGAGCGAGGGCGTGCTGTAAGCGGCCCGCTGCAGACCAGACACGGTACAGACTTGGGTAAATCTATTCCTTGAATTATTGGCGGTCCTACATTTGTGTAAATAATTCAAAATATTGACAGTAGGCCTAATTGTTTGATAACTAAACGTTGGTCGATTGTTTTTCCGTTAATGTCTCATTTGAAAACGAATACATTTTTTTTTTTTTGAGGTGCCACACCTAAAACACATAGACTGTATCTTTAGTACAAGCATAACATTTTGAAACTCTCCGAAGATTTATTTTAATTTTGCTCATAATGTAATTTGATTTTTTTGAAATATAGACGGGTAAAACTAGCAGATACCTTTTCCCAAAGTGAACAGCAGCCGATTTCACAAAATTTTACGCAATTGCGCAAGTCTACTAACGCCATAAATTATTGCGCAAGTAATGGCAAAAGTGGACTTGCGCTATTGCGTAAAGTTTCATGAAATCTGCTGCTGGTCAAAAACTTGAAGACATGTAATCAGAAAAGTTTTTTAAAATGCCTTTGTGTCTCCTTTTAGTAAAAAAAAGTCTTAAATATCATTGAAACTATGCTACCAAGGCATGTCTGTCTGTATATTTCTTTTAAATATTACACCCTGTTTAGAAATTGCTTGAAAATTTCTTTAAAAAGTTACAAGTAGAAAAACCAGTTTTATGGATGCATCAAAATGTCACACTTCAGCTCCCGTTTTTATAATTTAAATGTATCTCTGACTTTCCGATGTTGCTCCGTGTGCTTCTCGCCTTTAAAAACATGTATTATCATGTACTACACAAGCACCATACAGTGCAGTTAAACACGTAAATAGGATAGATATCGGTCGCCTTGCTGTGCCAGGAATTCCGAACCCGCATCTTGCCGATACACGGTTGAGCTTTGCAAAATGTCATCCAATAATAAGATCTCACTTACCGCAGATTTTACACTGAGCAGGTCAGCAGCTGTGCATGGCTTTATAGGTGTCAAAGCTAAAGGGCCTGTTACATGCTAAACAACTTTGTGCCTAAGCTTTGCTTCATAATGACGGATTACTTGTTCAGCAAGACATACTATTGTTCGTTTGGATGTAAAATCAATAAAAGGTGGCCTTTTTCAACTTTGAAGATTTCATTGCAATAAATCACAGACAGAGGGCGCTGTTTTGAGTGCATCACGTAAGGAAGACAGAAGGGAAAAGTTAAGAAAAAACATAAGACTTTAAGTTGGACTTGTGGCAAATTGCTGCAGTTTCTACCCCCAGTTTTGTCATGGCTTACAGCAGGCAACATGTAAAACAAACTCAAACAGCCATGGATTACAAAAGTTTCAGGAAAATTGAGAAAAAAGTGTAATCTTTTGTGCACAGTTGGATGTGATTTTCCTGTGTTTGCCTCTTGTGACATCGTGACCTTGGTCATGAATATGCATATTTGCATTAGCATAAAAACTAAAAACCTTTGTTTTAACCCCTAAAACAAGCTCCAAATCAGATTTTTATGATTTTAACTGAGTAGAGTGGTTTTAAAGCATATATTTCATTGATAAAAATCCTAAATAAGGGGCCCTTTAAAGCTAGCATAGTCAAAGCATGGTCAAAGTGAACATCGAGGCAGAATTGAATCTCATTGTGTGCCTTGCATAGATGACTTCATTCTAGCCTGCTTACACAGATAATTTTGTTTTGGCATGTTTGGGCACTTTGCTTTACAATGAGAGAAGTGTAGGGTTCCAAGCTGAAAATTTTTAAATAATGGCTCAAAGTTTCAGCAAAATACACATTACAAAATACAACCCCAAACATTTATGTATAGTACAGTATACTGGGGGGGAGGGGGAGGGGGAGGGAGGCGGGCGGGTGGGGGAGGGGAAAATTGTCAGGGAATCTCCCCCGAATGCATCCACATTGAGTCAAGTAATGACGATTTGAGAAGAAAAAAAGTTAATTAGTTCTGCAAATGAATTGAAAAACATTTTATATTTCCTACAATATATTTGTAGAGGAAATTGTATTGGACCTATAAGCACACATTCACGATGTAAATAACGACAAATATACATGTAGATCTGCCTTTATCCAAAATACCCCGGCATGACATAATCACGGCCAGCATTATTGCAGTTCTTGTGTCTCGAACCGTATGTCCCTGTTATGCACTGTGGAGGGGTTGAATGCACTGTGTAAGTGTATGTATGCGTATCCAGGCACTTGAATTGTTAGCCTAGCAAATACACAATTCCAAATTAAGTCGGCCGGCCCGGGGCAGATTTCGGCTATTTACTGGTATACCCATTGTGTATCCTGGTGATTGGATTTTTATCAACATGCAAGTGCCATACCGGTATATAGCCAATAAAAATATAAATTTATTATTGTTTTATGTAAACATTTGGAGATTTTTTATATTTTCAGATTAACTGAGTAAATAGTGCCCAATATGTACGGTACGTACATGTATTTGTAGTAGTGACCACGTTTCAGGGGTCGAAATTAGCACTAGTCTGCTACTGAGTGCTAGTCCAAGACTTGTGGTTTTAGCCGGAGGACTACTAGCTGCGAGACGGGCTAGCGGGCCAAAACTCTGTGGTAAATCATAATAGCCCTTTATTCAAGAAATAAAAATGTTTGGACGAAATTGAGAAGTTGATCATGGCTTCAGAACTTGTGTACAAACCATATGAGACAGTGTTTACTCACCAAATCTTAAAATTTTCTCACTCAAAATTTCGGGGTTTTCCATCAAATCTGCACTTACCAATGCTTGATGAGTCATTTTAAAGGAAAAAAAATATGATCAACTTCTCAACTCTAACTTTGATACTAACTGTAGCTTGAATGAAGATGGAAATGGGTTTGTCCACAGTAATGGGGTACATTTGAAAAATAAGTCAATAATTCCTTTCAGATGTCTTTAGTTTATCTCGGAATTAAAGAAATGTCCTTGTTTTGTTCTCGGGAGATAACTTTTGCCCAAAAAGGTAAGAAATTGCTGCCACAACATACATTTTTGAAAAGCAAGTGTACAAATTTTCCTATTACGCATGTACCGTAACGTGGACAGACAATTTTGTGACATTTTTTTCCGTCTTTGTTACATGCGTAATAGGAAAATTTGTGCACGAGGTTTTCACAAATGTATGTTGTAGGACTATTTTTCTTATTCCTTGGTGAAAAAGTTATTTCCTCAGTTTAGCTTGATAATTTAAAGATAAAATTAAGACATTTGAAGTGAACTGGAAACTAAGATCTTGAATGTTACAGAAATGTACCCCATTACTGTGGACAGACCCAAATACAAGTTTGGTGGCGCGTACTAGTAAAAATTGAGGACTAGTGAAACACTGAACTGACAAGTCCTGTGGACTACCAAAAAATTCAAGTTAATTTCGACCCCTAATAATACTCCTTATAAATTTGTGAAGTATGCGCGATCTCAGACTTGAAATAAGTTTGAAATGGTACAATCTGCCCTCCGTACCTGATATCAAGAATTTTTCTTTCGCTGCCCCCTGCTTGACAAATTGTCAAGTCAGACTCCCCCTTCCCCAAGAAAATACCATTGCCACGCCCCTGCGTTACATCTAAATTCTGGGGCAAAGTGCAATAGAACGCAGGCTACATGTACACACAATTGCTCATCGAATCAAATTCCCCTCGAATGCATTGTATACGCATTTCCTTGTTTCGGGGAATTTGGGAAACCATTTGTGGCATAATTAAAGAGGTTAATATGTGTGTACACATTGGATGGTTTCTAGTTTCATATACTGTAGGTTCATATTTCAGAAGGAAAAAACCTTTCATGATTGTTCCGCCTAAATTGCTACAATACCACGTTGATGTAAATATCCTGAATTAGTGGACCACATTTCTGTGCAGTCATAGAAAAGGCATGTTTTGTACAAGCATAGAATACAACATTATACGTAGAAATAGAAACCTCTCTTCATTATTTATTTTTCATTCTCATTTCATTACATGCACCTTCCCGAGTTTGCTAACCTAAATAAACACTGGGTTAAGTTGACATCTTTCGAACACGGCCAATGTGACTTGCGATACCCTTCATCTCAACAAAGGCCTCACCAAGTGTTTACACTTAAAGATCTTTCACTCTGAACAACACTGTGAAGGAATTTACAATAGAAGTAAGGGATTTCGTGCTTGGAACCATGTCTTACAACATACATACTGTGAAGTGTGTATTGGTTTTGCATCTGTTGGTAATGGTAATAGTGGATTCTTATATAGCGCACATGTCCACCCTGCGGGGTGCTCCTGGCGCTGTTGCCATTATTACTGCTGCCATCAGGAAATCACCAGAACCATTTTGCTATAACTAGGTGGCTGCTGGCCAGGCGCTCAACCCTATCAGCACTTAGATTGTGGCTTCCCAAATATCGCTTGGGTTGACGAGGCAACTGGGATTAAGTGCCTTGCCCAGGGACACAGACACGTTGGTCATAGTGGGGCTTGAACCCACAACCTCTGATTGGGAGTCCCGCTTCCTACCCACTAGACAACACACGCTCCTGGTGTTAAAACTGGATTGGTTTTGTTTGGATGGGGTCTCGGAAATTCATTTTTACACTGCTGTAAGGAATGACTTATGGATCTGACAAAATACTTGGGGTGCTGTACAATGTAGTAGGGGTTTCAGACTATGCCGTTACCTAGGTTATCTCGGGGTAATAACAAAAAATGTAACCCTGAGATTACCCGGGTAATTCCGAGCGTTTACACTACACTTCTCTGGGTTAGAAATTCTCCGGGTTAACTGCCTCAAAACCGCACTTAGGTAACCCGGGTAATTTCTAACCCTTGAGGTTGGTTAACCCACCAATCTACATGTAGGGGTTAACGGCGGCCTTGAGACAGGTTACCTTCAGTAGTGTGAATGCTCGCCGGGTTTTCTTCAACCTAGGTACATGTATGTTACAACCACAGCCGGCTTTGTGCACATGCATGCTGTAAACGTCAAACAATGATGCAATAAATTATAAAGGACACCTCGTCTCAAGAAAACTCCTGTTTTTCCTTACGTGTATTTTATGTGAACCCTATAAGGGGTGCTTAACGCGCTGTGGAGGTTTCAATAAATAAATTACAAAATAAAATATTTTTAAGGATATCGTCGGAAAACCACTGATGTTTTGTAAACTAATTTATCCGGTTCCATAAAGCAGTGCAGTAATCACACCAACCTTTTTGCTTCCACATCCAAATTGGACTGCAAATTTCTTGTTTTTCTTCCCATGGATAGTATTTTGGGGAGGTACATGTACATGTATTTCACATGATTGTTAGGTTAAAACAAAATCATTCTTTCTGAACACGCTCCTTTAACTACAAACATGTAAACAAATGTTTGTAGGGTGAGTGTAATAGTATTCCTAGAATACATGTACTGTGTGTAGTGGTTCTTTTTGAAAACGGATACTCGCCTTTTCCCACAGTAAAATGCATTAATTGTTTGCATCATGAACAAGGAATGTTTGTCAGAAAACATCAATTGCAGGCAAAATGCATAAACACATCCATTAATTACATGCACTTCAAATGACAACCAGGAAATTTCTCTTTGCATAAAATACAATAGAAATGAATCTAACCTTGGCTTCAAATTTCAAAACAAAACGGACTGGGTTACTTCAAGTCATGTCCAAAAGTCACCAGGTCAAATGTAGACAGATGTGTTGAAACAGAGATTGTGCAACATGTCAAATTTATGACTACATTCCATTCCTCTTGAGTTGAGACCTGTGAAATGGTTCCCAGTCTACATTTTCATACCCGTATGGACACAAAAACAGGAAAATTTGACTCGAAAATTGAAAATAGTTTACTCGAAAACTGATCATCATGACTCGAAAATTGAAAAATCTTGACTCAAAACTGAAAATCTTGACTCAAAATCTTAACTTTTTGACTCTAAAATTCTGGCGTAAAAACTAAAAAATTGTGACTCGAAACTTGAAATGACTCAACTCAAAACTCGATGATAATGAACAAACGTGTGACCTGCCTATATGATGACAACACGGGTTGCATCTTGAATGCCACAAAGTATACTGAGGGTGCCTGCTCCTGGTGTCGGGGGTCATGAATATAACGAAATGCAATGCACATTGTTGTCCCAGTGTGTTTACCTGTTGTCTTGGGATTATTGAATCAACAAACACCATAGTAAAACAAAGTACACGGTGGTGCGTGTACCCAGGGCATGTGCCAACATGACCAATGTACATGTAAACAAACACAACTTTTTGCTTCCCGGCTGAATTGTGGTTATTATGCTTTCCAATGATCCAATACCAGTATTCGATCAAATACCTCATATTGGTGTTTGTAGTGTATGTGGGTTATTCCACAGTAAAGGGGGAATTTTGGCAACACAGACCATATTTTCGAGGAAATACCTTTGTCTGGTATCAATGTACCAGTTTAGTATTGATCCTACGCACTTGCTGGTATACATGGTATACCTGAGTGAATGTCTTGTACATGTAGGCAATCTCTGCATATTCCACATTCCGGTCATCCATGACTTTAGGTCAGTTCAATTCCAAAGGTTGCCCTGTTGCCAGAAATTCAAGTAATAACATGTCGGGTTGTTCCATGGGAGCCAAAGTGCTGACATTTTTATTCGTTTGTACAAATGGCTTTCTTGAAGCCGTGTCCGCATTGGACTTGTTTTTTGGGACGTTTACCGAGACGATGGTAAAATGAAAAATGGAAAATTTTTACTGCTGTCCGCATTTTGACTTTTTGACATGGGAAAATGTTACCGAGTCGGTAAAAGTTGTCAACATTTGGATAGAGAGCATATGAAGGGGGGCGGTGGAAGAAGGGTCGAGGGCCACGTACGACTTTACATGCACTTTAAAAAGTGTCCCTTCACAGTATGACCTTCGCGGCCCGGACGTACCCTTCCAGAGCGCTTTTACCGACTCGCTGTGTCTGCACTGGACTTCTCGTCAATTTTCCTGGGCAGCCAGGAAAAGTTAATTTTTTAACATTTTGAGTCTTGTCAATTTTTAAATCATCAATTTTGTTTGTCAAAATTTATCATGCGATTATGCATGCTTAATTTTTAGATAGTTGTTGTCTCTTATATATATAAAACATGTACTTCATACATGTATTTGTAAGGTCCACGATAATTTTATAATTAAGGTGCCATCCAAAGTTGTCAACATTTGGATAGAGAGCGTATGAAGGGGGGCAGGGGGTCGAGGTCGACTTTACATGCACTTTAAAAAGTTGACATTTCAAAGTATTGACAAAAAATGTTGATACAATGTAAGTAGTATTTCAGGGGGAGGGAGGAGGGTCTTGAAAAATACTACGCTCTGTAGAATTGTGAAAATGTTGACAACTTTGGACGGCCCCTGAATGAAATGAAATACATGTATATATTTGGCAGTACCCTTTTAATGGTGAAATTTTTGGGCTTTCATAGTCGGCCTATATGTACATTTAAATTCTCAATGAACTTTTGATGCAAATGAAATGTTGCAGTTACCCAACCTTCACTAATCCAATTTTCAATGTATTAGGTTCTGTCTCCAAGAGGTTTTGTTATTTTGCATATATCATACTTTGTACGTATATATGTGCATTTCACTTCCAGTGGATATTTTCAGTCTTTATGTCGGGCAGATTGGCCGAATGACTTTAATGTTTGCACATGCTCTCGATTCCCCCTTTGTGTGCAGAAAGCCAAGCCGATATTTGATAATGGCAGTATGCGTGCGGGGGCGTGAGCTCCCTAAAAACATTATGGGATGTCTGTAATTCAAGGCAGCATTTAGAGGGAAAGAAAGAACAAAATTAAAATTAGGTCAATAAATTGTTCATGATTCTGTATATCATGAAAAATGCATGTGCAGTATTTGGGTTATCAAGCAAGTATGGCTTGTCAGGAGTACTAATACCCGGTAAATTTTTTTGGGGGGGTGTGGTGGGGTTGGGATGGATGATGGAATCACAATATAAACACCCTTTAAATACTACATTTAAAGGTAGTATACTTGTTTGGTAAAATGTTAAACACGGCATGATTTCCACTCGTAATTAAAAGCATAGGTCGAGAAAACTACCTTGTAGAAATTTCAGCCACATAGATGCAGTTATACTTCAAAAAACCTGAAAAATCCAAGTACGGTTTTTGTGCATGAATGAATGGCTCCAAAGATCGCCTACAGGCGATCTTTGGAGATTCTAATAATTTTGTCATTTTTCCCATGAATGGGGGCACTTCAGACGAAATAATTTCACAGGACGATTACTACCATTACCATTTTGATAACAAGTAAGCTTAAAGATGATAATTCAGAATTTTTTGTTATGGTAATTTACCAAACAAGTAGACTACCTTTAACATTCTTGTGTTATTACCATGTGAAAGGTTTTTCACCTTGTGTCAACGTGTTTTGCATGATAAGATACACGTGTGTTGCATGATGATATACATGTACCATGGCCGAGCGGCTTGGCACATTAAACACAAAACCGTGTCCAATTTTAATGGTTGTGGGTACGATTCCCGGCCACGTCCATTGTCCGTGTGCTCTTGGGCAAGGCACTTTGCCATAAGTTGGCTTTCTCCACCCTGGAGTGAAATTGGTACCTGAAAGGGTTGCAGCCCCGAAGTGCTTGTATCAGGCTGCTAGGGCTGCATACTCCCCAGGAGGTTGTGTCCAGCGACCAGGGTAATAATAATGTTGTAAATTGGCGTAAGTACACATGTATTCTGCAGGATAGATATGTGCACTATACATGTATCTACTATACATGTGGGTCTTTCTATAAATTAGGGGTCCAAAAGTGTGACATTTAGTGTCCCCCCGTTAGACCTGATATGTGTTATTTTTCGTACAAAAATCATTAAAATGGTGTAAAAAATTAAAAATCTTGTATGAATTGTACTTTATGTACTCGCTCTTTGAGATGGAAAGTATTTAAAGAATATGTCCTGAATTTACAAAAACAAGATGTAAAATGTAACGGGGGACACCAACATTGGACCCCTAATTTATAGAAAGACCCATGTACATCGTTATTAAAGTAGCTCTCTACTGGTCTTGTTTATCACAGAGCGCAAAGAGTCTCTACGAGTGCTCGCCCACGACAAGCTGCGGGATCTACTCAACATCTTAAGGAGTATTCTAGAGAAGTACAATGCCCTACGCTCCACCGACGTGCACACGGCGTCTGTTCTGCTCATTACGCAGATTAAAGGTATATATATTGTCTTTTATCTGGTGCCAATTTCATGAAGCAGCTTTTAAAAGCGGCTTAAGAAAATGAGGTTGCAAGCCTATTACCATAATACTATAATGCACGCAGTGCTGCACATGGTCGTTTCACAAGACAATTTTTTTTGTGGAAGTTGGAAAAACAGGCATGTTTGTGCAATTAATAATTCACTAGCAGGTTTAAACTTAATTGCTGATTGGCTCCCTTTTTTGTATGGAGCCAATTTTTCGATGGAAATTTAGACTAGGAGACAAGACAAGGTCAGCTACGGAAGGCGATACGCATTGTAGGCAAATGATAATGTAGTGAACAATAATTACGTCAGCAGTCGGCAGATCAAGTTTGACGCCTTTAAACCTAATTTTGGAAGGACTGGGCTTAAGTTCTGATTGGATTTTTGTCTGGGCCGTAAATTTTCGACCAGCACAAACGGCACCTCTGATTTTGTCCAGACCATGCACTTGGACAGAACAGCTAGTTGAGAACTTTGCTTTATCACGTTGTGTTATGCACGTGGAGATATTATCGACAAAATTTGTCATTTTATAAAGGTACAATGTACACATTGTACTTCATCAGTCATATCTTTTCCCTCAGCAGATGAAATTTTCGCCTCCATTTATAGATTTTTTTTTGATTGATTGCATTTCCTTCGCAGCAAGAGAAAAGAAAATCCAAAGTCCTTGGGTTTTTTCACTCAGTCTTTTCAATAAATTTGTTCCATTTGTTATTATTTATTTAAGAAAGGATAACGTTTCTTTCGCTGCCTCATTACTGGAGACAGAAATAGATCTGGCAGCAGACCACATTCCTCACTGTCAAATGTGAACTTGGCATAAGAATTTGATGTAATGCGAGACCCGGACACGTACATTGATCATTAGATTTACATTTTTGGCTTGTGTTCTGTTTCTGTTGTGTCTGTGTGTTGTTACATGTCACTGGCGAATCCGTCAAAAACTCTTTTTTTAGCAATTTCTGTTTTTGTATAATTTGACTATATTTGATGTCCTTTTAACATTTCTGCAAAGTTTCGAGACTTAAAAGTTTTAATTTTTTTAAATTACAGAATTTTTCTAAAACCATGTAACTAATGGGTATGCAAATTTGCGTTTTCACAAAGTGGCGAATCGCGATTCACCACTCATTGAAAAAGATGGTATGTGCACGAATTGTGTTTTCATGAAGTGACAAATAATGTTATGCGCCACCTCGTGAAAACACCACGCGCAGGGCGACATTGTATATCACACGCGTAGTGAACATACAGACAGGGGGCGAATCACGTATAATTGGCATTTTGCGTTTTCATGAAGTGGCGAAATAGTTTTAAGCCGAAGTATTCTTTACATGTAATTAGACAATCAGTACAATAAAAAAGTATATTTTTAAGTCATTTAACTTATACTAAACAGTCTCACCTAAAAATTACTGATGACTTTTGATGAAACAACCGGCGAATTTGGAGTTTTAAAAAGTGACCAACTTCAAAAGCGATTTTCTTAAAACAGTTTTTCTACTGCGTTCGCGGATTCGCCACTTCGTAAAAATGCCAACAATGTATCTGCTCTTAATTTGAGACAACATTCTGTATTGAAATATATTTTATTTCAGGTTTGAAAGACGAAAGCGAAGAGGAAAGAATCAAACTTTTTGAGTCCGTAGACCAGTTGGCTCTGGCTTTTAGTAGCAGGTTAGTGGCATATTTTCCAAGTCTATTTAAAAAGAAAGAAAAAATCGCAACTTAAAAATAACCCTGTTGCGCATGCTTCGTCGTTTATCAACTGGTTCTTAGACTGTACTTTCTTTTATAAAACAATCTTTGGAAGCCACTAAGTGTACTGAATGCTACTGTGGGTTAAATATTTGAATAAACCAATCGTTTGCAAATAATACGACCAAGAATTTGTTTGTTTTTTTCATTTCTCATTTTTTTTTCTACAACGGACCGATTTGTTTAAAGGCCCTGTAGATGATCTGTTTTTGAGCGATTCTGCGAATAAAACCATTATAAATCAAAAGAAAGACATCAACAAACTCATCCGAAGAAATTTCAGCTTTGTCAAATGTACCACAATTAAAAAAAACACTGAAAATCCATATGCATTTTTTTGGTCTTGGCGGGGTGTTTCAAATATTTGTTCTCAGTTGATCGGGTACTATGTGGCTTGCGTCATGCACTCTGTGCGCACATACTGCGTGTGCGCGCGATCCATAAAATGCATCGCGTTGGAACACGCACACGAAGTACACAGCGCCCATGCATTTTGGACCGCGTAGATGCGAACCAAAAATAAGTAAATCGTTTGCAAACGATCTAAATAATTTCATCTTTACGGATTATTTTCTGGTAAAATTATATCATTTTGAGCGAAAACCTTTCATTGGATAGTTGCTATTAATTCAATCTTTACTTTCAGAACTTTTCCCCTGTAAACTCGTCGATTACTTTTTTGGGGTCATTGCAAATGATCCACTGGGCCTTTAAGTATGCAAGTTTCCATTGTAGTTTTTGTGTGACATGTTATTGAACTATGTTACATTGCAGTGTTACTGAGTTTCTGATGGGCGATGCTGAACAAGGCAGTGTGAACATGGGATTCCCCTCGTCAAGGGTTAGTTTTATATACATGTCATTCTATAAATTAGGTGTCCAATTTTTCTGTCCCCGTTACATCTGACATCTTGTAAAATGTTGTAGTTTGTAAATTCAGGACATATTCTTTAAATGCTCTCTATTTCAAAGAGTGATTACTTAAAGTACAATTCATAAAAACATGTTTTGAAGGCATTTTTAATGATACTTGTATGGCAAATAGCAGTATGTCAGGTGTAACGGGGACAGAAAAATGTCACACCTTTTGGACCCCAAATTTATAGAATGACCCATATCCATTTCTTAAGCATTTTCACAAGTGTACAAAATACATCTCACAAAAAATTGTTTCAAAAAATCTTTATTGTACAGAGTGTTTAAAAATGTATGTACACTCAGAAAAATGTATAAAATGAAATGAAGATTGTATTATATTCAGAACATTGGTTCATACATTGGCAGACATACTGTGGTCCTTCCCAGGACAACAACCAAAATTGAAGTCTCATCTTTTCAATTCTGTTCAATTTTATGGGGGTAATCCGTCACTTTTATTTCTAATTTCCACTTGAAACAAAACTACCCCTGCAACAGTGAAAATTGCTAAACAGACCAGCATCCATTTTGACACAAAAGCACATACCGATACGCTACTGGGCAAAATAGGGCCACTTTTAGGAGCTACATTGTCCAAAATGTTTATAGTTGGAAGAAAAAATACCCCACATCACGGCGATGGCCATATTCTACACAAGACCACACTCGTTTAGCTCGCAACTCTTTCTAATAAAGAAGAATTTGAGGGCACACAAAATATTCATGAGCTCGGCGCACGGATCTCTGCCTATTTACTTGGGTGCACCCTTATAGACCGTATGAAATAGCTGCCATCTTGTAAGACAACATTTGTTGTTTAAATTGGTCAACGACGTAAGCAGAAAATGTGCAACCGTGCATGTGCTCAAGGAACAAATAAACTGCTGTACAGAATGGCAACTGTTGGGTCTTTCTATAAATTAGGGGTCCAAAAGTGTGACATTTAGTGTCCCCCGTTACACTGATATTGTTATTTTTTCGTACAAAAATCATTAAAATGGCTTTTAAACCATTTTGTATGAATTGTACTTTATGTACTCACTCTTTGAGATGGAAAGTATTTAAAGAATGTGTCCTGAATTTACAAAAACAAGATGTAAAATGTAAAGGGGGACATCAACATTGGACCCCTAATTTATAGAAAGACCCTGTTTGATACGGTCTATTTATTCCGTGACCGGTGACAAATCATAAATTTATCAGTCAAATATCAACAGAATCATCATTATCACATGTTGTGGACGAATTACATCAAGCTACGTCACAAGCGTGGCAATTTACAGTGACTTCCACTTGTAGCTTAACCTGTGACCAACTTACAATGAATCGATTACACCTCTGACGGATGTTTACATCACTCTCCCTTTGCAATTTATAGTCATGTGACAGTATATCTTCCATTACGACAAGCTCCGAGGGCGGGAATATCTATAGCCGGCAGACGTCACAGGACACAAGAGAGTCAGGTAACATCGAGTTTAATATAAACTCAATATTTTCATTTGCTCTCTCATTCTGTTCATCCTATTTTTTTCGGCCAACCTTTTCCTGATATAAATTTAACCATGTTTCATGAGGCTGTGGTGTTCTTATACGGTAAGTGTGATACCAAAGGTGTTAAAATCATTTGATCTTTTCTCCCGAACAACATTGACATCTTTCTCTTTATTATCTGGCTTGGTTTTTGTCTTTGAAAGTTGAATTAAGTAACAACTGAGACTTGCTGAAACCATTTTTAAATTGTACTAATTGGAGCATTGCATATATATATGTGTGTCGGCAGATGCCAATTTCATGCGAGTATGGCAGAAATTTTCAACGATCACATGATCACAGCGCAGAATGCTTATTGGTCTAAATCCAACTGTGGTATAAACTAATTGTTTTTTAAGGAAAAAAAAATGCTGAAAATGTTCATGTATCTGTGAAAACATACCTAGAAAACGGAGAATTTAGATTTTGATGAAAATTAGAAGTTTGGAGATAAACTATCACTCAAAAGATGCATATATTTAACAAGTTATTAATATTTTTTTGTAACAGACTAATATTTTGCATAAATCTTTGAGAATATTATGAAAGCCGGATTTCAAAAGTGGATTCCCACTAGAAAAAAAAATAGAGAATTTTCATTGCCCATTGTTTTCAAAGTACTAAAAATCACGGTTTTTGCATTGTATTCTCTCGCAGCAAGTTTATCAGCCAGTGAAATCGACGAGTCGCTGATGCATTCAGACTCGGGTCTTGAGCTAGCCCTGGAAAGAGCCAAGATATGGTCCAAATACGCCAAGGACGTCATCAACTACGTGGAGAAGAGGATTCACTTAGGTAAGACCACAAAAAAAGCTTATTTAAAATTTACAACTAGTTGGGAGGGAGGTAAAATGAACTCGGGTGATATTTGAGGAGCTGTCAGGAGAATGTTACAATCTAAGTGCTGATAGGGTTGTACGCAACTAGCCAGGCAGCCACCTAGTTGAAGCGAGATGATTCTGGTAATTCCATAAGGGCAGTGATAATAGTGGCTACGGTGCCTTTGAATGACAATCATGTTTAATAGATACTGTGCGCCTTATAAATGCTGTACCATTATTTCTCTATTTTATCCAATGGGGCGACACTTTTTGTGTAGAGAGTCATATAAGGGCGACGCGGTTGGTTAGGGTGACAATTTGGCGTAGCCCCAATATTTTGGAAGTCAAAAACCATTTTGTTTAGGTCAAAAACCATCTTTTAAAAATCGAGAACCATTTTTATTAGGTCTAGAACCGTCTCTGTTAGGTCTAGAACCATTTTTAGAAGCTTTGGGTACAGAAATTTGGTATCCAATCGATGTCTTTTAGCCGAAATTTCGGTGGTCGTCTGGCAAAGTCTTACCGGCGGGTCGCCCCTTTGCAGCATTAAGTGACATTATTATTATTATTATTATTTTTATTCTTAATTGTTTTCTTTATAGAGGCAGAGTTTGCAAGAGGTCTCACCAAACTGGCCGTTACAACCCGTAGTACACTTAAAGAAGAGGTTGGTAGTCTAAGTTGGTTTATCACGCTCATATTAAATCAATTTCATCACAGGAATTTTCTCTGTTTTTATGAAAAGCACAATTAAATCAATTGTTTTTCTTTATTTATTTGCAGACGTATCTACCTTTCCAGTCAACATACCTAACAGCACTAGAGCATGTAAGTTGCCTCACTTGGTATCAGTGTTGTAGTCGAGTCACCAAAATTGAGTCAGAGTCTCGAGTCACTAGCTCCGAGTCTGAGTCTCGAGTCATTAGCTCCGAGTCCGAGTCTCGAGTCATTAGGTCCGAGTCTCGAGTCATTAGGTCCGAGTCTCGAGTCATTAGGTCCGAGTCTGAGTCACTTTCATTGAGTCTGAGTCACTTTCATTGAGTCCGAGTCTGAGTCACGAGTCACTCATTCGCCTTATTAATGAGACTGAATCTGCTATAGTTTCGTTCACACAATATGTAAAATGATGACGTGCTTGTGCGCTCTTTGCCAGCCTGGTGAAGCAGTGTACATCACGCATCGTAGTATTTTTTTCACAAAAATCCTGCATCAAGCGTGCGAATATATATATATTTGTTTCTTTTTTTGAAATATGTGACTCGTGAGTCACGAGTCACCTTGGTCAGAGTCCGAATCATTTTCTAATGTGACTCGACTCAAGTCCGAGTCACGAAAAATGTGACTCAAGTTGGACATGAGTACTGCAACACTGCTTGGTATTGAAATTTGATATTTAAATTTCTTCAGACACAAGGCAGGTACAAATGCACACCTGCCAATTTTTCCAGAATGTAATGAACAAATGTATGACATAGTTCTATGTTTCCTACTTGTTGTTCAGGATGTCAACTATGCCCATAACTGTGACGCCACTCACTCACACATTCAAGGACACAAGTTTGTTGAGGTAAGAACTACATGCACTCAGCCAGGGCCATTAGCCTCGGTGACCTTGGTTTAATGTCAAGGCCTAAATTAACAATTATGGGTAAACTTGGCTTGTCATTGGTAATTGCATAAATCCTGACGAGATGCCGCAATCTCTTACTTTTTTTGCAGCAACTTGAAGCACGACGAGCAGAACATGACAAGAAAAGGAAAAGTATTCGTCAAACCTGGAATGTCATGAAGAAAGAAATGGTTCGTATGCCAGATCGCCTTTGATTTGTGCTCTTTTGTAAAGACACATACTATCCGAGATAGAGCAATTTAAGAAAAATATATTTAAAAAACATACAAAAATATTTTGGAAATTGGTTGGTCTCATTCTTGAATTAAGCTTAATTGTGAAAAGATTGTACTATTTTGGGTAGTTAACAATTTGTCCAAAGTTTTGAAGTCCAAGATTTTGAGATGAGTTTGAGTGTTTCAGTGGAGTCTAATTCCCTAGTCCAAATTTGTCAAAATTGGGACTCCTAATCAGAAAAAAAAACAATTTGTGGCAATTTCAGAAAAACATTTAAACACTTATTTTAGAGACATTTAAAGAGTGTAATTACATCACATACTCAAGTTGTTTGATTTTTAAACAACACATGTTCTTCAAGTATCCATGATATCCTTGACAAAAGTGTAATTCCTGAAAAGTTGGTTTTAATGCCATTCTCAGTCAGTGTAGTACGTTGAAGAAACCTTTGGTTTCAGATGTATTCATTGAGGTTTTTATTAAAAAAACTATCGCGCCTACCAATACAATCAATTTTCAAGAAGTTACACTTGTGCCACCATTGTTTAAAGAACAAGTGTTTAAAATCAAACATCTTGAATAAATGAACCCTTATTCTACGGTATGACTACACAAAAAATATTGTTGTTCCCAGCATTCCACAACATAAGGACTAATGAGCGAAGCATTTTTTCCTTACAGCAAGACCGTAAGTCCAACTTGGAGAAATGTCGGCAGCGATATTTCAGCCTCTGTCAGGAATACGAGAAAATCAGCGAGTCGGCCGCCAAAATGGAGACTGAAGTCCAGAATATGAGCGGAGGCTCCACGGCCGGCAAGCTGGAGAAGAAAAAGAAAGCGGAAGACGATGCTTTATTAAAGGTATCAGATCATACATATTCATGAGACAATTTGCATATTTACAAGCTATTTTGCATATTCATTAGGTAATTTGAATATTCATTTAATAGCTAATAGCAGTAAAATTTTGGGTCATCGCAAATAACACAATGGGGGTATGATTTGTAATGCACTTGTAGGAACTTGCACAGTATTGTGACAGACTTGATTATAACCACAAAATAGCTACGGACAATTTTAAAAGGTCCATCTGAAGTTATTATTTTCTTGTTTTTCCACTGTAGGCCCGAGAAGCAGAAACGACATACAAAGCCTGTGTGGTTGAAGCCAATGCTAAACGTGTGGAGATGGGCGTACTCAAGGTATAAAATGTCTTCATGTAGTTTATCATTTGTAAGAGTTTTTTTAACAAATTGAAACGTTAAACCCTCAAAACGTAACAGAATGCCATGCTATTGGGCTCAGAATGTTGATTTTTTTTCCCCTAAGAATTCTTGTTCTCTTTGTCAAAAACTTAATTGACTCTTTTTCCAGAAGAATTATTGTTCAATGTTTTCCCAAAGTTCTCTTCTTATTTTTAATTTTTAATTTAATTTTAATTTCTTTTTATTCTAAACAGAAAGAGCTTCTGGTCAAGCTACGAGAGCTAATATACCAATGCGACCAAACAATGAAAGCAGTAAGTTTGATTCAATGCATAGTTCCGAGTTTGCCCAGTTAACTCCGCCCCCTTGGATATTGTTGCTATGCCTCACACGCTATCCCCAAAATGTCCACACACACTGCACAAACCAATAGGACTTTCAACGGAAAACACAGATTCATTGGAGAAAACTCAAAGGTATTCATGTTTCAGGGTCAACAGTTATCTTAGAACACACTGAGTAAAGGGCCAGTAATACAGGGATGTCATATCATCATGAAATACATGCTTTCTTACCTTTGAACAGCGAATCGTCCGGCCTTGAAACCAAAAATTTACCCGGATCACAGCATACAACACTGTACAAACTGTATGTTGTTGTGTTGTTGTGAGGCAATGCACTTTGACCTATGTGAGCGATGTCTGCTAGCTCTGTTGTGATTGGTCGGCGGGTTCGGCTTAATTGACAGGTCGGAACTATGCATTTAGTCTGAATCTTATTTAATTATTTTTTGGGGGGTGGGGGAGAAATAATAATTGAAATGTTACATACACTCGGCAAAAGAAGTTCTTGGACACTTGTAAAAGTTCAAATAATTTTTAAAAATAATTCATCAAAAGCACATTATTGTATATCAATATGACCACACAATAGTTCTCTACCAGCATGATATGGAGTTAACGCGTGAGCAATCATGCATGGCTGGTTACACGCATTAAACAATAGCAAGTACAGTAACAGAAAATTGCAAGAAATGGAGCATTCAAATGCTAATAATCATG
Organism: Henricia sp. BOLD:AAB3569; assembly: GCA_037783545.1. Lineage (NCBI taxonomy): Eukaryota > Metazoa > Echinodermata > Asteroidea > Spinulosida > Echinasteridae > Henricia > Henricia sp. BOLD:AAB3569. The sequence continues at coordinate 3,646 of JBBELK010000801.1, read as the reverse complement.
TCCATCCTGCAGGCATACATTCCACAATTGCAACAGGTGTTTATGATTGGAATTAAATGCTTACAGATGTACTTGCTATTGTTTAATGCGTGTAACCAGTCATGCATGATTGCTCACATGTTAACTCTATATCATGCTGGTAGAGAACTATTGTGTGGTCATATTGATATACAATAATGTGCTTTTTATGAATTATTTTTAAAAATTATTTGAACTTTTACCAGTGTCCAAGAACTTCTTTTGCCGAGTGTAGTTTTATTTCATTTACCAAATCAACAGCATTATCTACACCAATCACAGATTGGTAGTTGAGGGAAGATGAAGAAATTTCAGTTTTAGAGGTTGGTGGGAAAACCCCACACAAGTATGTGGGGGAAACCAACAAATGGAATCAAGCAGAGACTAAATACCCAATATTGACTTAGATGGTATTTGAATCACGGCAACAGAGGTGGAAAGAAGAGGAAAGTATCTTGATACAGACACTCCCACGTTATCTGTATGGTTTTAACTTATACAAAACAGCTTTTGTTTTGTGTATTTGATATACTGCTCAACTTTAAATACGAAGTCCACAAAACTGGGTTCGAAAGTAGATTTTTACTACCTTGCCATTACTGTCCAATAGGCTTGGGCGACTCCAGCATTTTGGGAGTCGACTCTGATTCCAAAAAAGAATCGCGATTCCATTCAGAATCAATTCCATTTTCACGAGAAAACATTAACTAATTGCCTGTGCATTGACGATACTACATTTTGTGCAGACGACAACCCAATTTGCACCGATTGGGATCAAACGTCCAAAAAATAATGTTGGCTTGTGCCACACAAAATGTTGAAATTATCGGAGGCTGAAAACTCTCGCAGAAATCAAGTGTTTTGGCTTCGGAATTGCGAGGTAATTTTTGGAAAGCTATCACTGGGAATCGAATCTAGATGAAAGAGAATTGATTCCTATGAAAAATAGATTCATCTGGAATCGCAAATTCAATTCCCAAAAAAGAATCGATTCCACTTGATTCTGGTGTGGAATCGCCCAAGCTTACTTTTCCAACCAATCTTTGCTCACCCTCAGGCAACAGTCGGCTATTTCCAACTGCAACACTCCCTGTCTGCCCCGGCGCCCGTCCAGTTTCAAACACTCTGTGAGCAGAGCAGATGCTACGAACCAGGCGTCCAGTTTGCCGAATTCGTCAAGCACAAGGCCCGGGCCAAAGGTCGATCGGCCAGGCACGAGGAACCATTTGTGTTTGAGCATTTTGTGTAAGTAATGATCCACCTTTTCACCTTATTGCCAGCTCACTTCTTCGTAAAAAGTGACCCATCGCCTCATTAAAGATTATGTCTTACATGATTGGTAAACTGTTACAAATAGTTTTATCCCCCTGTGTGATGGAAGATATGCATGATTAAAACCAACCTGAGCAAAAACCAGCTCCGTACTTCGTCTAACTTTTGAGAAAACAGTCAAAAAAGGGTTTGTAGTCATTTCGCCCTGAACCATTTTGGTTTGGGGCAAAATGGCACTTGGACGAAATGGTTTTGGGGCGAATTAAATTTTCGTCTCATGAGACGAAAACTAACTGTTTTACTCATTTCTCAAAGACTATAGCACTTCAGACAAAACCATTTCAGGGGAAGTTTCTACGGTCATCATGTTTATATTGTGTAAGTTAGGCGTAAATCTGTGAACATTTATGATTTTCGAGATACCAATCATGTATACTGCCTTTAAGGAGCTGTAAAATTTACTGTACTTAAATTTTGGGATTTTGTGCTGAAATGATAGAGCATGTAATAAGCTTTAAAAACAGGGTTCAACCAACTTAATTGGTTGTGTAGTCCTAGAGTTATAATTTGAACCAAGCCACGTCGATTGCACTAAATCGAAACAAAAAAGCTGAGAAATACTGCATTAAATATTTGGGATTGATTTCATCAAATCAGAGACAAGCTATGGTTCATGATACAGTATATAGACCGTATCGAATAGCTGCCATCTTGTACTGCAACTTTTGATATTTAAATTGGCCAACAATGTAAGCACAAAATGTGCAACCATGCATGTCCTCAAGGAGCAAAGCTTTTGCACGGCGGCCATGACAGGGGGCAGTCACATTGTCAGAGTACGTCAAGCACGAGTAGTCACTTCGTGGATCTATTGTCACATCATTTAAATTTGAAAAAATACCCGACACTAATATTTAAACTCCCATTCTCACCTCAGAATTTGTGACCGTCATCGGAAACCAAGCTCACAATCGGTGGACAGCACGGAGGATGAACGTGTTGGCACACCCACCAAGTCTACCCATGGTTCAAGGACTGGTAACTCCCCAGAACTAACAGGTAACAAGGGAACTCATTTCCCCAACTTCAAACCTTGTGCCAATTTCATGGCGATTTAATTCAGATTTCGCTACTGTTTCTAAAAACACAATTTGGCAGACAGTTTTGGGTAAGAGTTGGGAAGTTGATCATAAATCTTTTTCTTTAAAATGACTCATCTAGCATTGGAATGTGCAGATTTGATAAAGGAAACAATTAAATTTTCGAGTGGGAAAAAATTAAGATTTTGTGAGGAAACACTTTTTTCAGCCATTCTCGTATGTTTGCACACAAGGTCTGAAGCCAAGATAAACTTTTTCCCAATTCTTTCCCAATTTTGGCTGGTAACCCATTTTACAAAGCAAATAAATTCTGTGCTAAGCAAATTTTTGTGCTAAACAGTGCTAAGAACCTAATTGAGGAAGTATACCACTGTGCCTAACAGTTCAACTCGTTAAACCTCTGCCTGGAAAGTCTGAGGTCTCGGGTTAGAATCCCAATGATGTCTATTAACGGATGTACAATTCCTTATGTACAGAAATTTGGGGATTCTCTGTGTGATCTTAATTTATATTTAACAACATCTTCATTGAAGTAGGTATTCAACTGCAACTCCAAAGTTACATTGGGCAAAAAAATTGACAAATTTTTCTTTCGTCTCGGCAGACAAGTCCAAGCCAGTCCATGCATGGGGGAGCGGCACCACCACCACGCAGGCCAGTGACTCAGACAGCATGAGTGGTAGCTCCACTAAGTCTGTGGATGCGTCGCCCTCGGTCAGTCCCATGAACGGCCACCGCAGCCTCAATCGGGAAGCATCCACTGGGACCATGTCGTCAGGGGATGAATTAGCCGAAGTGGACGAGAGTAGATCCGTTTCAAGCAGCACAAGTAAGTGACAGGAGATTTTTATTTTTGTCTTGAGAACTTGTTGAGGATCTGTTTAATATTATAATAATAATGGGTTTATTTATTGATGATGGTCGTTTGTCGAGATGTCATCTCGAGGATGTTTTGCTAAAGCTGGAGATTTGTAACAATTAGCGCTTGGAGTTACCGTTTATTTTTAACGTTCGTTTAAACGAATAGTAAACATAAAAAGAGTAAAACTTATTACCGCGCTCGCAATATAAAGTTCTTTAACCTGGTATCATGTGCGTTCTGCGCCGCACTGAAATTTCTAAAGAGGTAGTTTGGTGCTGACAAGAATCAGGGCAGCTGTGATGAGCCCAACGGTTGGTAACCTTTGTGATTTTAAGCCAAAGATTTTGGTTTCATCTTGCAGAGTTGAATCAAAGCAGGTCGTAAACACTGTGAA
>JBBELK010000800.1:0-38699 GCA_037783545.1 Henricia sp. BOLD:AAB3569 | reverse complement strand
TTGCCGGCATTTGGGACACACTTTGACCTAATACCCGTCACAATCTGGGGTGAGTCAACGGCCATACAAATGTACACCAGCGCGGCGCAGGGTGTCCCAACAGCCACGGTTAGGGGAATAACCACGCAGCCGAGCTCCGTTTTTCCCTAAACTCTGAAATTTCTCCGTCATTTCCCAGCGAAAATCTGTCAATTTTGCATGACAAGTGCGGAATATATACAGTTTGGAGCATGCCAAATTTGAAGTTGGTTGGAAAATTCCTTGATTTCCAAAATTTGCCGGCATTTGGGACACACTTTGACCTAATTCCCGTCATAATCTGGGGTGAGTCAACGGCCGTACAAATGTACACCAGCGCGGCGCAGGGTGTCCCAACAGCCACGGTTAGGGGAATAACCACGCAGCCGAGCTCCGTTTTCCCTAAACTCTGAAATTTCTCCGTCATTTCCCAGCGAAAATCTGTCAATTTTGCATGACAAGTGCGGAATATATACAGTTTGGAGCATGCAAAATTTGAAGTTGGTTGGAAAATTCCTTGATTTCCAAATTTGCCGGCATTTGGGACACACTTTGACCTAATTCCCGTCACAATCTGGGGTGAGTCAACGGCCGTAGAAATGTACACCAGCGCATGCGCAGGGTGTCCCAACAGCCACGGTTAGGGGAATAACCACGCAGCGAGCTCCGTTTTCCCTGAACTCTGAAATTTCTCCGTCAATTCCCAGCGAAAATCTGTCAATTTTGCATGACGAGTGCGGAATATATAGAGTTTGGAGCATGCAAAATTTGAAGTTGGGTTGGAAAATTCCTTGATTTCCAAATTTGCCGGCATTTGGGACACACTTTGACCTAATTCCCGTCACAATCTGTGGTGAGTCAACGGCCGTACAAATGTAGACCAGCGCGGCGCATGCGCAGGGTGTCCCAACAGCCACGGTTAGGGGAATAACCACGCAGCCGAGCTCCGTTTTCCCTAAACTCTAAAATTTCTCCGTCATTTCCCAGCGAAAATCTGTCAATTTTGCATGACAAGTGCGGAATATATACAGTTTGGAGCATGCAAAATTTGAAGTTGGTTGGAAAATTCCTTAATTTCCAAATTTGCCGGCATTTGGGACACACTTTGACCTAATTCCCCGTCACAATCTGGGGTGAGTCAACGGCCGTACAAATGTACACCAGCGCTGCGCAGGGTGTCCCAACAGCCACGGTTAGGGGAATAACCACGCAGCCGAGCTCCGTTTTCCCTAAACTCTGAAATTTCTCCGTCATTTCCCAGCGAAAATCTGTCAATTTCGCATGACAAGTGCGGAATATATACAGTTTGGAGCATGCAAAATTTGAAGTTGGTTGGAAAATTCCTTGATTTCCAAATTTGCCGGCATTTGGGACACACTTTGACCTAATTCCCGTCACAATCTGGGGTGAGTCAACGGCCGTACAAATGTACACCAGCGCGGCGCAGGGTGTCCCAACAGCCACGGTTAGGGAATAACCACGCAGCCGAGCTCCGTTTTCCCTAAACTCTGAAATTTCTCCGTCATTTCCCAGCGACAATCTGTCAATTTTTGCATGACAAGTGCGGAATATATACAGTTTGGAGCATGCAAAATTTGAAGTTGGTTGGAAAATTCCTTGATTTCCAAATTTGCCGGCATTTGGGACACACTTTGACCTAATTCCCGTCACAATCTGGGGTGAGTCAACGGCCGTACAAATGTACACCAGCGCGGCGCAGGGTGTCCCAACAGCCACGGTTAGGGGAATAACCACGCAGCCGAGCTCCGTTTTCCCTAAAACTCTGAAATTTCTCCGTCATTTCCCAGCGAAAATCTGTCAATTTTGCATGACAAGTGCGGAATATATACAGTTTGGAGCATGCAAAATTTGAAGTTGGTTGGAAAATTCCTTGATTTCCAAATTTGCCGGCATTTGGGACACACTTTGACCTAATTCCCGTCACAATCTGGGGTGAGTCAACGGCCGTACAAATGTACACCAGCGCGGCGCAGGGTGTCCCAACAGCCACGGTTAGGGGAATAACCACGCAGCCGAGCTCCGTTTTCCCTAAACTCTGAAATTTCTCCGTCATTTCCCAGCGAAAATCTGTCAATTTTGCATGACAAGTGCGGAATATATACAGTTTGGAGCATGCAAAATTTGAAGTTGGTTGGAAAATTCCTTGATTTCCAAATTTGCCGGCATTTGGGACACACTTTGACCTAATTCCCGTCACAATCTGGGGTGAGTCAACGGCCGTAGAAATGTACACCAGCGCATGCGCAGGGTGTCCCAACAGCCACGGTTAGGGGAATAACCACGCAGCCGAGCTCCGTTTTCCCTAAACTCTGAAATTTCTCCGTCATTTCCCAACGAAAATCTGTCAATTTTGCATGACAAGTGCGGAATATATACAGTTTGGAGCATGCACAATTTGAAGTTGGTTGGAAAATTCCTTGATTTCGAAATTTGCCGGCATTTGGGACACACTTTGACCTAATTCCCGTCACAATCTGGGGTGAGTCAACGGCCGTAGAAATGTACACCAGCGCATGCGCAGGGTGTCCCAACAGCCACCGTTAGGGGAATAACCACGCAGCCGAGCTCCGTTTTTTCCTAAACTCTGAAATTTCTCCGTCATTTCCCAGCGAAAATCTGTCAAATTTGCATGACAAGTGCGGAATATATACAGTTTGGAGCATGCAAAATTTGAAGTTGGTTGGAAAAATTCCTTGATTTCCAAATTTGCCGGCATTTGGGACACACTTTGACCTAATACCCGTCACAATCTGGGTGAGTCAACGGCCGTACAAATGTACACCAGCGCGGCGCAGGGTGTCCCAACAGCCACGGTTAGGGAATAACCACGCAGCCGAGCTCCGTTTTCCCTAAACTCTGAAATTTCTCCGTCATTTCCCAGCGACAATCTGTCAATTTTGCATGACAAGTGCGGAATATATACAGTTTGAAGCATGCAAAATTTGAAGTTGGTTGGAAAAATTCCTTGATTTCCAAATTTGCCGGCATTTGGGACACACTTTGACCTAATTCCCGTCACAATCTGGGGTGAGTCAACGGCCGTAGAAATGTACACCAGCGCGGCGCAGGGTGTCCCAACAGCCACGGTTAGGGGAATAACCACGCAGCCGAGCTCCGTTTTCCCTAAACTCTGAAATTTCTCCGTCATTTCCCAGCGAAAATCTGTCAATTTTGCATGACAAGTGCGGAATATATACAGTTTGGAGCATGCAAAATTTGAAGTTGGTTGGAAAATTCCTTGATTTCCAAATTTGCCGGCATTTGGGACACACTTTGACCTAATTCCCGTCACAATCTGGGGTGAGTCAACGGCCGTAGAAATGTACACCAGCGCATGCGCAGGGTGTCCCAACAGCCACGGTTAGGGGAATAACCACGCAGCCGAGCTCCGTTTTCCCTAAACTCTGAAATTTCTCCGTCATTTCCCAACGAAAATCTGTCAATTTTGCATGACAAGTGCGGAATATATACAGTTTGGAGCATGCACAATTTGAAGTTGGTTGGAAAATTCCTTGATTTCGAAATTTGCGCGCATTTGGGACACACTTTGACCTAATTCCTGTCACAATCTGGGGTGAGTCAACGGCCGTAGAAATGTACACCAGCGCATGCGCAGGGTGTCCCAACAGCCACCGTTAGGGGAATAACCACGCAGCCGAGCTCCGTTTTTCCTAAACTCTGAAATTTCTCCGTCATTTCCCAGCGAAAATCTGTCAAATTTGCATGACAAGGTGCGGAATATATACAGTTTGGAGCATGCAAAATTTGAAGTTGGTTGGAAAATTCCTTGATTTCCAAATTTGCCGGCATTTGGGACACACTTTGACCTAATACCCGTCCACAATCTGGGGTGAGTCAACGGCCATACAAATGTACACCAGCGCGGCGCAGGGTGTCCCAACAGCCACGGTTAGGGGAATAACCACGCAGCCGAGCTCCGTTTTCCCTAAACTCTGAAATTTCTCTCGTCATTTCCCAGCGAAATCTGTCAATTTTGCATGACAAGTGCGGAATATATACAGTTTTGGAGCATGCAAAATTTGAAGTTGGTTGGAAAATTCCTTGATTTCCAAATTTGCCGGCATTTGGGACACACTTTGACCTAATTCCCGTCACAATCTGGGGTGAGTCAACGGCCGTAGAAATGTACACCAGCGCATGCGCAGGGTGTCCCAACAGCCACGGTTAGGGGAATAACCACGCAGCCGAGCTCCGTTTTCCCTGAACTCTGAAATTTCTCCGTCATTTCCCAGCGAAAATCTGTCAATTTTGCATGACGAGTGCGGAATATATAGAGTTTGGAGCATGACAATTTGAAGTTGGTTGGAAAATTCCTTGATTTCCAAATTTGCCGGCATTTGGGACACACTTTGACCTAATTCCCGTCACAATCTGGGGTGAGTCAACGGCCGTAGAAATGTACACCAGCGCATGCGCAGGGGGTCCCAACAGCCACGGTCAGTGGAATAACCACGCAGCCGAGCTCCGTTTTCCCTGAACTCTGAAATTTCTCCGTCATTTCCAAGCGAAAATCTGTCAATTTTGCATGACGAGTGCGGAATATATAGAGTTTGGAGCATGCAAAATTTGAAGTTGGTTGGAAAATTCCTTGATTTCCAAATTTGCCGGCATTTGGGACACACTTTGACCTAATTCCCGTCACAATCTGGGGTGAGTCAACGGCCGTACAAATGTACACCAGCGCGGCGCATGCGCAGGGTGTCCCAACAGCCACGGTTAGGGGGAATAACCACGCAGCCGAGCTCCGTTTTCCCTAAACTCTGAAATTTCTCCGTCATTTCCCAGCGAAAATCTGTCAAATTTGCATGACAAGTGCGGAATATATAGTTTGGAGCATGCAAAATTTGAAGTTGGTTGGAAAATTCCTTGATTTCCAAATTTGCCGGCATTTGGGACACACTTTGACCTAATTCCCGTCACAATCTGGGGTGAGTCAACGGCCGTAGAAATGTACACCAGCGCATGCGCAGGGTGTCCCAACAGCCACGGTTAGGGGAATAACCACGCAGCCGAGCTCCGTTTTCCCTAAACTCTGAAATTTCTCCGTCATTTTCCCAGCGAAAATCTGTCAATTTTGCATGACAAGTGCGGAATATATACAGTTTGGAGCATCCAAAATTTGAAGTTGGTTGGAAAATTCCTTGATTTCCAAATTTTCCGGCATTTAGGACACACTTTGACCTAATTCCCGTCACAATCTGGGGTGAGTCAACGGCCGTAGAAATGTACACCAGCGCATGCGCAGGGTGTCCCAACAGCCACGGTTAGGGGAATAACCACGCAGCCGAGCTCCGTTTTCCCTGAACTCTGAAATTTCTCCGTCATTTCCCAGCGAAAATCTGTCAATTTTGCATGACAAGTGCGGAATATATACAGTTTGGAGCATGCAAAATTTGAAGTTGGTTGGAAAATTCCTTTGATTTCCAAATTTGCCGGCATTTGGGACACACTTTGACCTAATTCCCGTCACAATCTGGGGTGAGTTCAACGGCCGTAGAAATGTACACCAGCGCATGCGCAGGGTGTCCCAACAGCCACGGTTAGGGGAATAACCACGCAGCCGAGCTCCGTTTTCCCTAAACTCTGAAATTTCTCCGTCATTTCCCAGCGACAATCTGTCAATTTTGCATGACAAGTGCGGAATATATACAGTTTGAAGCATGCAAAATTTGAAGTTGGTTGGAAAATTCCTTGATTTCCAAATTTGCCGGCATTTGGGACACACTTTGACCTAATTCCCGTCACAATCTGGGGTGAGTCAACGGCCGTAGAAATGTACACCAGCGCGGCGCAGGGTGTCCCAACAGCCACGGTTAGGGGAATAACCACGCAGCCGAGCTCCGTTTTCCCTAAACTCTGAAATTTCTCCGTCATTTCCCAGCGAAAATCTGTCAATTTTGCATGACAAGTGCGGAATATATACAGTTTGGAGCATGCAAAATTTGAAGTTGGTTGGAAAATTCCTTGATTTCCAAATTTGCCGGCATTTGGGACACACTTTGACCTAATTCCCGTCACAATCTGGGGTGAGTCAACGGCCGTAGAAATGTACACCAGCGCATGCGCAGGGTGTCCCAACAGCCACGGTTAGGGGAATAACCACGCAGCCGAGCTCCGTTTTCCCTAAACTCTGAAATTTCTCCGTCATTTCCCAACGAAAATCTGTCAATTTTGCATGACAAGTGCGGAATATATACAGTTTGGAGCATGCACAATTTGAAGTTGGTTGGAAAATTCCTTGATTTCGAAATTTGCCGGCATTTGGGACACACTTTGACCTAATTCCTGTCACAATCTGGGGTGAGTCAACGGCCGTAGAAATGTACACCAGCGCATGCGCAGGGTGTCCCAACAGCCACCGTTAGGGGAATAACCACGCAGCCGAGCTCCGTTTTTCCTAAACTCTGAAATTTCTCCGTCATTTCCCAGCGAAAATCTGTCAAATTTGCATGACAAGTGCGGAATATATACAGTTTGGAGCATGCAAAATTTGAAGTTGGTTGGAAAATTCCTTGATTTCCAAATTTGCCGGCATTTGGGACACACTTTGACCTAATACCCGTCACAATCTGGGGTGAGTCAACGGCCATACAAATGTACACCAGCGCGGCGCAGGGTGTCCCAACAGCCACGGTTAGGGGAATAACCACGCAGCCGAGCTCCGTTTTCCCTAAACTCTGAAATTTCTCCGTCATTTCCCAGCGAAAATCTGTCAATTTTGCATGACAAGTGCGGAATATATACAGTTTGGAGCATGCAAAATTTGAAGTTGGTTGGAAAATTCCTTGATTTCCAAATTTGCCGGCATTTGGGACACACTTTGACCTAATTCCCGTCACAATCTGGGGTGAGTCAACGGCCGTAGAAATGTACACCAGCGCATGCGCAGGGTGTCCCAACAGCCACGGTTAGGGGAATAACCACGCAGCCGAGCTCCGTTTTCCCTGAACTCTGAAATTTCTCCGTCATTTCCCAGCGAAAATCTGTCAATTTTGCATGACGAGTGCGGAATATATAGAGTTTGGAGCATGCACAATTTGAAGTTGGTTGGAAAATTCCTTGATTTCCAAATTTGCCGGCATTTGGGACACACTTTGACCTAATTCCCGTCACAATCTGGGGTGAGTCAACGGCCGTAGAAATGTACACCAGCGCATGCGCAGGGGGTCCCAACAGCCACGGTCAGGGGAATAACCACGCAGCCGAGCTCCGTTTTCCCTGAACTCTGAAATTTCTCCGTCATTTCCAAGCGAAAATCTGTCAATTTTGCATGACGAGTGCGGAATATATAGAGTTTGGAGCATGCAAAATTTGAAGTTGGTTGGAAAATTCCTTGATTTCCAAATTTGCCGGCATTTGGGACACACTTTGACCTAATTCCCGTCACAATCTGGGTGAGTCAACGGCCGTACAAATGTACACCAGCGCGGCGCATGCGCAGGGTGTCCCCAACAGCCACGGTTAGGGGAATAACCACGCAGCCGAGCTCCGTTTTCCCTAAACTCTGAAATTTCTCCGTCATTTCCCAGCGAAAATCTGTCAAATTTGCATGACAAGTGCGGAATATATAGTTTGGAGCATGCAAAATTTGAAGTTGGTTGGAAAATTCCTTGATTTCCAAATTTGCCGGCATTTGGGACACACTTTGACCTAATTCCCGTCACAATCTGGGGTGAGTCAACGGCCGTAGAAATGTACACCAGCGCATGCGCAGGGTGTCCCAACAGCCACGGTTAGGGGAATAACCACGCAGCCGAGCTCCGTTTTCCCTAAACTCTGAAATTTCTCCGTCATTTCCCAGCGAAAATCTGTCAATTTTGCATGACAAGTGCGGAATATATACAGTTTGGAGCATCCAAAATTTGAAGTTGGTTGGAAAATTCCTTGATTTCCAATTTTCCGGCATTTAGGACACACTTTGACCTAATTCCCGTCACAATCTGGGGTGAGTCAACGGCCGTAGAAATGTACACCAGCGCATGCGCAGGGTGTCCCAACAGCCACGGTTAGGGGAATAACCACGCAGCCGAGCTCCGTTTTCCCTGAACTCTGAAATTTCTCCGTCATTTCCCAGCGAAAATCTGTCAATTTTGCATGACAAGTGCGGAATATATACAGTTTGGAGCATGCAAAATTTGAAGTTGGTTGGAAAAATTCCTTGATTTCCAAATTTGCCGGCATTTGGGACACACTTTGACCTAATTCCCGTCACAATCTGGGGTGAGTCAACGGCCGTAGAAATGTACACCAGCGCATGCGCAGGGTGTCCCAACAGCCACGGTTAGGGGAATAACCACGCAGCCGAGCTCCGTTTTCCCTAAACTCTGAAATTTCTCCGTCATTTCCCAGCGAAAATCTGTCAATTTTGCATGAAAAGTGCGGAATATATACAGTTTGGAGCATGCAAAATTTGAAGTTGGTTGGAAAATTCTTGATTTCCAAATTTGCCGGCATTTGGGACACACTTTGACCTAATTCCCGTCACAATCTGGGGTGAGTCAACGGCCGTAGAAATGTACACCAGCGCATGCGCAGGGTGTCCCAACAGCCACGGTTAGGGGAATAACCACGCAGCCGAGCTCCGTTTTCCCTAAACTCTGAAATGTATCCGTCATTTCCCAGCGAAAATCTGTCAATTTTGCATGACAAGTGCGGAATATATACAGTTTGGAGCATGCAAAATTTGAAGTTGGTTGGAAAATTCCTTGATTTCCAATTTTGCCGGCATTTGGGACACACTTTGACCTAATACCCGTCACAATCTGGGGTGAGTCAACGGCCATACAAATGTACACCAGCGCGGCGCAGGGTGTCCCAACAGCCACGGTTAGGGGAATAACCACGCAGCCGAGCTCCGTTTTCCCTAAACTCTACAATTTCTCCGTCATTTCCCAGCGAAAATCTGTCAATTTTGCATGACAAGTGCGGAATATATACAGTTTGGAGCATGCAAAATTTGAAGTTGGTTGGAAAATTCCTTGATTTCCAAATTTGCCGGCATTTGGGACACACTTTGACCTAATACCCGTCACAATCTGGGGTGAGTCAACGGCCATACAAATGTACACCAGCGCGGCGCAGGGTGTCCCAACAGCCACGGTTAGGGGAATAACCACGCAGCCGAGCTCCGTTTTCCCTAAACTCTACAATTTCTCCGTCATTTCCCAGCGAAAATCTGTCAATTTTGCATGACAAGTGCGGAATATATACAGTTTGGAGCATGCAAAATTTGAAGTTGGTTGGAAAATTCCTTGATTTCCAAATTTGCCGGCATTTGGGACACACTTTGACCTAATTCCCGTCATAATCTGGGGTGAGTCAACGGCCGTACAAATGTACACCAGCGCGGCGCAGGGTGTCCCAACAGCCACGGTTAGGGGAATAACCACGCAGCCGAGCTCCGTTTCCCTAAACTCTGAAATTTCTCCGTCATTTCCCAGCGAAAATATGTCAATTTTGCATGACAAGTGCGGAATATATACAGTTTGGAGCATGCAAAATTTGAAGTTGGTTGGAAAATTCCTTGATTTCAAATTTGCCGGCATTTAGGACACACTTTGACCTAATTCCCGTCATAATCTGGGGTGAGTCAACGGCCGTACAAATGTTCACCAGCGCGGCGCATGCGCAGGGTGTCCCAACAGCCACGGTTAGGGGAATAACCACGCAGCCTAGCTCCGTTTTCCCTAAACTCTGAAATTTCTCCGTCATTTCCCAGCGAAAATATGTCAATTTTGCATGACAAGTGCGGAATATATACAGTTTGGAGCATGCAAAATTTGAAGTTGGTTGGAAAATTCCTTGATTTCCAAATTTGCCGGCATTTGGGGACACACTTTGACCTAATTCCCGTCACAATCTGGGGTGAGTCAACGGCCGTACAAATGTACACCAGCGCGGCGCAGGGTGTCCCAACAGCCACGGTTAGGGGAATAACCACGCATCCGAGCTCCGTTTTCCCTAAACTCTGAAATTTCTCCGTCATTTCCCAGCGAAAATCTGTCAATTTTGCATGACAAGTGCGGAATATATACAGTTTGGAGCATGCAAAATTTGAAGTTGGTTGAAAAATTCCTTGATTTCCAAATTTGCCGGCATTTGGGACACACTTTGACCTAATTCCCGTCACAATCTGGGGTGAGTCAACGGCCGTACAAATGTACACCAGCGCGGCGCATGCGCAGGGTGTCCCAACAGCCACGGTTAGGGGAATAACCACGCAGCCGAGCTCCGTTTTCCCTAAACTCTGAAATTTCTCCGTCATTTCCCAGCGAAAATCTGTCAATTTTGCATGACAAGTGCGGAATATATACAGTTTGGAGCATGCAAAATTTGAAGTTGGTTGAAAAATTCCTTGATTTCCAAATTTGCCGGCATTTGGGACACACTTTGACCTAATTCCCGTCACAATCTGGGGTGAGTCAACGGCCGTAGAAATGTACACCAGCGCATGCGCAGGGTGTCCCAACAGCCACGGTTAGGGGAATAACCACGCAGCCGAGCTCCGTTTTCCCTAAACTCTGAAATTTCTCCGTCATTTCCCAGCGAAAATCTGTCAATTTTGCATGACAAGTGCGGAATATATACAGTTTGGAGCATGCAAAATTTGAAGTTGGTTGGAAAATTCCTTGATTTCCAAATTTGCCGCATTTGGGACACACTTTGAACCTAATTCCCGTCACAATCTGGGGTGAGTCAACGGCCGTAGAAATGTACACCAGCGCATGCGCAGGGATGTCCCAACAGCCACGGTTAGGGGAATAACCACGCAGCCGAGCTCCGTTTTCCCTAAACTCTGAAATTTCTCCGTCATTTCCAGCGAAAATCTGTCAATTTTGCATGAACAAGTGCGGAATATATACAGTTTGGAGCATGCAAAATTTGAAGTTGGTTGGAAAATTCCTTGATTTCCAAATTTGCCGGCATTTGGGACACACTTTGAACTAATTCCCGTCACAATCTGGGGTGAGTCAACGGCCGTAGAAATGTACACCAGCGCATGTGCAGGGTGTCCCAACAGCCACGGTTAGGGGAATAACCACGCAGCCGAGCTCCGTTTTCCCTAAACTCTGAAATTTCTCCGTCATTTCGCAGCGAAAATCTGTCAATTTTGCATGAAAAGTGCGGAATATATACAGTTTGGAGCATGCAAAATTTGAAGTTGGTTGGAAAATTCCTTGATTTCCAAATTTGCCGGCATTTGGGACACACTTTGACCTAATTCCCGTCACAATCTGGGGTGAGTCAACGGCCGTAGAAATGTACACCAGCGCATGCGCAGGGTGTCCCAACAGCCACGGTTAGGGGAATAACCACGCAGCCGAGCTCCGTTTTCCCTAAACTCTGAAATTTCTCCGTCATTTCCCAGCGAAAATCTGTCAATTTTGCATGACAAGTGCGGAATATATACAGTTTGGAGCATGCAAAATTTGAAGTTGGTTGGAAAATTCCTTGATTTCCAAATTTGCCGGCATTTGGGGACACACTTTGACCTAATTCCCGTCACAATCTGGGGTGAGTCAACGGCCGTAGAAATGTACACCAGCGCATGCGCAGGGTGTCCCAACAGCCACGGTTAGGGGAATAACCACGCAGCCGAGCTCCGTTTTCCCTGAACTCTGAAATTTCTCCGTCATTTCCCAGCGAAAATCTGTCAATTTTGCATGACGAGTGCGGAATATATACAGTTTGGAGCATGCAAAATTTGAAGTTGGTTGGAAAATTCCTTTGTTTTCCAAATTTGCCGTCATTTGGGACACACTTTGACCTAATTCCCGTCACAATCTGGGGTGAGTCAACGGCCGTAGAAATGTACACCAGCGCATGCGCAGGGTGTCCCAACAGCCACGGTTAGGGGAATAACCACGCAGCCGAGCTCCGTTTTCCCTAAACTCTGAAATTTCTCCGTCATTTCCCAGCGAAAATCTGTCAATTTTGCATGACAAGTGCGGATTATATACAGTTTGGAGCATGCAAAATTTGAAGTTGGTTGGAAAATTCCTTGATTTCCAAATTTGCCGGCATTTGGGACACACTTTGACCTAATTCCCGTCACAATCTGGGGTGAGTCAACGGCCGTAGAAATGTACACCAGCGCATGCGCAGGGTGTCCCAACAGCCACGGTTAGGGGAATAACCACGCAGCCGAGCTCCGTTTTCCCTAAACTCTGAAATTTCTCCGTCATTTCCCAGCGAAAATCTGTCAATTTTGCATGACAAGTGCGGAATATATACAGTTTGGAGCATGCAAAATTTGAAGTTGGTTGGAAAATTCCTTGATTTCCAAATTTGCCGGCATTTGGGACACACTTTGAACTAATTCCCGTCACAATCTGGGGTGAGTCAACGGCCGTAGAAATGTACACCAGCGCATGTGCAGGGTGTCCCAACAGCCACGGTTAGGGGAATAACCACGCAGCCGAGCTCCGTTTTCCCTAAACTCTGAAATTTCTCCGTCATTTCGCAGCGAAAATCTGTCAATTTTGCATGAAAAGTGCGGAATATATACAGTTTGGAGCATGCAAAATTTGAAGTTGGTTGGAAAATTCCTTGATTTCCAAATTTGCCGGCATTTGGGACACACTTTGACCTAATTCCCGTCACAATCTGGGGTGAGTCAACGGCCGTAGAAATGTACACCAGCGCATGCGCAGGGTGTCCCAACAGCCACGGTTAGGGGAATAACCACGCAGCCGAGCTCCGTTTTCCCTAAACTCTGAAATGTATCCGTCATTTCCCAGCGAAAATATGTCAATTTTGCATGACAAGTGCGGAATATATACAGTTTGGAGCATGCAAAATTTGAAGTTGGTTGGAAAATTCCTTGATTTCCAAATTTGCCGGCATTTGGGACACACTTTGACCTAATTCCCGTCACAATCTGGGGTGAGTCAACGGCCGTAGAAATGTACACCAGCGCATGCGCAGGGTGTCCCAACAGCCACGGTTAGGGGAATAACCACGCAGCCGAGCTCCGTTTTCCCTAAACTCTGAAATTTCTCCGTCATTTCCCAGCGAAAATCTGTCAATTTTGCATGACAAGTGCGGAATATATACAGTTTGGAGCATGCAAAATTTGAAGTTGGTTGGAAAATTCCTTGATTTCCAAATTTGCCGGCATTTGGGACACACTTTGACCTAATTCCCGTCACAATCTGGGGTGAGTCAACGGCCGTAGAAATGTACACCAGCGCATGCGCAGGGTGTCCCAACAGCCACGGTTAGGGGAATAACCACGCAGCCGAGCTCCGTTTTCCCTGAACTCTGAAATTTCTCCGTCATTTCCCAGCGAAAATCTGTCAATTTTGCATGACGAGTGCGGAATATATACAGTTTGGAGCATGCAAAATTTGAAGTTGGTTGGAAAATTCCTTTGTTTTCCAAATTTGCCGGCATTTGGGACACACTTTGACCTAATTCCCGTCACAATCTGGAGTGAGTCAACGGCCGTACAAATGTACACCAGCGCGGCGCATGCGCAGGGTGTCCCAACAGCCACGGTTAGGGGAATAACCACGCAGCCGAGCTCCGTTTTCCCTAAACTCTGAAATTTCTCCGTCATTTCCCAGCGAAAATCTGTCAAATTTGCATGACAAGTGCGGAATATATACAGTTTGGAGCATGCAAAATTTGAAGTTGGTTGGAAAATTCCTTGATTTCCAAATTTGCCGGCATTTGGGACACACTTTGACCTAATTCCCGTCACAATCTGGGGTGAGTCAACGGCCGTAGAAATGTACACCAGCGCATGCGCAGGGTGTCCCAACAGCCACGGTTAGGGGAAATAACCACGCAGCCGAGCTCCGTTTTCCCTGAACTCTGAAATTTCTCCGTCATTTCCCAGCGAAAATCTGTCAATTTTGCATGACGAGTGCGGAATATATAGAGTTTGGAGCATGCAAAATTTGAAGTTGGTTGGAAAATTCCTTGATTTCCAAATTTGCCGGCATTTGGGACACACTTTGACCTAATTCCCGTCACAATCTGGGGTGAGTCAACGGCCGTACAAATGTACACCAGCGCGGCGCATGCGCAGGGTGTCCCAACCGCCACGGTTAGGGGAATAACCATGCAGCCGAGCTCCGTTTTCCCTAAACTCTGAAATTTCTCCGTCATTTCCCAGCGAAAATCTGTCAATTTTGCATGACAAGTGCGGAATATATACAGTTTGGAGCATGCAAAATTTGAAGTTGGTTGGAAAATTCCTTGATTTCCAAATTTGCCGGCATTTGGGACACACTTTGACCTAATTCCCGTCACAATCTGGGGTGAGTCAACGGCCGTAGAAATGTACACCAGCGCATGCGCAGTGTGTCCCAACAGCCACGGTTAGGGGAATAACCACGCAGCCGAGCTCCGTTTTCCCTAAACTCTGAAATTTCTCCGTCATTTCCCAGCGAAAATCTGTCAATTTTGCATGACAAGTGCGGAATATATACAGTTTGGAGCATGCAAAATTTGAAGTTGGTTGGAAAATTCCTTGATTTCCAAATTTGCCGGCATTTGGGACACACTTTGAACTAATTCCCGTCACAATCTGGGGTGAGTCAACGGCCGTAGAAATGTACACCAGCGCATGTGCAGGGTGTCCCAACAGCCACGGTTAGGGGAATAACCACGCAGCCGAGCTCCGTTTTCCCTAAACTCTGAAATTTCTCCGTCATTTCGCAGCGAAAATCTGTCAATTTTGCATGACAAGTGCGGAATATATACAGTTTAGAGCATGCAAAATTTGAAGTTGGTTGGAAAATTCCTTGATTTCCAAATTTGCCGGCATTTGGGACACACTTTGACCTAATTCCCGTCATAATCCGGGGTGAGTCAACGGCCGTACAAATGTACACCAGCGCGGCGCATGCGCAGGGTGTCCCAACAGCCACGGTTAGGGGAATAACCACGCAGCCGAGCTCCGTTTTCCCTAAACTCTGAAATTTCTCCGTCATTTCCCAGCGAAAATATGTCAATTTTGCATGACAAGTGCGGAATATATACAGTTTGGAGCATGCAAAATTTGAAGTTGGTTGGAAAATTCCTTGATTTCCAAATTTGCCGGCATTTGGGACACACTTTGACCTAATTCCCGTCACAATCTGCGGTGAGTCAACGGCCGTACAAATGTACACCAGCGCGGCGCAGGGTGTCCCAACAGCCACGGTTAGGGGAATAACCACGCAGCCGAGCTCCGTTTTCCCTAAACTCTGAAATGTCTCCGTCATTTCCCAGCGAAAATCTGTCAATTTTGCATGACAAGTGCGGAATATATACAGTTTGGAGCATGCAAAATTTGAAGTTGGTTGGACAATTCCTTGATTTCCAAATTTGCCGGCATTTGGGACACACTTTGACCTAATTCCCGTCACAATCTGGGGTGAGTCAACGGCCGTACAAATGTACACCAGCGCGGCGCATGCGCAGGGTGTCTCAACAGCCACGGTTAGGGGAATAACCACGCAGCCGAGCTCCGTTTTCCCTAAACTCTGAAATTTCTCCGTCATTTCCCGGCGAAAATCTGTCAAATTTGCATGACAAGTGCGGAATATATACAGTTTGGAGCATGCACAATTTGAAGTTGGTTGGAAAATTCCTTGATTTCCAAATTTGCCGGCATTTGGGACACACTTTGACCTAATTCCCGTCACAATCTGGGGTGAGTCAACGGCCGTACAAATGTACACCAGCGCGGCGCATGCGCAGGGTGTCCCAACAGCCACGGTTAGGGGAATAACCACGCAGCCGAGCTCCGTTTTCCCTAAACTCTGAAATTTCTCCGTCATTTCCCAGCGAAAATCTGTCAATTTTGCATGACAAGTGCGGAATATATACAGTTTGGAGCATGCAAAATTTGAAGTTGGTTGGAAAATTCCTTGATTTCCAAATTTGCCGGCATTTGGGACACACTTTGAACTAATTCCCGTCACAATCTGGGGTGAGTCAACGGCCGTACAAATGTACACCAGCGCGGCGCAGGGTGTCCCAACAGCCACGGTTAGGGGAATAACCACGCAGCCGAGCTCCGTTTTCCCTAAACTCTGAAATTTCTCCGTCATTTCCCAGCGAAAATCTGTCAATTTTGCATGACAAGTGCGGAATATATACAGTTTGGAGCATGCAAAATTTGAAGTTGGTTGGAAAATTCCTTGATTTCCAAATTTGCCGGCATTTGGGACACACTTTGACCTAATTCCCGTCACAATCTGGGGTGAGTCAACGGCCGTAGAAATGTACACAAGCGCGGCGCAGGGTGTCCCAACAGCCACGGTTAGGGGAATAACCACGCAGCCGAGCT
Source organism: Henricia sp. BOLD:AAB3569 (assembly GCA_037783545.1). Classification (NCBI taxonomy): domain Eukaryota; kingdom Metazoa; phylum Echinodermata; class Asteroidea; order Spinulosida; family Echinasteridae; genus Henricia; species Henricia sp. BOLD:AAB3569. The sequence continues at coordinate 22,354 of JBBELK010000800.1, read as the reverse complement.
CCGTTTTCCCTAAACTCTGAAATTTCTCCGTCATTTCCCAGCGAAAATCTGTCAATTTTGCATGACAAGTGCGGAATATATACAGTTTGGAGCATGCAAAATTTGAAGTTGGTGGAAAAATTCCTTGATTTCCAAATTTGCCGGCATTTGGGACACACTTTGACCTAATTCCCGTCACAATCTGGGGTGAGTCAACGGCCGTACAAATGTACACCAGCGCGGCGCAGGGTGTCCCAACAGCCACGGTTAGGGGAATAACCACGCAGCCGAGCTCCGTTTTCCCTAAACTCTGAAATTTCTCCGTCATTTCCCAGCGAAAATCTGTCAATTTTGCATGACAAGTGCGGAATATATACAGTTTGGAGCATGCACAATTTGAAGTTGGTTGGAAAATTCCTTGATTTCCAAATTTGCCGGCATTTGGGACACACTTTGACCTAATTCCCGTCACAATCTGGGGTGAGTCAACGGCCGTAGAAATGTACACAAGCGCGGCGCAGGGTGTCCCAACAGCCACGGTTAGGGGAATAACCACGCAGCCGAGCTCCGTTTTCCCTAAACTCTGAAATTTCTCCCTCATTTCCCAGCGAAAATCTGTCAATTTTGCATGACAAGTGCGGAATATATACAGTTTGGAGCATGCAAAATTTGAAGTTGGTTGGAAAATTCCTTGATTTCCAAATTTGCCGGCATTTGGGACACACTTTGACCTAATTCCCGTCACAATCTGGGGTGAGTCAACGGCCGTATAAATGTACACCAGCGCGGCGCATGCGCAGGGTGTCCCAACCGCCACGGTTAGGGGAATAACCACGCAGCCGAGCTCCGTTTTCCCTAAACTCTGAAATTTCTCCGTCATTTCCCAGCGAAAATCTGTCAATTTTGCATGACAAGTGCGGAATATATACAGTTTGGAGCATGCAAAATTTGAAGTTGGTTGGAAAATTCCTTGATTTCCAAATTTGCCGGCATTTGGGACACACTTTGACCTAATTCCCGTCACAATCTGGGGTGAGTCAACGGCCGTACAAATGTACACCAGCGCGGCGCAGGGTGTCCCAACAGCCACGGTTAGGGAATAACCACGCAGCCGAGCTCCGTTTTCCCTAAACTCTGAAATTTCTCCGTCATTTCCCAGCGAAAATCTGTCAATTTTGCATGACAAGTGCGGAATATATACAGTTTGGAGCATGCAAAATTTGAAGTTGGTTGGAAAATTCTTGATTTCCAAATTTGCCGGCATTTGGGACACACTTTGACCTAATTCCCGTCACAATCTGGGGTGAGTCAACGGCCGTAGAAATGTACACAAGCGCGGCGCAGGGTGTCCCAACAGCCACGGTTAGGGGAATAACCACGCAGCCGAGCTCCGTTTTCCCTAAACTCTGAAATTTCTCCGTCATTTCAAAGCGAAAATCTGTCAATTTTGCATGACAAGTGCGGAATATATACAGTTTGGAGCATGCAAAATTTGAAGTTGGTTGGAAAATTCCTTGATTTCCAAATTTGCCGGCATTTGGGACACACTTTGACCTAATTCCGTCACAATCTGGGGTGAGTCAACGGCCGTACAATTGTACACCAGCGCGGCGCATGCGCAGGGTGTCCCAACCGCCACGGTTAGGGGAATAACCACGCAGCCGAGCTCCGTTTTCCCTAAACTCTGAAATTTCTCCGTCATTTCCCAGCGAAAATCTGTCAATTTTGCATGACAAGTGCGGAATATATACAGTTTGGAGCATGCAAAATTTGCAGTTGGTTGGAAAATTCCTTGATTTCCAAATTTGCCGGCATTTGGGACACACTTTGACCTAATTCCCGTCACAATCTGGGGTGAGTCAACGGCCGTAGAAATGTACACCAGCGCATGCGCAGTGTGTCCCAACAGCCACGGTTAGGGGAATAACCACGCAGCCGAGCTCCGTTTTCCCTAAACTCTGAAATTTCTCCGTCATTTCCCAGCGAAAATCTGTCAATTTTGCATGACAAGTGCGGAATATATACAGTTTGGAGCATGCAAAATTTGAAGTTGGTTGGAAAATTCCTTGATTTCCAAATTTGCCGGCATTTGGGACACACTTTGAACTAATTCCCGTCACAATCTGGGGTGAGTCAACGGCCGTAGAAATGTACACCAGCGCATGTGCAGGGTGTCCCAACAGCCACGGTTAGGGGAATAACCACGCAGCCGAGCTCCGTTTTCCCTAAACTCTGAAATTTCTCCGTCATTTCCCAGCGAAAATCTGTCAATTTTGCATGACAAGTGCGGAATATATACAGTTTGGAGCATGCAAAATTTGAAGTTGGTTGGAAAATTCCTTGATTTCCAAATTTGCCGGCATTTGGGACACACTTTGACCTAATTCCCGTCACAATCTGGGTGAGTCAACGGCCGTAGAAATGTACACCAGCGCATGCGCAGGGTGTCCCAACAGCCACGGTTAGGGGAATAACCACGCAGCCGAGCTCCGTTTTCCCTAAACTCTGAAATTTCTCCGTCATTTCCCAGCGAAAATCTGTCAATTTTGCATGACAAGTGCGGAATATATACAGTTTGGAGCATGCAAAATTTGAAGTTGGTTGGAAAATTCCTTGATTTCCAAATTTGCCGGCATTTGGGACACACTTTGACCTAATTCCCGTCACAATCTGGGGTGAGTCAACGGCCGTAGAAATGTACACAAGCGCGGCGCAGGGTGTCCCAACAGCCACGGTTAGGGGAATAACCACGCAGCCGAGCTCCGTTTTCCCTAAACTCTGAAATTTCTCCGTCATTTCAAAGCGAAAATCTGTCAATTTTGCATGACAAGTGCGGAATATATACAGTTTGGAGCATGCAAAATTTGAAGTTGGTTGGAAAATTCCTTGATTTCCAAATTTGCCGGCATTTGGGACACACTTTGACCTAATTCCCGTCACAATCTGGGGTGAGTCAACGGCCGTACAAATGTACACCAGCGCGGCGCATGCGCAGGGTGTCCCAACCGCCACGGTTAGGGGAATAACCACGCAGCCGAGCTCCGTTTTCCCTAAACTCTGAAATTTCTCCGTCATTTCCCAGCGAAAATCTGTCAATTTTGCATGACAAGTGCGGAATATATACAGTTTGGAGCATGCAAAATTTGCAGTTGGTTGGAAAATTCCTTGATTTCCAAATTTGCCGGCATTTGGGACACACTTTGACCTAATTCCCGTCACAATCTGGGGTGAGTCAACGGCCGTAGAAATGTACACCAGCGCATGCGCAGTGTGTCCCAACAGCCACGGTTAGGGGAATAACCACGCAGCCGAGCTCCGTTTTCCCTAAACTCTGAAATTTCTCCGTCATTTCCCAGCGAAAATCTGTCAATTTGCATGACAAGTGCGGAATATATACAGTTTGGAGCATGCAAAATTTGAAGTTGGTTGGAAAATTCCTTGATTTCCAAATTTGCCGGCATTTGGGACACACTTTGAACTAATTCCCGTCACAATCTGGGGTGAGTCAACGGCCGTAGAAATGTACACCAGCGCATGTGCAGGGTGTCCCAACAGCCACGGTTAGGGGAATAACCACGCAGCCGAGCTCCGTTTTCCCTAAACTCTGAAATTTCTCCGTCATTTCCCAGCGAAAATCTGTCAATTTTGCATGACAAGTGCGGAATATATACAGTTTGGAGCATGCAAAATTTGAAGTTGGTTGGAAAATTCCTTGATTTCCAAATTTGCCGGCATTTGGGACACACTTTGACCTAATTCCCGTCACAATCTGGGTGAGTCAACGGCCGTAGAAATGTACACCAGCGCATGCGCAGGGTGTCCCAACAGCCACGGTTAGGGGAATAACCACGCAGCCGAGCTCCGTTTTCCCTAAACTCTGAAATTTCTCCGTCATTTCCCAGCGAAAATCTGTCAATTTTGCATGACAAGTGCGGAATATATACAGTTTGGAGCATGCAAAATTTGAAGTTGGTTGGAAAATTCCTTGATTTCCAAATTTGCCGGCATTTGGGACACACTTTGACCTAATTCCGTCACAATCTGGGGTGAGTCAACGGCCGTACAAATGTACACCAGCGCGGCGCAGGGTGTCCCAACAGCCACGGTTAGGGGAATAACCACGCAGCCGAGCTCCGTTTTCCCTAAACTCTGAAATTTCTCCGTCATTTCCCAGCGAAAATCTGTCAATTTTGCATGACAAGTGCGGAATATATACAGTTTGGAGCATGCAAAATTTGAAGTTGGTTGGAAAATTCCTTGATTTCCAAATTTGCCGGCATTTGGGACACACTTTGACCTAATTCCCGTCACAATCTGGGGTGAGTCAACGGCCGTAGAAATGTACACAAGCGCGGCGCAGGGTGTCCCAACAGCCACGGTTAGGGGAATAACCACGCAGCCGAGCTCCGTTTTCCCTAAACTCTGAAATTTCTCCGTAATTTCCCAGCGAAAATCTGTCAATTTTGCATGACAAGTGCGGAATATATACAGTTTGGAGCATGCAAAATTTGAAGTTGGTTGGAAAATTCCTTGATTTCCAAATTTGCCGGCATTTGGGACACACTTTGACCTAATTCCCGTCACAATCTGGGGTGAGTCAACGGCCGTACAAATGTACACCAGCGCGGCGCATGCGCAGGGTGTCCCAACCGCCACGGTTAGGGGAATAATCACGCAGCCGAGCTCCGTTTTCCCTAAACTCTGAAATTTCTCCGTCATTTCCCAGCGAAAATCTGTCAATTTTGCATGACAAGTGCGGAATATATACAGTTTGGAGCATGCAAAATTTGAAGTTGGTTGGAAAATTCCTTGATTTCCAAATTTGCCGGCATTTGGGACACACTTTGACCTAATTCCCGTCACAATCTGGGGTGAGTCAACGGCCGTAGAAATGTACACCAGCGCATGCGCAGTGTGTCCCAACAGCCACGGTTAGGGGAATAACCACGCAGCCGAGCTCCGTTTTCCCTAAACTCTGAAATTTCTCCGTCATTTCCCAGCGAAAATCTGTCAATTTTGCATGACAAGTGCGGAATATATACAGTTTGGAGCATGCAAAATTTGAAGTTGGTTGGAAAATTCCTTGATTTCCAAATTTGCCGGCATTTGGGACACACTTTGAACTAATTCCCGTCACAATCTGGGGTGAGTCAACGGCCGTAGAAATGTACACCAGCGCATGTGCAGGGTGTCCCAACAGCCACGGTTAGGGGAATAACCACGCAGCCGAGCTCCGTTTTCCCTAAACTCTGAAATTTATCCGTCATTTCGCAGCGAAAATCTGTCAATTTTGCATGACAAGTGCGGAATATATACAGTTTGGAGCATGCAAAATTTGAAGTTGGTTGGAAAATTCCTTGATTTCCAAATTTGCCGGCATTTGGGACACACTTTGAACTAATTCCCGTCACAATCTGGGGTGAGTCAACGGCCGTAGAAATGTACACCAGCGCATGTGCAGGGTGTCCCAACCGCCACGGTTAGGGGAATAATCACGCAGCCGAGCTCCGTTTTCCCTAAACTCTGAAATTTCTCCGTCATTTCCCAGCGAAAATCTGTCAATTTTGCATGACAAGTGCGGAATATATACAGTTTGGAGCATGCACAATTTGCAGTTGGTTGGAAAATTCCTTGATTTCCAAATTTGCCGGCATTTGGGACACACTTTGACCTAATTCCCGTCACAATCTGGGGTGAGTCAACGGCCGTAGAAATGTACACCAGCGCATGCGCAGTGTGTCCCAACAGCCACGGTTAGGGGAATAACCACGCAGCCGAGCTCCGTTTTCCCTAAACTCTGAAATTTCTCCGTCATTTCCCAGCGAAAATCTGTCAATTTTGCATGACAAGTGCGGAATATATACAGTTTGGAGCATGCAAAAATTGAAGTTGGTTGGAAAATTCCTTGATTTCCAAATTTGCCGGCATTTGGGACACACTTTGAACTAATTCCCGTCACAATCTGGGGTGAGTCAACGGCCGTAGAAATGTACACCAGCGCATGTGCAGGGTGTCCCAACAGCCACGGTTAGGGGAATAACCACGCAGCCGAGCTCCGTTTTCCCTAAACTCTGAAATTTATCCGTCATTTCGCAGCGAAAATCTGTCAATTTTGCATGACAAGTGCGGAATATATACAGTTTGGAGCATGCAAAATTTGAAGTTGGTTGGAAAATTCCTTGATTTCCAAATTTGCCGGCATTTGGGACACACTTTGACCTAATTCCCGTCATAATCCGGGGTGAGTCAACGGCCGTACAAATGTACACCAGCGCGGCGCATGCGCAGGGTGTCCCAACAGCCACGGTTAGGGGAATAACCACGCAGCCGAGCTCCGTTTTCCCTAAACTCTGAAATTTCTCCGTCATTTCCCAGCGAAAATATGTCAATTTTGCATGACAAGTGCGGAATATATACAGTTTGGAGCATGCAAAATTTGAAGTTGGTTGGAAAATTCCTTGATTTCCAAATTTGCCGGCATTTGGGACACACTTTGACCTAATTCCCGTCACAATCTGCGGTGAGTCAACGGCCGTACAAATGTACACCAGCGCGGCGCAGGGTGTCCCAACAGCCACGGTTAGGGGAATAACCACGCAGCCGAGCTCCGTTTTCCCTAAACTCTGAAATGTCTCCGTCATTTCCCAGCGAAAATCTGTCAATTTTGCATGACAAGTGCGGAATATATACAGTTTGGAGCATGCAAAATTTGAAGTTGGTTGGACAATTCCTTGATTTCCAAATTTGCCGGCATTTGGGACACACTTTGACCTAATTCCCGTCACAATCTGGGGTGAGTCAACGGCCGTACAAATGTACACCAGCGCGGCGCATGCGCAGGGTGTCCCAACAGCCACGGTTAGGGGAATAACCACGCAGCCGAGCTCCGTTTTCCCTAAACTCTGAAATTTCTCCGTCATTTCCCAGCGAAAACCTGTCAATTTTGCATGACAAGTGCGGAATATATACAGTTTGGAGCATGCAAAATTTGAAGTTGGTTGGAAAATTCCTTGATTTCCAAATTTGCCGGCATTTGGGACACACTTTGAACTAATTCCCGTCACAATCTGGGGTGAGTCAACGGCCGTACAAATGTACACCAGCGCGGCGCAGGGTGTCCCAACAGCCACGGTTAGGGGAATAACCACGCAGCCGAGCTCCGTTTTCCCTAAACTCTGAAATTTCTCCGTCATTTCCCAGCGAAAATCTGTCAATTTTGCATGACAAGTGCGGAATATATACAGTTTGGAGCATGCAAAATTTGAAGTTGGTTGGAAAATTCCTTGATTTCCAAATTTGCCGGCATTTGGGACACACTTTGACCTAATTCCCGTCACAATCTGGGGTGAGTCAACGGCCGTAGAAATGTACACAAGCGCGGCGCAGGGTGTCCCAACAGCCACGGTTAGGGGAATAACCACGCAGCCGAGCTCCGTTTTCCCTAAACTCTGAAATTTCTCCGTCATTTCCCAGCGAAAATCTGTCAATTTTGCATGACAAGTGCGGAATATATACAGTTTGGAGCATGCAAAATTTGAAGTTGGTTGGAAAATTCCTTGATTTCCAAATTTGCCGGCATTTGGGACACACTTTGACCTAATTCCCGTCATAATCCGGGGTGAGTCAACGGCCGTACAAATGTACACCAGCGCGGCGCATGCGCAGGGTGTCCCAACAGCCACGGTTAGGGGAATAACCACGCAGCCGAGCTCCGTTTTCCCTAAACTCTGAAATTTCTCCGTCATTTCCCAGCGAAAATATGTCAATTTTGCATGACAAGTGCGGAATATATACAGTTTGGAGCATGCAAAATTTGAAGTTGGTTGGAAAATTCCTTGATTTCCAAATTTGCCGGCATTTGGGACACACTTTGACCTAATTCCCGTCACAATCTGCGGTGAGTCAACGGCCGTACAAATGTACACCAGCGCGGCGCAGGGTGTCCCAACAGCCACGGTTAGGGGAATAACCACGCAGCCGAGCTCCGTTTTCCCTAAACTCTGAAATTTCTCCGTCATTTCCCAGCGAAAATCTGTCAATTTTGCATGACAAGTGCGGAATATATACAGTTTGGAGCATGCAAAATTTGAAGTTGGTTGGAAAATTCCTTGATTTCCAAATTTGCCGGCATTTGGGACACACTTTGACCTAATTCCCGTCACAATCTGGGGTGAGTCAACGGCCGTAGAAATGTACACAAGCGCGGCGCAGGGTGTCCCAACAGCCACGGTTAGGGGAATAACCACGCAGCCGAGCTCCGTTTTCCCTAAACTCTGAAATTTCTCCGTCATTTCCCAGCGAAAATCTGTCAATTTTGCATGACAAGTGCGGAATATATACAGTTTGGAGCATGCAAAATTTGAAGTTGGTTGGAAAATTCCTTGATTTCCAAATTTGCCGGCATTTGGGACACACTTTGACCTAATTCCCGTCACAATCTGGGGTGAGTCAACGGCCGTACAAATGTACACCAGCGCGGCGCATGCGCAGGGTGTCCCAACCGCCACGGTTAGGGGAATAACCACGCAGCCGAGCTCCGTTTTCCCTAAACTCTGAAATTTCTCCGTCATTTCCCAGCGAAAATCTGTCAATTTTGCATGACAAGTGCGGAATATATACAGTTTGGAGCATGCAAAATTTGAAGTTGGTTGGAAAATTCCTTGATTTCCAAATTTGCCGGCATTTGGGACACACTTTGACCTAATTCCCGTCATAATCCGGGGTGAGTCAACGGCCGTACAAATGTACACCAGCGCGGCGCATGCGCAGGGTGTCCCAACAGCCACGGTTAGGGGAATAACCACGCAGCCGAGCTCCGTTTTCCCTAAACTCTGAAATTTCTCCGTCATTTCCCAGCGAAAATATGTCAATTTTGCATGACAAGTGCGGAATATATACAGTTTGGAGCATGCAAAATTTGAAGTTGGTTGGAAAATTCCTTGATTTCCAAATTTGCCGGCATTTGGGACACACTTTGACCTAATTCCCGTCACAATCTGCGGTGAGTCAACGGCCGTACAAATGTACACCAGCGCGGCGCAGGGTGTCCCAACAGCCACGGTTAGGGGAATAACCACGCAGCCGAGCTCCGTTTTCCCTAAACTCTGAAATGTCTCCGTCATTTCCCAGCGAAAATCTGTCAATTTTGCATGACAAGTGCGGAATATATACAGTTTGGAGCATGCAAAATTTGAAGTTGGTTGGAAAATTCCTTGATTTCCAAATTTGCCGGCATTTGGGACACACTTTGACCTAATTCCCGTCACAATCTGGGGTGAGTCAACGGCCGTACAAATGTACACCAGCGCGGCGCATGCGCAGGGTGTCCCAACCGCCACGGTTAGGGGAATAACCACGCAGCCGAGCTCCGTTTTCCCTAAACTCTGAAATTTCTCCGTCATTTCCCAGCGAAAATCTGTCAATTTTGCATGACAAGTGCGGAATATATACAGTTTGGAGCATGCAAAATTTGAAGTTGGTTGGAAAATTCCTTGATTTCCAAATTTGCCGGCATTTGGGACACACTTTGAACTAATTCCCGTCACAATCTGGGGTGAGTCAACGGCCGTAGAAATGTACACAAGCGCGGCGCAGGGTGTCCCAACAGCCACGGTTAGGGGAATAACCACGCAGCCGAGCTCCGTTTTCCCTAAACTCTGAAATTTCTCCGTCATTTCCCAGCGAAAATCTGTCAATTTTGCATGACAAGTGCGGAATATATACAGTTTGGAGCATGCAAAATTTGAAGTTGGTTGGAAAATTCCTTGATTTCCAAATTTGCCGGCATTTGGGACACACTTTGAGCTAATTCCCGTCACAATCTGGGGTGAGTCAACGGCCGTACAAATGTACACCAGCGCGGCGCATGCGCAGGGTGTCCCAACCGCCACGGTTAGGGGAATAACCACGCAGCCGAGCTCCGTTTTCCCTAAACTCTGAAATTTCTCCGTCATTTCCCAGCGAAAATCTGTCAATTTTGCATGACAAGTGCGGAATATATACAGTTTGGAGCATGCAAAATTTGAAGTTGGTTGGAAAATTCCTTGATTTCCAAATTTGCCGGCATTTGGGACACACTTTGACCTAATTCCCGTCACAATCTGGGGTGAGTAAACGGCCGTACAAATGTACACCAGCGCGGCGCAGGGTGTCCCAACAGCCACGGTTAGGGGAATAACCACGCAGCCGAGCTCCGTTTTCCCTAAACTCTGAAATTTCTCCGTCATTTCCCAGCGAAAATCTGTCAATTTTGCATGACAAGTGCGGAATATATACAGTTTGGAGCATGCAAAATTTGAAGTTGGTTGGAAAATTCCTTGATTTTCAAATTTGCCGGCATTTGGGACACACTTTGACCTAATTCCCGTCACAATCTGGGGTGAGTCAACGGCCGTACAAATGTACACCAGCGCGGCGCAGGGTGTCCCAACAGCCACGGTTAGGGGAATAACCACGCAGCCGAGCTCCGTTTTCCCTAAACTCTGAAATTTCTCCGTCATTTTCCCAGCGAAAATCTGTCAATTTTGCATGACAAGTGCGGAATATATACAGTTTGGAGCATGCAAAATTTGAAGTTGGTTGGAAAATTCCTCGATTTCCAAATTTTCCGGCATTTGGGACACACTTTGACCTAATTCCCGTCATAATCTGGGGGTGAGTCAACGGCCGTACAAATGTACACCAGCGCGGCAGCAGGGTGTCCCAACAGCCACGGTTAGGGGAATAACCACGCAGCCGAGCTCCGTTTTCCCTAAACTCTCGAAATTTCTCCGTCATTTCCCAGCGAAAATCTGTCAATTTTGCATGACAAGTGCGGAATATATACAGTTTGGAGCATGCAAAATTTGAAGTTGGTTGGAAAATTCCTTGATTTTCAAATTTGCCGGCATTTGGGACACACTTTGACCTAATTCCCGTCACAATCTGGGGTGAGTAAACGGCCGTAGAAATGTACACCAGCGCATGCGCAGGGTGTCCCAACAGCCACGGTTAGGGGAATAACCACGCAGCCGAGCTCCGTTTTCCCTAAACTCTGAAATTTCTCCGTCATTTCCCAGCGAAAATCTGTCAATTTTGCATGACAAGTGCGGAATATATACAGTTTGGAGCATGCAAAATTTGAAGTTGGTTGGAAAATTCCTTGATTTCCAAATTTGCCGGCATTTGGGACACACTTTGACCTAATTCCCGTCACAATCTGGGGTGAGTCAACGGCCGTACAAATGTACACCAGCGCGGCGCATGCGCAGGGTGTCCCAACCGCCACGGTTAGGGGAATAACCACGCAGCCGAGCTCCGTTTTCCCTAAACTCTGAAATTTCTCCGTCATTTCCCAGCGAAAATCTGTCAATTTTGCATGACAAGTGCGGAATATATACAGTTTGGAGCATGCAAAATTTGAAGTTGGTTGGAAAATTCCTTGATTTCCAAATTTGCCGGCATTTGGGACACACTTTGACCTAATTCCCGTCACAATCTGGGGTGAGTAAACGGCCGTACAAATGTACACCAGCGCGGCGCAGGGTGTCCCAACAGCCACGGTTAGGGGAATAACCACGCAGCCGAGCTCCGTTTTCCCTAAACTCTGAAATTTCTCCGTCATTTTCCAGCGAAAATCTGTCAATTTTGCATGACAAGTGCGGAATATATACAGTTTGGAGCATGCACAATTTGAAGTTGGTTGGAAAATTCCTTGATTTCCAAATTTGCCGGCATTTGGGACACACTTTGACCTAATTCCCGTCACAATCTGGGGTGAGTCAACGGCCGTAGAAATGTACACAAGCGCGGCGCAGGGTGTCCCAACAGCCACGGTTAGGGGAATAACCACGCAGCCGAGCTCCGTTTTCTCTAAACTCTGAAATTTCTCCGTCATTTCCCAGCGAAAATCTGTCAATTTTGCATGACAAGTGCGGAATATATACAGTTTGGAGCATGCAAAATTTGAAGTTGGTTGGAAAATTCCTTGATTTCCAAATTTGCCGGCATTTGGGACACACTTTGACCTAATTCCCGTCACAATCTGGGGTGAGTCAACGGCCGTACAAATGTACACCAGCGCGGCGCAGGGTGTCCCAACAGCCACGGTTAGGGGAATAACCACGCAGCCGAGCTCCGTTTTCCCTAAACTCTGAAATTTCTCCGTCATTTCCCAGCGAAAATCTGTCAATTTTGCATGACAAGTGCGGAATATATACAGTTTGGAGCATGCAAAATTTGAAGTTGGTTGGAAAATTCCTTGATTTCCAAATTTGCCGGCATTTGGGACACACTTTGACCTAATTCCCGTCATAATCCGGGGTGAGTCAACGGCCGTACAAATGTACACCAGCGCGGCGCATGCGCAGGGTGTCCCAACAGCCACGGTTAGGGGAATAACCACGCAGCCGAGCTCCGTTTTCCCTAAACTCTGAAATTTCTCCGTCATTTCCCAGCGAAAATATGTCAATTTTGCATGACAAGTGCGGAATATATACAGTTTGGAGCATGCAAAATTTGAAGTTGGTTGGAAAATTCCTTGATTTCCAAATTTGCCGGCATTTGGGACACACTTTGACCTAATTCCCGTCACAATCTGCGGTGAGTCAACGGCCGTACAAATGTACACCAGCGCGGCGCAGGGTGTCCCAACAGCCACGGTTAGGGGAATAACCACGCAGCCGAGCTCCGTTTTCCCTAAACTCTGAAATGTCTCCGTCATTTCCCAGCGAAAATCTGTCAATTTTGCATGACAAGTGCGGAATATATACAGTTTGGAGCATGCAAAATTTGAAGTTGGTTGGAAAATTCCTTGATTTCCAAATTTGCCGGCATTTGGGACACACTTTGACCTAATTCCCGTCACAATCTGGGGTGAGTCAACGGCCGTACAAATGTACACCAGCGCGGCGCATGCGCAGGGTGTCCCAACCGCCACGGTTAGGGGAATAACCACGCAGCCGAGCTCCGTTTTCCCTAAACTCTGAAATTTCTCCGTCATTTCCCAGCGAAAATCTGTCAATTTTGCATGACAAGTGCGGAATATATACAGTTTGGAGCATGCAAAATTTGAAGTTGGTTGGAAAATTCCTTGATTTCCAAATTTGCCGGCATTTGGGACACACTTTGAACTAATTCCCGTCACAATCTGGGGTGAGTCAACGGCCGTAGAAATGTACACAAGCGCGGCGCAGGGTGTCCCAACAGCCACGGTTAGGGGAATAACCACGCAGCCGAGCTCCGTTTTCCCTAAACTCTGAAATTTCTCCGTCATTTCCCAGCGAAAATCTGTCAATTTTGCATGACAAGTGCGGAATATATACAGTTTGGAGCATGCAAAATTTGAAGTTGGTTGGAAAATTCCTTGATTTCCAAATTTGCCGGCATTTGGGACACACTTTGAGCTAATTCCCGTCACAATCTGGGGTGAGTCAACGGCCGTACAAATGTACACCAGCGCGGCGCATGCGCAGGGTGTCCCAACCGCCACGGTTAGGGGAATAACCACGCAGCCGAGCTCCGTTTTCCCTAAACTCTGAAATTTCTCCGTCATTTCCCAGCGAAAATCTGTCAATTTTGCATGACAAGTGCGGAATATATACAGTTTGGAGCATGCAAAATTTGAAGTTGGTTGGAAAATTCCTTGATTTCCAAATTTGCCGGCATTTGGGACACACTTTGACCTAATTCCCGTCACAATCTGGGGTGAGTAAACGGCCGTACAAATGTACACCAGCGCGGCGCAGGGTGTCCCAACAGCCACGGTTAGGGGAATAACCACGCAGCCGAGCTCCGTTTTCCCTAAACTCTGAAATTTCTCCGTCATTTCCCAGCGAAAATCTGTCAATTTTGCATGACAAGTGCGGAATATATACAGTTTGGAGCATGCAAAATTTGAAGTTGGTTGGAAAATTCCTTGATTTTCAAATTTGCCGGCATTTTGGGACACACTTTGACCTAATTCCCGTCACAATCTGGGGTGAGTCAACGGCCGTACGAAATGTACACCAGCGCGCGCGCAGGGTGTCCCAACAGCCACGGTTAGGGGAATAACCACGCAGCCGAGCTCCGTTTTCCCTAAACTCTGAAATTTCTCCGTCATTTCCCAGCGAAAATCTGTCAATTTTGCATGACAAGTGCGGAATATATACAGTTTGGAGCATGCAAAATTTGAAGTTGGTTGGAAAATTCCTTCGATTTCCAAATTTTCCGGCATTTGGGACACACTTTGACCTAATTCCCGTCATAATCTGGGGGTGAGTCAACGGCCGTACAAATGTACACCAGCGCGGCACAGGGTGTCCCAACAGCCACGGTTAGGGGAATAACCACGCAGCCGAGCTCCGTTTTCCCTAAACTCTGAAATTTCTCCGTCATTTCCCAGCGAAAATCTGTCAATTTTGCATGACAAGTGCGGAATATATACAGTTTGGAGCATGCAAAATTTGAAGTTGGTTGGAAAATTCCTTGATTTCAAATTTGCCGGCATTTGGGACACACTTTGACCTAATTCCCGTCACAATCTGGGGTGAGTAAACGGCCGTAGAAATGTACACCAGCGCATGCGCAGGGTGTCCCAACAGCCACGGTTAGGGGAATAACCACGCAGCCGAGCTCCGTTTTCCCCTAAACTCTGAAATTTCTCCGTCATTTCCCAGCGAAAATCTGTCAATTTTGCATGACAAGTGCGGAATATATACAGTTTGGAGCATGCAAAATTTGAAGTTGGTTGGAAAATTCCTTGATTTCCAAATTTGCCGGCATTTGGGACACACTTTGACCTAATTCCCGTCACAATCTGGGGTGAGTCAACGGCCGTACAAATGTACACCAGCGCGGCGCATGCGCAGGGTGTCCCAACCGCCACGGTTAGGGGAATAACCACGCAGCCCGAGCTCCGTTTTCCCTAAACTCTGAAATTTCTCCGTCATTTCCCAGCGAAAATCTGTCAATTTTGCATGACAAGTGCGGAATATATACAGTTTGGAGCATGCAAAATTTGAAGTTGGTTGGAAAATTCTTCTTGATTTCCAAATTGCTTGCCGGCATTTGGGACACACTTTGACCTAATTCCCGTCACAATCTGGGGTGAGTAAACGGCCGTACAAATGTACACCAGCGCGGCGCAGGGTGTCCCAAACAGCCACGGTTAGGGGAATAACCACGCAGCCGAGCTCCGTTTTCCCTAAACTCTGAAATTTCTCCGTCATTTTCCAGCGAAAATCTGTCAATTTTGCATGACAAGTGCGGAATATATACAGTTTGGAGCATGCACAATTTGAAGTTGGTTGGAAAATTCCTTGATTTCCAAATTTGCCGGCATTTGGGACACACTTTGACCTAATTCCCGTCACAATCTGGGGTGAGTCAACGGCCGTAGAAATGTACACAAGCGCGGCGCAGGGTGTCCCAACAGCCACGGTTAGGGGAATAACCACGCAGCCGAGCTCCGTTTTCTCTAAACTCTGAAATTTCTCCGTCATTTCCCAGCGAAAATCTGTCAATTTTGCATGACAAGTGCGGAATATATACAGTTTGGAGCATGCAAAATTTGAAGTTGGTTGGAAAATTCCTTGATTTCCAAATTTGCCGGCATTTGGGGACACACTTTGACCTAATTCCCGTCACAATCTGGGGTGAGTCAACGGCCGTACAAATGTACACCAGCGCGGCGCAGGGTGTCCCAACAGCCACGGTTAGGGGAATAACCACGCAGCCGAGCTCCGTTTTCCCTAAACTCTGAAATTTCTCCGTCATTTCCCAGCGAAAATCTGTCAATTTTGCATGACAAGTGCGGAATATATACAGTTTGGAGCATGCACAATTTGAAGTTGGTTGGAAAATTCCTTGATTTCCAAATTTGCAGGCATTTGGGACACACTTTGACCTAATTCCCGTCACAATCTGGGGTGAGTAAACGGCCGTAGAAATGTACACCAGCGCATGCGCAGGGTGTCCCAACAGCCACGGTTAGGGGAATAAACCACGCAGCCGAGCTCCGTTTTCCCTAAACTCTGAAATTTCTCCGTCATTTCCCAGCGAAAATCTGTCAATTTTGCATGACAAGTGCGGAATATATACAGTTTGGAGCATGCAAAATTTGAAGTTGGTTGGAAAATTCCTTGATTTCCAAATTTGCCGGCATTTGGGACACACTTTGACCTAATTCCCGTCACAATCTGGGGTGAGTCAACGGCCGTACAAATGTACACCAGCGCGGCGCATGCGCAGGGTGTCCCTCCGCCACGGTTAGGGGAATAACCACGCAGCCGAGCTCCGTTTTCCCTAAACTCTGAAATTTCTCCGTCATTTCCCAGCGAAAATCTGTCAATTTTGCATGACAAGTGCGGAATATATACAGTTTGGAGCATGCAAAATTTGAAGTTGGTTGGAAAATTCCTTGATTTCCAATTTGCCGGCATTTGGGACACACTTTGACCTAATTCCCGTCACAATCTGGGGTGAGTAAACGGCCGTACAAATGTACACCAGCGCGGCGCAGGGTGTCCCAACAGCCACGGTTAGGGGAATAACCACGCAGCCGAGCTCCGTTTTCCCTAAACTCTGAAATTTCTCCGTCATTTCCCAGCGAAAATCTGTCAATTTTGCATGACAAGTGCGGAATATATACAGTTTGGAGCATGCACAATTTGAAGTTGGTTGGAAAATTCCTTGATTTCCAAATTTGCCGGCATTTGGGACACACTTTGACCTAATTCCCGTCACAATCTGGGGTGAGTCAACGGCCGTAGAAATGTACACAAGCGCGGCGCAGGGTGTCCCAACAGCCACGGTTAGGGGAATAACCACGCAGCCGAGCTCCGTTTTCTCTAAACTCTGAAATTTCTCCGTCATTTCCCAGCGAAAATCTGTCAATTTTGCATGACAAGTGCGGAATATATACAGTTTGGAGCATGCAAAATTTGAAGTTGGTTGGAAAATTCCTTGATTTCCAAATTTTGCCGGCATTTGGGACACACTTTGACCTAATTCCCGTCACAATCTGGGGTGAGTCAACGGCCGTACAAAATGTACACCAGCGCGGCGCAGGGTGTCCCAACAGCCACGGTTAGGGGAATAACCACGCAGCCGAGCTCCGTTTTCCCTAAACTCTGAAATTTCTCCGTCATTTCCCAGCGAAAATCTGTCAATTTTGCATGACAAGTGCGGAATATATACAGTTTGGAGCATGCACAATTTGAAGTTGGTTGGAAAAATTCCTTGATTTCCAAATTTGCAGGCATTTGGGACACACTTTGACCTAATTCCCGTCTCAATCTGGGGTGAGTCAACGGCCGTAGAAATGTACACAAGCGCGGCGCAGGGTGTCCCAACAGCCACGGTTAGGGGAATAAACCACGCATCCGAGCTCCGTTTTCTCTAAACTCTGAAATTTCTCCGTCATTTCCCAGCGAAAATCTGTCAGTTTTGCATGACAAGTGCGGAATATATACAGTTTTGGAGCATGCAAAATTTGAAGTTGGTTGGAAAATTCCTTGATTTCCAAATTTGCCGGCATTTGGGACACACTTTGACCTAATTCCCGTCACAATCTGGGGTGAGTCAACGGCCGTAGAAATGTACACCAGGCGCATGCGCAGGGTGTCCCAACAGCCACGGTTAGGGGAATAACCACGCAGCCGAGCTCCGTTTTCCCTAAACTCTGAAATTTCTCCGTCATTTCCCAGCGAAAATCTGTCAATTTTGCATGACAAGTGCGGAATATATACAGTTTGGAGCATGCAAAATTTGAAGTTGGTTGGAAAATTCCTTGATTTCCAAATTTGCCGGCATTTGGGACACACTTTGACCTAATTCCCGTCACAATCTGGGGTGAGTCAACGGCCGTACAAATGTACACCAGCGCGGCGCAGGGTGTCCCAACAGCCACGGTTAGGGGAATAACCACGCAGCCGAGCTCCGTTTTCCCTAAACTCTGAAATTTCTCCGTCATTTCCCAGCGAAAATCTGTCAATTTTGCATGACAAGTGCGGAATATATACAGTTTGGAGCATGCACAATTTGAAGTTGGTTGGAAAATTCCTTGATTTCCAATTTGCCGGCATTTGGGACACACTTTGACCTAATTCCCGTCACAATCTGGGGTGAGTCAACGGCCGTAGAAATGTACACAAGCGCGGCGCAGGGTGTCCCAACAGCCACGGTTAGGGGAATAACCACGCAGCCGAGCTCCGTTTTCTCTAAACTCTGAAATTTCTCCGTCATTTCCCAGCGAAAATCTGTCAATTTTGCATGACAAGTGCGGAATATATACAGTTTCGAGCATGCAAAATTTGAAGTTGGTTGGAAAATTCCTTGATTTCCAAATTTGCCGGCATTTGGGACACACTTTGACCCAATTCCCGTCACAATCTGGGGTGAGTCAACGGGCCGTAGAAATGTACACCAGCGCATGCGCAGGGTGTCCCAACAGCCACGGTTAGGGGAATAACCACACAGCCGAGCTCCGTTTTCCCTAAACTCTGAAATTTCTCCGTCATTTCCCAGCGAAAATCTGTCAATTTTGCATGACAAGTGCGGAATATATACAGTTTGGAGCATGCAAAATTTGAAGTTGGTTGGAAAATTCCTTGATTTCCAAATTTGCCGGCATTTGGGACACACTTTGACCTAATTCCCGTCACAATCTGGGGGTGAGTCAACGGCCGTACAAATGTACACCAGCGCGGCGCATGCGCAGGGGTGTCCCAACAGCCACGGTTAGGGAATAACCACGCAGCCGAGCTCCGTTTTTCCCTAAACTCTGAAATTTCTCCGTCATTTCCCAGCGAAAATCTGTCAATTTTGCATGACAAGTGCGGAATATATACAGTTTGGAGCATGCAAAATTTGAAGTTGGTTGGAAAATTCCTTGATTTCCAGATTTGCCGGCATTTGGGACACACTTTGACCTAATTCCCGTCACAATATTGGGTGAGTCAACGGCCGTACAAATGTACACCAGCGCGGCGCAGGGTGTCCCAACAGCCACGGTTAGCGGAATAAGCACGCAGCCGAGCTCCGTTTTCCTTAAACTCTGAAATTTCTCCGTCATTTCCCAGCGAAAATCTGTCAATTTTGCATGACAAGTGCGGAATATATACAGTTTGGAGAGCATGCAAAATTTGAAGTTGGTTGGAAAATTCCTT
This sequence comes from Henricia sp. BOLD:AAB3569, assembly GCA_037783545.1. NCBI lineage: Eukaryota > Metazoa > Echinodermata > Asteroidea > Spinulosida > Echinasteridae > Henricia > Henricia sp. BOLD:AAB3569. The sequence goes on along the minus strand of JBBELK010000800.1, from coordinate 3,248 downwards.
GATTTCCAATTTGCCGGCATTTGGGACACACTTTGACCTAATTCCCGTCACAATCTGGGGTGAGTCAACGGCCGTACAAATGTACACCAGCGCGGCGCATGCGCAGGGTGTCCCAACAGCCACGGTTAGGGGAATAACCACGCAGCCGAGCTCCGTTTTCCCTAAACTCTGAAATTTCTCCGTCATTTCCCAGTGAAAATATGTCAATTTTGCATGACAAGTGCGGAATATATACAGTTTGGAGCATGCAAAATTTGAAGTTGGTTGGAAAAATTCCTTGATTTCCAAATTTGCCGGCATTTGGGACACACTTTGACCTAATTCCCGTCACAATCTGGGGTGAGTCAACGGCCGTACAAATGTACACCAGCGCGGCGCAGGGTGTCCCAACAGCCACGGTTAGGGGAATAACCACGCAGCCGAGCTCCGTTTTCTCCCTGAACTCTGAAATTTCTCCGTAATTTCCCAGCGAAAATCTGTCAATTTTGCATGACGAGTGCGGAATATATACAGTTTGGAGCATGCAAAATTTGAAAGTTGGTTGGAAAATTCCTTGATTTCCAAATTTGCCGGCATTTGCGACACACTTTGACCTAATTCCCGTCACAATCTGGGGTGAGTCAACGGCCGTACAAATGTACACCAGCGCGGCGCATGCGCAGGGTGTCCCAACAGCCACGGTTAGGGGAATAACCACGCAGCCGAGCTCCGTTTTCCCTGAACTCTGAAATTTCTCCGTCATTTCCCAGCGAAAATCTGTCAAATTTGCATGGACAAGTGCGGAATATATACAGTTGGGAGCATGCAAAATTTGAAGTTGGTTGGAAAATTCCTTGATTTCCAAATTTGCCGGCATTTGGGACACACTTTGACCTAATTTCCGTAACAATCTGGGGTGAGTCAACGGCCGTACAAATGTACACCAGCGCAGGCGCAGGGTGTCCCAACAGCCACGGTTAGGGGAATAACCACGCAGCCGAGCTCCGTTTTCCCTAAACTCTGAAATTTCTCCGTCATTTTCCCAGCGAAAATCTGTCAATTTTACATGACAAGTGCGGAATATATACAGTTTGGAGCATGCAAAATTTGAAGTTGGTTTGGAAAATTCCTTGATTTCCAAATTTTCCGGCATTTGGGACACACTTTGACCTAATTCCCGTCATAATCTGGGGTGAGTCAACGGCCGTACAAATGTACACCAGCGCGGCGCAGGGTGTCCCAACAGCCACGGTTAGGGGAATAACCACGCAGCCGAGCTCCGTTTTCCCTAAACTCTGAAATTTCTCCGTCATTTCCCAGCGAAAATCTGTCAATTTTGCATGAAAAGTGCGGAATATATACAGTTTGGAGCATGTAAATTTGAAGTTTGGTTGAAAATTCCTTGATTTCCAAATTTGCCGGCATTTGGGACACACTTTGACCTAATTCCCGTCACAATCTGGGGTGAGTCAACGGCCGTAGAAATGTACACCAGCGCATGCGCAGGGTGTCCCAACAGCCACGGGTTAGGGGAATAACCACGCAGCCGAGCTCCGTTTTCCCTAAACTCTGAAATTTCTCCGTCATTTCCCAGCGAAAATCTGTCAATTTTGCATGAAAAAGTGCGGAATATATACAGTTTTGGAGCATGTAAAATTTGAAGTTGGTTGGAAAATTCCTTGATTTCCAAATTTGCCGGCATTTGGGACACACTTTGACCTAATTCCCGTCACAATCTGGGGTGAGTCAACGGCCGTAGAAATGTACACCAGCGCATGCGCAGGGTGTCCCAACAGCCACGGTTAGGGGAATAACCACGCAGCCGAGCTCCGTTTTCCCTAAACTCTGAAATTTCTCCGTCATTTCCCAGCGAAAATCTGTCAATTTTGCATGACAAGTGCGGAATATATACAGTTTGGAGGCATGCAAAATTTGAAGTTGGTTGGAAAATTCCTTGATTTCCAAATTTGCCGGCATTTGGGACACACTTTGACCTAATTCCCGTCACAATCTGGGGTGAGTCAACGGCCGTACGAATGTACACCAGCGCGGCGCATGCGCAGGGTGTCCCAACAGCCACGGTTAGGGGAATAACCACGCAGCCGAGCTCCGTTTTCACTAAACTCTGAAATTTCTCCGTCATTTCCCAGCGAAAATCTGTCAAATTTGCATGACAAGTGCGGAATATATACAGTTTGGAGCATGCAAAATTTGAAGTTGGTTGGAAAATTCCTTGATTTCCAAATTTGCCGGCATTTGGGACACACTTTGACCTAATTCCCGTCACAATCTGGGTGAGTCAACGGCCGTACAAATGTACACCAGCGCGGGCGCAGGGTGTCCAACAGCCACGGTTAGGGGAATAACCACGCAGCCGAGCTCCGTTTTCCCCTAAACTCTGAAATTTCTCTGTCATTTCCCAGCAAAAATCTGTCAATTTTGCATGACAAGTGCGGAATATATACAGTTTGGAGCATGCAAAATTTGAAGTTGGTTGGAAAATTCCTTGATTTCCAAATTTGCCGGCATTTGGGACACACTTTGACCTAATTCCCGTCATAATCTGGGGTGAGTCAACGGCCGTACAAATGTACACCAGCGCGGCACAGGGTGTCCCAACAGCCACGGTTAGGGGAATAACCACGCAGCCGAGCTCCGTTTTCCCTAAACTCTGAAATTTCTCCGTCATTTCCCAGCGAAAATCTGTCAATTTTGCATGACAAGTGCGGAATATATACAGTTTGGAGCATGCAAAATTTGAAGTTGGTTGGAAAATTCCTTGATTTCCAAATTTTGCCGGCATTTGGGACACACTTTGACCTAATTCCCGTCACAATCTTGGGTGACTCAACGGCCGTAGAAATGTACACCAGCGCATGCGCAGGGTGTCCCAACAGCCACGGTTAGGGGAATAACCACGCAGCCGAGCTCCGTTTTCCCTAAACTCTGAAATTTTCTCCGTCATTTTCCCAGCGAAAATCTGTCAATTTTGCATGACAAGTGCGGAATATATACAGTTTGGAGCATGCAAAATTTGAAGTTGGTTGGAAAATTCCTTGATTTCCAAATTTGCCGGCATTTGGGGACACACTTTGACCTAATTCCCGTCACAATCTGGGGTGAGTCAACGGCCGTAGAAATGTACACCAGGGCATGCGCAGGTTAGGGGAATAACCACGCAGCCGAGCTCCGTTTTCCCTGAACTCTGAAATTTCTCCGTCATTTCCCAGCGAAAATCTGTCAATTTTGCATGACAAGTGCGGAATATA